>JAODJX010000035.1:664289-701623 GCA_026776945.1 Isichthys henryi | reverse complement strand
ACTCCACACACATGTGATCCAGGCGGAGACTCGAACCCAGGTCCCAGAGGTGTGAGGCAACAGTGCTAACCACTGCACCACCATGCTGTCCCCCTAAACACAAAACCTTCAGAGTAAAACAATGCCCCCCCACAATATATATTCTAATTACGGCCTTGGTCCGTGCCTGTGTTGACTCCATGGCTTCGGCCTTGAATTCATCCGGCGTTCAGTACAGGATGACAGCGAACTAAGTGCTTATCCAAGGCGCCAGTCACAGATGGTCACACACCACGCAGTTTTATTGGGAAGCCAGATGTCTGTTGCCATGTACAAATCTGGAAAAGCCCCTTAGTACTATAATTTGATTGCTGCTAGATAAACAGGCATCTGCTTCGCAGAGAAGTACGAAAATCACGCTTGTTAAGAGGAGCTGTTTGGACGCACACCAAAGCAAGCCCTGCTAAAAAAACATCATAGAGCAGTATAGCTGGTTACCAGCACAACCAGTATAACGCATGCTGGTTATACAGCATATGTTGTGTTTTGGTGCTGCTAGAGCAGTATCGTTAATGACATATTAGACCAGTTTTATGCGCAGGTAGAGCAGCACAGCTATGCTAACCCACCAGCACCAAACCAGCACTATACCAGCAATAAAGAGCAATGTGGTCTTTTTTTCATTAGGGGGTCTAAGCATTGTTTAAGGAAACTAGGTAAGAGCAGGACATCCATAGCACAAACCAAAGGAAGTTGAATTCATCAAACTGAAACACGCGACGTACAAATCGCTTGGGCGGAGTGCAGAAGCATGCAGTCATGCACAGTGAAAATGCTGCGAAGTTTATGGTAATCTGGCCTGGAAGAGCAGTGTCTGCTACATAAGTAACATTTCCTTAAATTCCCTGGTGATGAAATCCTGCACTTTCTTATGGATTTCAAATGGCTGTTTAGACTAAAGAATAAAGCCACGTGCGTCAAATGCTTCTGAAAAAGGAAGCCCAATAATCTTCATATCATTCTTATCTATTTCTGCTTCTTGACTCATAAAGACGCAAACCACAGGAACCGACTTCACATTGTAATTGCATTTATGTTGAATATACGTAATCGGAGCCGTTTTGTTGTTATAGTTTTGCTTATTTTGTATTTAATTGCATTTTTCAATTTTTGCGTCTTTTTGCAGTAAATGGAGCCAGGAATTTGATAAGGATACTTTGCAGTCTTAAACCAAAATAAAGGGACAGTTATGGTCAGTGGAAGAATCATTTTGGCAATGAGCCCTGCTTGATGTGACTGACGTGGTGCCATAGCATTAAAATGATATTACCAGCATGCATGGTCACCTAGTGCTATGATCAAATGACATTCCTGAAACCACTGGAATGCTGTACTGAACACCTCCCAGTATGGGAAGAGTTACGAAGCCATTCATAGGCCTCTGGTCCTCCACTGGCCCACAGCGGCGATTTCCTGAAGTTCGGGGCAGTAGCATGACTTTGCATGAGTGGCCATTTTTGCTTCGAAGAGCCTCGAGGGAGTTTGCAGGTCTCACTTCTCCTAAGAAGCACGCTCATGTTGTACGGTTGTGTTGAGCCTGTGAGTATTTGGCGTCAGCACGCAGGGTAATGGTGCACAGACATGACATGAAGGAGTATGCAGGGTGCAAATAAAATGACTCAGCATGCTTCGCGTTCGGCCCCAGGAAACGATGACGGCACAGAGCAGCTTTTTGTACCTAATTCATTCCACCTCATGCTCTCATAGTGTGCAAGACACCTTATTTCAACACGGAATCATTTTTATGGCTCGGCGGGACCCCCCCATGCTCACCCAAGGGCAAAAGGTGAGTGGATACCATTGATTCTCTTCAACATAGTGGATGGGAAAAAATGCTTATAAATTACTCATAGTGGCTGAGAGACTATATTGCCCTCCATATCCATCCATCCATTTTCCAAACCGCTTATCCTACTGGGTCGCGGGGAGTCCGGAGCCTATCCTAAACAATGGGCATGAGGCAGGGAACAACCCAGGAGGAGGGGCCAGCCCATCGCAGTTGACCTCCATATTTTTACAGGATTTGAGGATTTTCAGATCACAGAAGACTTGACAGGAAAGAAAACAGTGTTTATTGCATAAAACACAAGTGATGCTCATGCATGACCTCACGTCTCCCTTAAGGTATTAGAAACTCTCTGAGCACAGCAGAAGGAACTGAAAGTACAGGTGTTTTCTAACCACTGCTAACTGAGGCACACTGGCAATGAATAGAAATAAAGCCACATATTGCCGACACTCAGGCTTATCGTAGCACTTTCAGCTCAGATGACAAAAATAAGACCCAATCTATCATTTAAACCTAGTTTTAAAATAACCTTTACAACTAGCTGCAGTTGTGATTGTGAGTTGGAGCATAAACGATTCACTAGTATTCTGCTGACACAACAGTCAGCCTCTGTGCTCAGAGATAAAGAGGCTGCTCCTGACCAGTCAGCAGTCGATATGTAGAAGCAGGCATAGTCTTCAAATGGATCTGCAAAACACGTGAGGAGTTAACAGGTACAGGAGGCCAAAACAACCACACCACCATTTGTAAGATTACTGTGTTCAAAATCACTCGGTTGTGTGCACACATGTGGAGAGGGGCAAAACATTTTTTTACGTTATATTGATATATGCAACATTTGTTACGTTTTTTCCTTACACACACACACACACACACACACACACACACACACACACGGCTGCAATATGAAAGCCCCAACTGATGGTGTGTTGCAGAAACATCACATACCTCCCCGACAGCATGTGAAAGAATGTGAATGATTTTCTCATGGGGAGTGGCCACCACACTCTGCCCATTGATCTCGATGATTCGGTGTCCAACACGGATGCCCCCCCTCTCTGCGATGCCCCCCCTCATTAAACTGCATATCTGCTCAAAAACAAAGTTGTGAACCGATCAAGAGAATCATTAATAGTGTTTTAAAGTAAAGTATTTTAACATGGTGCATAAATGTTAGGGGGAAACAAAGCTGCACATTTACAGGGACAGCGTGAGTTTAAAGGCACGCATGCCCAGTCACTCACAAGGCCGTCTTCCACACTGAAACCCAGCTGGTATTTGGGATCAGGCCGTCGGATTATTGCCATGGTGACAGGGGGACAGCGCACAATGCTGAGGTTTACATCTGACGTGTTTTTAAGATCCTGGGGGAAAAAACAAGACCTAGAATGAGTCTGGAATATGTTAATTACATCAAACGTGGACGACATACACGACTAGGTGTCCATGGAAGAGAGCTGTTAGATTACAGTGAATCCATCCATCCTACAGGTAATTCAAACAACACTGACGGAATCGACGTGGCTTCAGCAATACGGGCTCGTTTGAGTGGCGACCATTGCAGCGCACTGCCTCTCCAGAATGGGAACATCTTCATCTGTTATCATCCCACCCCCCGTCCTCAAGCAGCTGACAAATGACGACGCTGAAGGGTAGGTCAGCAGGACTTATTATGCAGTCACTGGTATGCTTCGCACCACACCTACCTGTAAAGTGTAAATTAATAATAATAATAATAAAGATACTTAATTGATCCCCTTGGGGGAAATTCTCTTCACTCCTCCCTCAACTTGTTCTCTATAGGTGAGAGTAAGTTGTCTGCGAAGGGCAGTCACACACAGCAGCACCCAGGGAGCTGGGGGTTAAGGGCCTTGCTCAAGGAACCACAGATGTGCTGCGGCGGGGCTCGAACCAGCAACCTTCTGATCACAGACACGGAGGCCTAGCCCACTGAGCCACACAGTATGTGCATTTGTGATTTCATGTTGTGAACGGTACATGTCACAGCCGTGTAATGTTCGCTGTGGGATACATGTGTTTTGTTAGCGTGTAACAGTGTTCTGTAAATTGTTAATAGTGTTGTGTAAAAGGTGCAAAGAGAGCAGCACCCATGCTAAGAAAATCTCCTTCATTAAAACACCACACACTTGCCATGAGTCACGCTTTGTATGCGGGTCTGCGGCATCAAAAACACCATGGGCCCCCAAGGGGGGGTGGCATGACACAGTACCAGGAGGGGGGGAGGGCAGCACTTTAAGCATGTCGGAGATTGTTCCTGTCGATGGGTTTGATTTTGATTTGTCTGGACGCCGTTTGAAGTGTGCAGCCACCTTAAGAGTCCATCTCTACCATAAAATATGAGGTCTCAGAGGGGGCAGGTGATTTAGTGAAAAAGGTAGGTTTGAGTGGGGCCCCAGCCTGATGGCCCCGCCCCAGCCTGATGGCCCCGCCCCAGCCTGATGGCCCCGCCCCAGCCTTGCCAGCTCACCCTGATGATGCTGTGGCATGTGCTGATGGGCAGTCCCACCAGGCTGGTGCCGTTGACAGACATGATGCGGTCCCCGATGTTCAGCTCGCCGCTGCGCTCTGCTGGGCCCCCATGCAGTAGGTTGGCCACCACCACCGTGGGCAGGATGGATCCCCAGCCCGACTCCACGACTGCCAGCCCCAGGATCTCGCCGGGGGCCTTGCTAATGCACACCTGCCCAGGAGGACACAGAGAAGCGGTCTGTACATAAGCTTCTGTGACATCACGCCGTACGGTATGGCTGCTGGGCAGAGGTGGACAGAAGCTGCTGGAAGGGTAGGGATCAAAAATTACAAAGGCCACCGATTATTTAACCAGTGCTTTGTGAAGCTAGTCATCACATTTTCTTACACATAGGAACAGCAAGATGGCACATTGTGCAATTTGCAGTGCCAGTGTGCGTGTGCTATATGACTGCAGGTCAGTTCTGATAGACGTTAGATATTATCACAACTGTACCAAGAGCCGGATGTGGCCTGCGGGCCTCGATTTTGAGACCCCTGAGTTAGACCCTTGTAAGTCCACTGGAAGGGAACCCATGAGGCAGCTTAGACCCTTGTAAGGGCACCTTGTAGGGCACTGTATCACACTGTATTCCAAGGGAAGGGCACGAATTAGGAACACTTTGTCACATTTTCTAGGGCACACCATCTCCCATGAAGGGGGCATCCAAGGCGACACTAAATCATGTGAAGGGCAGACAATAGCAGCGCATTCACCACTCCAAAGGGCACTTTACTGATCACTGATCATCATACGATTCTGTATCACTGAAATCACACTGATTCCGTCAATTTTGATCAAAGCACCTTTAGGATGGATACCCCCCCTGCCCCCCCCTCGGCTCCAAAAGAGCTGCTGGGCTTGGAAAATATGAGCTTTTTACAAACTCACCTGTCTCATGTTCTCAGAGCGGGAGAAGTGTACCAGGTCGCCGTTGTACAGCTCATGAGTACCCAGGTAGTCACTGTACTCGCCAGGCCGCAGATCGCTGGCTTTGATGCCGTTGGCCTGCAGAAACTGCTGATAGGCCACTCCAAAAGCCTGGCCCATGGCCTGGGCAATGACCTGCGCCTACGGAGCGATCAGGGACACCAAGCCAAGGGGTCACATGAGGAAGGAATCTCTACCGGCCACCGGGCTGTCAGGCTTTTCTTTCTTCCGAAATAAGCTAAAAGGCCCAAATCACTGCTTAACCACTAAAGAACAGGCTTGTTCTTTAATGTCTGACGGCCTTGATTTAACCAACAAGCGCAGCAGCAATGTTCTCTATGCCGTGACCAAGCAGAGCTACCTGTCCATTCGGTGGAGGTTGACTGGTCACCTGCTGCAGCACCGACACTGAAACTCTTAGACAGGGTGACTGGAGTTTTGCAAATGTTGCAAAACGGCGGTATGATCCCTATTGACTAAGTGTGGGATTTACTTACATTAGAACTGAGGAAAGACCCAAGAGCGGAATGAGTCGTATGCAGTGAGTGCATGAGACCTGCAGAATGCGGCATTTCACCCTGAAACACTCCTTTTTGAAAGACAAACCAGTGGATGTTTTTCAAAAGGAACGTAAAGGCGTGGAGCAGCAGAAGTGGGTAACCAGTGCTATTCCAGGAGCTACTGGCAGATTGTTAAAGCAGGCTTACCACTCTCTCTGAAATGGAAAGCGCTGTTCGTGTGTTTGTTTTTAAATATAAATACTGACACAGGCTGCTGAAAATGACTCACGTCTTCAGAAGAGAACACGTGACAAATCATGCAGCAATTCTTGCGAGGTCCTGGGGAATTTGATTCTGGTCCATCGCCGGCCCCCTTCCTGCCTGGTGGCTTCCTACGTGCCATCAGAACCAAGATGGGACCGATGTCCGCGATGTATGAGATCATCTGGAGCGAATGGTCCATCATAGCTTCCTGGGGAGTAACAGAGGAAGCTCAATTTAGCTACGAGACTGATAAGAACAACTAAACACTGCCTTTGCTCAGGCGTATCCTTCATTTGCTAAAATAAGGTCTTTATCAAGGCGTCTTAGACATTTATTGTTAGAGTTTCCAAATGCTGGCCTTTTGTGGCCGTACTGCAGCATCTCTAGCCAGACGTTACTGAAATACGATACGTCTATCTCTCCTGGTCAGGGTCACTGGCAGAATGGAGCCTATCCACAAACATAGCGCACTGGGTGGGGGCACCGTCAGTGCGACTCACACACAGTCACACCGTCAGCAAGTCAGAGATACCAAATCATCTAGCCGCCTGTCTTCAGACCGTGGCAGGAAACCATGGACTGTGGTTCATGTTCATGCAAACTCCACACACACATGAGGCAGGATTCGAACCCCAACCCAAATCGGCGGATAACTTCTCTGCACCTGTGTGTCTGCACTTAGCACTTTAATGCGCTGGGTGGAAATGAAGAGGTCCACTTCTGTCATAGGCTGAGACTCTCCTTCTGGAGCCTAAAAAGGAGACAAGCAGAGAAATACCATCAACTCTGAAGCAGGAAAGAACAGCAAGCAGAGCTAATGTAAGGACAGAGGGATGACCTTGATCCTGTCCACAGCCTCCTGCGCCTGGGCCATACGGACGTTCGTGGAAGGGTTCTTCTCAGACATGAGCTGTGTGGAGCCCAGGTATTTGGCTCCAAAAATAACTCCGTCTAGAAGGTCCTCTGGGTCACAGGGACCAGGAACTGGGTCACCAGTACCAGACAGGGAATGAAACATAAGCGTCTTTCTGGTGACTAAAATCAGTACATATCGGCTGAAAGAAATGCCTATTTATTATGCTACATATAACAACAAGTTATTTCCGTAATGAAAATAACTAACTGCTGCTGCTTACACAAGGTTGTGCAATATGCTATACTGTTGATCACAAGGACATTAAAAAGCATTTAAAAATGGGGCGGCAAGTGATTTTAACATTAAACCTCAGTTTCTTTTAAGGCTCTGTACTATGACAGTACATGCACCCCCACCATGAACTAAGGCGATGGATGGGACATACACAATTTTTTTTCTAATGTTAATCTTTTATTGGATGATCTTAATATTGCAGTAACTTCCATTATATGCCTTTCCAGTTAGTCCGGCCAGTAAAAATCATGATCCAGAGGTTTATAACTTTCACTGGATGCATGTGCGGACGATACCCTTTCGCCGGCTCCCTTACCATCTTTATAGGCTGGGCGACGCCCTGAATTCTGAAATTAAATTAAATACCAGAAAATCAGTTTAGGAAACTGGCATAACAAAGCAGTGATACTGAAAAATTTCATGCAGATTCATAATTCGACAAATTAAGCATCGATCTTTCATCATTTTGGTTGTCGTGAGAAACTAACCCCTCTGCCGACAGGGCCGGCAGCTTCGTCGTCTTCTAGAGAGGTGCTCTCTCCTGTCAGGGGGTCCGGACGCCCTGGGGCAGTATGTCCACTATTGCCCATGTCCCGGGCATCTGCAAAACAATCCCAAAACCTCTGTCCTTCCTCCTCGCTGTAGGACACTGACAGCACTGTATCAATCTCGTTCCTGTGTGATAAGAACTCTACACTGGCCGGCCTTTGCAATGGCGAGCCCTTCTCCTCAAAGTCCAGGAGTCCCAAAAGGTCTTTTTGATGGCTTTCAGAGAAAAGTAGCCCAGAACATCGGTGCTCCTCATTTTCAGGAAGCGTGTTAACTTCTGAATGGGCAAGAGTTCGCTCTACAGGATTGTGAGAAGCAGAACAGGAAATGTCACTGATGCACTTGCTGTAATGTGGTGTTGGCATGACGACCTGCAGCTGGCCCAGAAGTTCATCAATCTGAAAGTGATTATTGCCACCACCTGGTTTGTATCCCACATTCTGCTCCTTTTCATCCTCCATTTTCTCAGCATTTCTCCTTGCTGTACTATCCTGGTGACCATCTTGCTCAAGCCCTGGCTCCTGTAAACAGGCTCTGGTCTCAGAGAAAAGCCAGGAGTCACGTATACTGTTCTCAGGAACGTCAAGTATGGTGTCTGACGGCAGGAACCTGCTGTCATCCATGCCAGCTACCGAAGCATCTTCACTGGATGTATCAGACCTCCAGTCCAGGGGTGGGGGCTCTATCAGGTAAAAGGAGTCCAGATCCTCCACATCTGGGTTTCTGGAGTCTTCCTTACCAGCAGCCTCGATGGTCTGGGCACACTCATCCTCTGCCATGGCAGCCTCAGGCACAGCCTTGTCCTGCTGCACTGCCTCAGCTAAAGCCAGTTCGGGTTCATCGGTTCCAGGTGAAGCAGGACGGTCCCCCGGAGGCACTGTGGTGGATCCTGTCTGAGACTGAGGCCTACTTCTCAACCCCACCAGCAGCTGTGACTGTACATCACCCTCCAAGGTGGCATCTTCCTGTCTATCCATCCAACTTCAGAGACAGAGGAAAACGCTCTGAGTGGAAGTCCTCCCCCCGTCAGTAGAGAGCATCAAGCCATCCACACCAGTGAAACTCCACCTGTATGGGACCTGAAGAAAAAAAACCATTTTGTCAGAGGTTTCCTAACGTCAGATTATGATTTATGGTACAGTTCATCATTAATCATCTTAACTGATTGCATTTACACAAACACAAATATATTAATGTGACTCCACATCTAAGCGATATTCCGAAAACACACACAATGTAAATACTGAATGTCAAAACAACACCCTGATTCTGAGGATTCCAAAGAACAATGTAATAATCCAGGAATATTACATGCAGACACCTTAACTGATGTGTGTCCTTCTCAATCAATGCTTCGTAAACAAATACAGGTGATGATAAATTGTTCCATTTTAACTACGGCTTGCTAGCTGACCTGTGATTATTATAGAACTCAATGGTCACTTTTTTTCCAAAAACAAGAAGATAAAAATAAAATTTAAATATATAGAATGCAGGCTTTCCCCAGCATTTTTTTTTCTTGACAAGGATATAAATGACTGATTTGAATGGTCCTAGCATAGGCTATGGGCAATGTTACTGTACAGCTTAAAATACTGTCCAGTACTTTGCCTCATCTGAAGGCTGACAGTCGTGTGAGCCAAAAATGTAAAAATGAATTCTAATTATAAAGATACGACAAAAATCCCCAATAGACGATAAATCGATATAGCTACACAATTTTAAACGTGGTGCGTCTCATAATATTTATACAGAATACGAGGCACGGTGCGCAGCGTCACTTAAAAGCATCAGTTCAGCAAAACCATAAAAAAAAACATTGTTGAAATGTGTTGGCATGGCTATTCCACTGCATGAAATACGGAAGCACTACAAAAAGTTTAGAAGAAAATCTTTAGAAATAATATAAAAACAAGTACTAATACAACGATAAATACAAAAAGGTAACCAACAATGATCAATAAAGATAAAGCAAATATTCCGCATGTATTCCCTACAGGACTAACTAGTGACAAATTGAAATTTGCACAGCGGACGTTTCTGAACTTTAAACTCCACTAATAAAAGTAGGCGTACTTGGGAATGATCCAGCAAACCAGCTCGTTAGACAAATAAACAGCACACCAGTTACTGGACTGTTTGCAATACAGTGTGAAAATATCCACCATGCTTCTAGGGAGGAAAAGAAGTTTTCGCATGATACGAACAGACATTTTATTATGTACACTTACCGGTCAAAACATCGCTCCGACTGCTCGCTCCATTGTGTGATCACCTGGTTTCGCGGAATGTGTGCGCATGCGCGCCACGATCTCCAGTCCTGTCCAATCCATTGCCAAATCGTCAAACACAAGGATTACGACCCACTGTATAGAAATTTATTCAATTTTCAAGTCATTAATGAGCAGGGATAGTCCAACATATTTACAGAAACAGCAGGAAAAACTGTCAGATTATTAACAGCTATACGGCAACTACACAAATAATAACTACTGAAAAAAAAGTTTCTGTTGTCAGACAAATCTGAATAAATCCTGCTAAACACAATGCGTCATAAAATACGATTAAACATCGAGACATTTAAACAGTCAAACGAAAGCATTTAGGTAACTACTCAGTAATTCGAAATCAGTACATCAGTTTTATCATTTACAGCAACTTATATCAATGTGAAACACTTATTCAGAGACATTCATTTAAATCAGCTCATATGCACATATATTTTATTATCATTCTGTAACAAAATTGTTAACAATTTGTGTCATAAAGACTGCAATCTCAAAAAAAGAGACACAAGAGCAGTAACTTGGAAATACAACATATTTACACTGCTTACAGTGTTTTATAAAGTTTATGAATTCAAGAGAACTGTAAAACATTCCATTAGAGGCTAGGCAATTATTCTTCATAAAATGCAAATATTAATCATTAGCCCTTCTACCAGAATATGTCTGGTATAAACCAATCAGAGAGGACACTGTGCCCATAAGTCCCACTAGCCAATGAGGGAAGCGGCTGGACCAGAGGAAACCCGGAGGCAGCCAATGGATAGCGTTGCTCAGGTCGGCCATACTGGAGAGGAGAGAGAGAACTTCGCTGTGCACCTGCTGCTGGACCTCAGTGCTCCTACTCACCCCGGCCTCACTGAGACTGAAACACAGAGTCCATTAAGGGTTTAAATGTCCAAAAGATCCACATTTCAAATCAGTTTTACCACAGGCCGATTCTGCCGGCTAAATATCAGACTTTTTAAATTCATATAAATCATAGGATGAATGATATAGCAGCAGCAGCATAGAATTGCTCTGGTGATGGAAGGAATTATCTTATAAATAGGATTAAACTAAAAATTGTTCTCGCAACTTATTTTTTAAAATAATAAAAACAATAAAAATATATTAATAAAAGATAAATGTTCCTACACAGGTTGGTATCCCACCCAGGCTGATATCCCACCTGTGCTGCAGGTGCCAACTGCTGAGTTTATAAAAGTGTTGGTAATAGTTTCTGCATGGCTACAGAAAAGCGTATCAGGGTGAAAAACATATAAAGTTTAATTAAGACGGTCCTGTTAGATTATGTTCAAGCCTGGCTATATTTGATGTTTAGTTTTCCGTTTTTAGATAAGTAAATCTCTCAAAGATTAAGGCTCACCTCTCCTCTCTCTGATTGGTTCTCCCATTTTTCCTCACCTTCTTCCTCAGCAGCAGAATGACTCTGACTGACCTAAAAAGAGCAGGATCTCGTATGAAGGTAGCTGCACACGTGGGCAGAATTCCTGTTTTCGGGCGTTCTGCCAGATGGCAGCTCATCACCTGAGAATGTTCATCAGCAGCGATACGGCCCACATCGACGTGCTCAGCGTCCACCACCTCACGGATTTAACGCCGATGAGCCGAGCATCAGCAGCCCATGCAATGTGCTCCAATGGGTAGTACAACTGATCGGCCAGATTATTAATCACGCATATCCAGCGCACCCCCGCATCTTCCTCCTAAGTAGGTACGCCAAGGATCATTCACAGCAAAAACAAAGAGCAATAAGATATATCACATTTCGCTGTTATATTAACATTTCAATGGTCAGTTTAGTTTTTCAAATATAAAGAATGTCACTGCGGCACTGATTTTTCCTTACAGAGACGCCTAAGCCGTAACTCCAAGTGTAAGCGAACATGGAAAGGTCATCGAAGAGACGCAGGACGGTGCGACAGTCGCTGAGCTGAGATGAAAACAGCAGCAGTCTGTTTCCCAGCTGTGACGATCCTGATCCTCTCTGGGAAACGATCCCACCAGCTAACAGGGACCCGTAGCACAGAGTTCTAATCTAACAATGAAACAGAAGTAATGCGTCAATATATGCAGCCTTTGGGACGTTTCTTGTCCACGTAGTAATTTTTTTGCATATTCTAAATTATTATAATAATTGCAACTCCTGCCATCTTACATTGCTTTCGCCAGGTGAAATTATAAAAGAAGTCTCTTACCACTTTGTCTCTTCCTCTATAAGACTCCAGCAAATTTACTAGCGATTCCAATGAATTTGGCATTTTCACCTTGTTTCTTTACGTATTTATTTATTTACATCACCTCGTATTTGCACGACATCTACTGACTTAATATTATCAGGTGTAATGCCACGCTTCTCTACGGCCACTGAACTTTGAAACGAGACCCATGACTGAAAAGCTGAAACCTGCAGAAACCGGAGTCAGTTCCACTTCCCGGTCAGTGGTGGCCGCATCTTCAAACTAAAAGTCAAATTAATCACGTTGGTTATAATTCCTACGAAGTTTAACAATATCCCTTTAACGTACATAATTAATTTTAAAAGTTTAATGCGAAAACACCTAGTGTTGAAAATCTAGAACATGCACATTATATGTGTATGTGAAGTCCGGGGAATAGCCAAGTCGTTGTTAAAGCAGGATCAGAGCCCTCGTAACACTACGTACAACTAGTTATATTTTACTGTCGCTTTAAGAGAAGGTCATGCGTAGCACGCGAGGAGCGCAAAAAGAAGTAGGGTTTATTACGTAAGTATTCGTCATCGACGGCGTGCGGGGGCGGGGCCTCCCTTCCCGGTAAATTGTTAGGTATTTTTCCTGCATGTACGGAGAATGAAGAGTATGCTGCTGGGCCTGGATAAAGTCAGTCTGCGCTAGTTTTGCACACGTACGTCAAGCTTTTTGCTGGATGACAGACATCACGTGGGTCCTGAAAGCGTTACACCATGTGAGGGAGTACCAAAATAAACAGAATTTGCATTCCACTTAAATTGTGGTTCATTTTAAAATGCCATAGTATCAGTTCGATTCAGGTTGTACAGTTTCAAAACAGTCTCACTTTATTCTTTACAAGCTGAGTATGGAGAATGAGACTTAACATAATTTACATTTCGTAGGAACAGCAGATTTGATCCATCTGACAGTCGTACGGTTAGTAATGTTTTTAACTTTAAAACAGATGTTTCATTAATGTTACATATATCCCGCATGTCCCCACGTCGACAGACAGTACAGTTTAATTTTTCTTTCACTGTCGATAATGCGTCCCTCCTCTGCTCGAGGAATTTGTCGATAGTGTGTGATTTAAACTTGACACGCACCTGATTCAACACCCAGCTAATAAGTCGTTGCAATGCAATTCATCATAACTAATCAAAAGGAAGAAAACATGGTAGTGTTGACATACGTTCACTAAACTCGTGCTTCCGTGTGAAACGTTTCCTGCCAAAGGTTTGCGAAATAAAAGTAGCTGTTTTAACCGGAAGTGAAGTAGAATTCCCTGCGTTAAGTGAGTAAGCCCCCAAATGGGACTAAACGCATTGGCAGATGGGATGTATTGCACTTTTTCCATGGAAGGATTCTATAAATTAAGTTAAAATGCCACTTCTATCGTGTTGGTCAGTAAATCTAAATTCTAAGAAAATTGAAGTTTGTGGGTTGTAACCTAACTGGTTTCTCCAGTTATTTCCCAAATCTTATGATTGGGACAGTGTGACTTGTCTCTTATTTGACTATCCCTGCCGGCCCCTGGAGGATGGGCTCCCCCCTTGAGTCTGGTCCCTCCCAAGGTTTCTTCCTTCTTGGGAGTTTTTCCTTGCCACTGTCGCCTTTGGCTTACTCACTGGGGACTTTGGGTGCGGATGCTGTAAAGCATTGAGACGATGTAATGTTGTGATAATGCGCTATACAAAAATACATTTGTTGTTGTTGTTTCTTTAGTGTGTGACTTGTGTGTGACAATGTGTCCGTCTTGGGATAGACTGACATTACACCTCTGCCCTGTGCCCTCTTGCCACCCTGTCCAGGATAATTGTTTAGAAGACAATGGGAGGACTGTTCATTCAGTCAAATCATAGAATATGTCCACTCTTGGGTGAAGCAATATGTTTAAAAGAAAACAGAGTACAACTCATTTAAATAAAGTAATTCTCTTTTTAATTGTTATATTACAATAATATAACATCAAAGCAAACATACAGTAGTCACATCATTCATTAATGAGCAATTGTTTTTGTATTTAATACTGTGCCCTGTGATGGGCTGGCCCCCCACCCTGGGTTGTTCCCTGCCTCGTGCCCATAGCTTCCGGGATAGGCTCTGAATCCCCCCGACCCAGAAGGATGAGCGGTTTGGAAAATGGATGGATGGATGGATGTTTTTGTATTTAATACTGAGTAACACTTTCTGGCAGCCTTAAATTCCTTTTAACACACATACATAACATTTACAAAAATATGTGTGACTGATGGAGAAAAATCAAAAATGTAATTAAACTTCAGCTATTATGAACAAAAATGCATAAAAATAAATTAGGTATAAGTAAAATAGGCTTTAATTTTACCTATTTTCTTTTTTATCCGTTATGCACTTCAATGTACTATACAGAAGACGAAAATTTCATAGTGTATAAAAAATAGTTGTCATGAATATTTTTACATGTATGGAGTTTGCATATTAATCTAGTTTTCTTCACTTCCTTGTTTAAAAAGGGATTAGTCTCAGGTTGCATGGTAAGAAAAAAGATCCATTCACAGGCATGGAGTATCTCTCTACAGGAAGCTCTTCAGGTGGTGCTGGGATCATTGTCATACACATCTGGGACACAGACAAACACAGAATAGATTCAATTGGCTCGATTTCTCAGTGCTGGCAATTCTAATCTAATCTCATGCTGGAAATTGGTTGGTAATCTGTTAGTCTAACAGCAATCTTAGAAACACAATTATGAATATATAATTTTTTAAATAATTTTTACATATATCTTTTAATATGAATCAGAATTTTGAAATAACAGACCTTTATTACTATCAACATCATCATAAATGTCCCCTTCTCTGCAAAATAACACAAAAATATTTCACATGAAGAAATAACACATCAAAAACAAAAATGATGTTCGATGAAACCCCCTCCTGCATCTGGCAATATGTATAAAGTCTTTCACAATTTCACAGACAGTGTGGTGTCTGATCCAGTCAGAGAAATTTGGTCATGATGTAACTGATGGCAGACTTCAGCTTGCACCTTGTCATGGGTTACAGTATGTCTATGTGTAAAGGCTTTGCTTAAAGTTCTGATTGCACAGACCCTTGAATGAAAACACATACTTACTCTTGCAGCAGGATCCCTCTTGGCACATACCCATCTTTAAAAGAGAAGGAGGGGGAGTTGAAACAACCCATTCAATTGTTCAAACTTAACAAGGACTAACTTTTAATCAATATATAATTTCTAATAAATTAGTACAGTGGTCCCTTGATTTACGAAACTCAATTCTTTCACGTGGGCTGGTTGTAACTCAAGATAATTTTTCCCATAAGAAATAATGAAAATGAATTTGTAAAATGTGTGTAATTTACCGTAAGCACCAATAATTTTTCTAGTGTACTCACTCGTCTTCCGTTTATCTACACTAATAATAGCTTTTCTACCTCATCTAACGCTGTTGATCTTTAGCAAAACTAGCTTCCTAATACAAATCATTTCTTTGAAGATTGTTGAGATGGTGGATTTCGACACGCTGTATATATTAGCAAGATCTATCACACGAACGCCGCTCTCATATTTCTGCACAATTTCCTTCTTCTTTTCCATTGTAATTGCTTTATTTACTTCCTCTTCCTTCCTAAGCGTCTAGCTTCTAGTAATAGCGAAATTGATTATATAAAGCACAGCACTGACCGAAATGCCGCCCACAAACAGGCTCAGACTGACGCTTACAGGCGCCTTCAGGCATCTTGTCTCAGTCGCACAAAATTAAATTATGGTCTTAACCCAAGTTATTCGTATGTTCGTAACTCGAGGGTCCACTGTATATTATCAATATAAAATCTACAAGTTCTTTGTGTTATAATTTATAATAATAGAAGATTGAATAATTCCTCAAGAATTTGATAATTATGCTGCTGTAAAGCCATTAAAGTTCACTGTATTGTTTAACTGTGTTAAGTTATGAATAATATTCAATATTTCTAGCTACCAAAAGAATATCAATTGCTGCTTTACACCACTAGAGGGCAGACTTACATTTCCCCTGTCCATTACGACACAGTGCTTTCTTGTCGTTCACAAACTGAATGACTTCTAGGATTTCGCCCGGATTCAGAGTCAGGTCCTTTCCGGATCCCTTCTTCGTGGAGGAATTTGGGTCAACCATCATCTTATACTTCACTTGTACAGGTCCTTCAAACTAACAGCACAAAAACAGAATCTTGGTAATGACTCTGAAACTGTTTATCTTGCAAATACTTCAGTGATTCATTACAGCAGTTTAGGTGGTGGCCGCACAAAACACACAGGATTTCAAACAAAGATGCTTTTTAAATTAATCTGACTTGGCGTTAAAAATCAATACTGAATGTAATATTGATCAACCAATTAAACGTTATGCAGAAATTCATATTTTACTGTTATGTTATTTTTTTCCAACACCTGTTATGTTGCAGAAATTGAAGAAACCAAATATACAGAAATGTTTATAATTTATAGATATTATGAGTTAAAATGTGTAAAATGTCTAATGTTGATAGCTAATATTAACTGGTTGTGGGCTGCCAGTTTGACAAATAAATAAGACCAATTACAAATTCATTACATATAATAAAATATTTTGTGAAATACGTTAAAATAATCCCTTCTATTTTCACAATACTTATATTACTTTTTAGTCACACAATTAAATGCATGATCCTTTTGCTTCTGATTGTACTAAATAAAATATGAGAAACTCACCTTAAACTTTTTTCTAAATTCTTTTTCTTCCTTCTCCTGTTTCTTGCTTTTCTTTAGGTCCAGACTAGAATGAAACGAAGAATCAAGCTTTAACATCAAAGCACGTTTTCAGCCTGATACCACAACGCTTAAAGGCTGACTTCTGCATTCCAGGCTTTTCTGTGAATTTAACACAACTTGCCAGAATTGTTGCTGATGTATTTAAATATTAGCTACCCATTGTGCAGTGCTCTTGGAGACGACTTTACGGAATCTGCAGCTGCTGGATATTAGTGCCTGCTCACTGGAAATATCCATATTGCAGTGGGATGGAACACGGGCAGCTCGATGGGTTACTGCTGCATAATTATTGCAGTTGAATGTAAAGCTACCATGGCCAGATGCAGTATGAGTGACGTAACACATTCAGCTTCATAATACTTTCATAGTTCAAAAGCACAGATTTTCATGTTACAATCTGGATTTGCATAGAGGACACTTGCAGTTTCCCCATTCACTGTAATCAGACTTAATCATGACACCAGTGGCCAGTATGTGTGTTTCCCCATTCACTGTATTCAGACCTAATCATGACACCAGTGGCCAGTATGTGTGTTTCTCCATTTCGCACCATCTGTTACTACAAGGTAAAGGGACTTAAATGGATGTACCTGATTTCTGGTGGCGGGGGGGGGAACACGTCTGACAAGGGATCCACATCATCGTACACATCTGTTAACGGTATAAATGTTATTCACTCTAATTATACACGTGGTTTCGAATTTATTTCTACGTATGTTCAAGCCGAAACCAGTAAATTCCCACACTTTTCTTACCTTCATCCAAATTTTCACTGCTGTAAAAACAAACAAAACAAGGTTTGCAAAACGTCTATGATGTACCACGGTCTTTTTAGACTAGGCACACTGGCCGTCTAACCTTCCTGACTGTTCGGAATTCATCCTGCCAGGATTAAACAATTTACTGTAGATGTATGACAGTGACTGCAGGTGACCTGTTCGGCTGGTCCGACGGGCCCACATCATAATACAGGTCATTCGTGTCCTCAGGGGGTGGTGCAGGGAAGGCCATGTCGCTGGGTTTGCACAGCAGCCTTCGTCTCACCTCCTCATAGTCCACTTCCACGCAGGTGTTGCTGATGTAGCCGTCTACAAATACAGGTTAACAGCTACTGACGAGTGGCTCTTTACATCTGAGGCAAAGTGCAGACATTAGAAGCTCAACTGTTTTATTTTCATTATGCGTAACTGCATTTCTTAAAAACTGGCTGAAGGTGGTCGGAAAGGTGTTTGTGGGGGTCGTATATCTGTACTCTGTTGGTTGTTATACGTCAATGCAAGATTTTTGTATTGAGAGTAGGCAGCTTCATTTAAATGCTGGTTTGAAAGTGTTTTATACATATAAACACACTGCAGAGGGGGTCAAACAACCAGAAAATACAGGAACGATAAAGTTACAGGCACCAGTGAAATAAATATCTGATCTTGGAACCTGGCAGCTAGAAGGTAAGACAGCTTTCAACACAATCAGCTGACAGTGCAGGACAGTGACCGTAAACCCAACAATCAATTGCATGGTTAGCTACCTGAAACAATTCTTTAGATTTTTACCAATTGAGCTCACCGTCAATGGCATCGGAAGGAATTTGACATTTTGGGGGGGTGTATATTTAGACATCGCAATGGGCACACATGAGATATTTCAACCTTTGAGTCACACCACAAAAGAAATGATGGGATGTTTAATAATGGTTTAAAATTATTAAAATAATAAAGATTTCATCATCATTTAAAATACGACTAACACTATTTAGGATGCAGTTTCAGAAATAAACATAATTAAAAAATAGCTGGTCTATAAGATACAATGCCTTTGTCTGATACCGGATCACCAATCTATTACACTGCAGTCAGCTAGAGGCCTCTTCACTTTGCCAACTTTGGTCACCTGGCTGGAGTGAGTTTTTTTTCCCCACACTTATTAAAAGTTATTTGTACGGCACTCCTTCCTGTTCCTATAGTTATTAATATAGGCATCAACTTTTGAATTCTACGCATGCTTAGCCTATTTGGTTAATCATGTACCTTGCTTTTAACAAGAGAGCACATCCTGTGCCGTTTCGAATTCGACGTTCCAGGTTCCTGGTTTTGCTGAAAGGCCTTTAGGCCGATCTTGAGCATAGCGCTGTTACAATTTACTCTGGAAAGAAGCTATATGTCTTACATTGAATTTGCACACTGATACTGATATTCTGAAAGAAAAAAGTATGGATCTGTTCATGAGTAATTGCTTTAATAATAAAAATCAATTAGAGTGACCTTATAAGTTCCAAAACGGAACACTTGGGGTGGGTTAACCTGTAATTTTCCTTTAGTGACTGGTTTGTCTAGCTAGGCATAGCAGACATTCCCAATAAAGCACTCATCTGATGTACCAATGAACACATTGTAGAGAAATTAAGTGGTTAAGGAAGGGTTTCCCAACCTGGTCCTTGGGGACTCAGACAGTCCATGTTTCTGCTCCCTCCCAGCTCCTTGCCAGATAATCCACATTTTTTGCTCCCTCTCAGCTCCCGTAAAAACATGGACTATCTGTGGGTTCCCAAGGACCGTGTTGGGAAACACTGCGTTAATACACAAGCCACTTATGTTTCACTGGAACGCTGCAGGTCTGAGATGCAGGCAGGTCGCTGTGTCTGACTTACAGTTGCCGGCCATTGTCCTTGCTAGCCACTTGCCCTCAGGGGTGTTCTTCACCTGGATGATCTCCACTCGGTCCCCCTGCCGCACACACAGGTCGCTCTTCCCGCCCTGGTAGTCGCGAGTGACCCTGGCTATGTTAAGTACCTCCACGTCCTTAGGAAGCTAAGAACAGATCCACAGAGAAGATCTACTCAGTGCCACGTTAACAGGACACATATAAACATAGTTAAGGGGAAATGAGAAGTTTATGAAATTGAAAGCCTAAAATGTCAGGCGCACATTTGCAAACAGAGAAATGAGCCAGTCAGCAAATACGCTGTGATTCATGCCAGTCACTTTTTAATCCTCAAAAACGAGACCTTAAATTTTTTGCGGTACTCGTTCTCCTTCTTCTGCCTTTCCTTCTGTTCCTTCACTCCCAGTTCAGGCTGCTGTCTCACATCCTTAGGCATCCGCTCTTTGATGGGAGGAGGCTCAGTAAGGTCTTCAGGTCTGCGGGCAAAAGCCATCAGTATGCTGAGGGCAGCTGGCTGGATCTCCGCACTCAGCGGGACTGGCCCCGTGTTTAGGTCTCAGCGGGACTGGCCCCGTGTTTAGGTCTCAGCGGGACTGGCCCCGTGTTAAGGTCTCAGCGGGACTGGCCCCGTGTTTAGGTCTCAGCGGGACTGGCCCCGTGTTTAGGTCTCAGCCTTGGACATGTGGCACTGTGACTTCATCACGGCGTCATGCGAGTGTAAACCTCACCCAGTCGCAAATCACAATTTCCACTGGGCAATAGTACTGCCTAAATTATAATGTGAAAATGTATTCTTATTTTTAATTATAACTATTTTTTCTTACAGAATATAGTGAAAATGTTTGACTCACTCATCAGCTGTTTCATAGATTTCCCCTCCATCACTATCCTGGAAAAAAATTCATACACTGTGTATTAATCCTGCAGCATGGTGTCAGAAATGACAGCCACTGGTTTCCAGTAACAGGAATATATGATGATAAATGAAACCCCATCTAACCCCAAGATTTCTCTTATGTTGTTGTGAAATATTTCCACATCACTTTACAGTTTTCCTTAGATTATAGCATGTTATATGTATAGATTTTTACACACACTTTTCTTATATAAACTTTATATCTATTATGCATTAAGCCATGATAGTAAAGACCCCCCAGGGCACTTAAAATCTACATTTTACACTAAATAACAAACCCATCTAGGAGCGCAACACACAAATATTTCAGGGGAATATCTGTGGAAAAAAAATCCGGGCTGCACCAGTAATTACAGCAAGGCAGCAATATTTAGAGACTGCATGAGCTACAGAATGATAGAAACTTACCTCAGCTGCCTGCGTTAAATCTGTGAATGAAAAAAAAAAATATATAAAAACTTTAACATGCTACATGTACAGAGTAGAAGGAAATTCATGTAAATGCCTTCAAGACTAGGGCTACAGCCTGAGCAGGATGCCAGCCAATCACTGGGCACGAGGCAGGGCTACAGCCTGAGAAGAATACCAGCCAATCACTGGGCACGAGGCATGGCTACAGCCTGAACAGGATGCCAGCCAATCACTGGGCACGAGGCAGGGCTACAGCCTGAACAGGATGCCAGCCAATCACTGGGCATGAGGCAGGGTTACAGCCTGGGCAGGATGCCAACCCACCACAGGGCATAAGGCAGGGCTACAGCCTGGGCAGGATGCCAACCCACCGCAGGGCATGAGGCAGGGTTACAGCCTGGGCAAGATGCCAACCCACCACAGGGCATGAGGCAGGGTTACAGCCTGGGCAGGATGCCAACCCACCACAGGGCATGAGGCAGGGCTACAGCCTGGGCAGGATGCCAACCCACCACAGGGCATGAGGCAGGGCTACAGCCTGGGCAGGTTGCCAACCCACCGCAGGGCATGAGGCAGGGTTACAGCCTGGGCAGGATGCCAGCCCTTCACAGGGCCTATTGGCGCATACACATATATATGCAGGTCCAGAGGGTGGAGGCGTGACTCGAGCCTCCAGTCCTGCAGGTGCCGCCGCTCCCATTATCCTACGAAATGCTCTGCGCTCCGTTTGCTGCACAGTCAGCGTCAGTGTGGGTGTCCAGCTGGTCTGGCTTTACCTTTGAAAGAGGACTTTGTGGGGGGAGGCGGCGGGGGTGGGGGAAGAACGTCAATGTCGTCATACGTGTCCGGGTCGTCCTCATTGTGTCTGCACAGCGAAGAAGGGAAAAGAGAGGAACCAGGGTACTAAGGTCACATGACTGAATGATAATCTCACAGACATTCTAAAGTCTGCAATTGTTTGTAAAAGCAAGCGTGAAAAAAACCAGACTCCACATTTAAAGACATCTTTCAAAACATATCATTTAAATCAGTGCATCTCAATTTAGTCCTTGGGATCCCCCAAGACTATATGGCAGGGAGCTGGGAGAGAGCAACGGTGGTCAGGGCCCCCCATGGACGGACTGAGAAACCCTGTCTGATGGTTTCTAGCAAGCAGCTGTCCCTCTATTCAATAGCATTTCCTGCAGCATCGTATGGCCATTTAAAGGAAGCTACTGCGCTACAGGTTTCTCCCTTCTACCCCACACTGTTTCGTCATCTCTGTACCACTTAGATCTTGCTACTGGTTCATCAGCATCCTGCACTAGAAACATTGCAAACTGATGCAAAGCTCGCTCTTAGTAAAGCGAACGGCATGTGGAGAAAGGAAGTGAAGTCCAGCACCGCAGCCCACGCAATCCCAAAGAGCACATGCAGGGCGGAGCGAAACGCCTGGCCCAGCCACACCGCGGCACTTCCCCTCGCACAAAGATGGTTCTTCCTAGAAGCCTCCAGAACATTCGATATGGCAACACCGTGGCCTCAACTTCCTTCATTGAACATACGTTATGAAGAGCACAATGGCACAGTACAAAGATGGATTCAGGTAAAGCTGAGGAAATCACTTGAATGACAGCCGAAAAGCTGACATCTGTCTCCTAGCACATTTTATTTATGTAGCAGCTGCTTTTATTCATCCATCCATCCATTTTCCAAACCGCTTATCCTCCTGGGTCGCGGGGTCCGGAGCCTATCTCGGAAGCAATGGGCACAAGGCAGGGAACATCCCAGGATGGGGGGCCAGCCCATCGCAGGGCACACTCATACACCAGTCACTCACACACCATTCACTCTCACATGCACACCTATGGGCAATTTACCAACTCCAATAAGCCTCGGCATGTCTTTGGACTGTGGGGGGAAACCGGAGGAAACCCCACGACGACATGGGGAGAACATGCAAACTTCCTGCTTTTATCTAAAGCAACAAAAATCTAAATTTTTTGAGGAAGCACGGTCCGACAATCCTAGCAACAACTGCGAGGTGAGTCTTAAGGGCCACACTCAAATCATTCTGCTGAGTCTGGGCTTTGAACCAACACCATAAGTACAGCACCCCAGGAAGCGCATTACTGCGTATACTAACATGACAGAGTGCTGCTGGCTCAGGGCGCTTGGCTTAAATGGAGGCCTTGGTGGAGCAGAGGGGCTGCTTCTCCCAGAAGAGGCCGGGCTACCGCGTCCTGCAAAGGAAAACACGCCTCAGCTGGAGAATGAGGAAGCGGGAACGGTCCATTTATACATCATTATATTTTATTCGCATACTAACATCATTATAATATGTTCAGATCCTTTGTTTTTAAAGCAGCTGCATTATCCGTCTTGTATTTGGACTATTCGGTTTTTTTTTAATGCTGCTGTTTATACCTTAATTTCCCTTCAGGCATTAAAAAGGTTTATCTAACCATCTAAAGAGGCAATGGTTATAGAGTTTTTTTATAGCAAATTATATATAGTGCTTATATAGTGCCGAATTACAGCATTGCGTGATTAAAGTTTGAATTTTAAATAACATTCCCATTAAAACCACACCTTGACTTGTTACACTGTGCTGTTATACTGTAAGAATATCACAGAAAAATATTTCTGGATTTTCCAGACATTTAAATGCGTTATACTGTTGATTGCCAAAAATTCTAGTAAAAACTTTCATTAAACAGCGTGGTGTGACAGGCAAAATGCAACAAACTTAAAATGCGCCAAACTTTTGAACAGTACGTATTACTTAGAGTGAGTTGAAACAGTGTATGTTACTTGTCTGTGATGTGCACCACGAATCGAGCCTGACATTAGAACGAGCGAGTCTTACGGTCTGCCTTCTCTCGGGTAGAGCGCCTAGGGAGGGGAGGACCAGCTGACCCTTTGCGGAAAGCATCCAGGTTGACGTAGGGGGGGCGCTTAGGCTTGAGAGGTCGCATCCCCTCCGGGGGCAGGGTTCGCAGAAGCGGGGGCACTTCAGCCATGCTCTTCTGGCTGCGGATTGAGGACAGGGTCGGGAGTGCTGCCTTGGTGACCAGTCCATCTGGTTTGGGTGGCTGCCTCAAGGACAGGTTCTGCAGAAGTTCCCCAGCAGCTTTGACTCTCCCTGACTGTCTCTCCCTGTCCGGCTGAGATGTTCTGGTCTCCTGAGGTACTGAGGCAATCCGGTGGGAAGGAGGCGGTCTTGGGAAGACACCGAGTGGTGGTATCGGCCGTGCAGCACCCTGGGACTCGGGTTCCGCCACAGATTGCTTGAGCTGGGGAACTGGAGACAGACGAGGTCCGGGCACCATCGATGGAAGAACTGGTGTCGGTTTAAGTCTGGCAGCTCCATTTGCAGAAGTGTCGGGTCCCAGCGGCAGAATGACTCTTGGAAATCTCTGCAGTGGAGCTCTTTGGATTTCAGCACCTTTGACGTCAGACATTTCTGTCTTCGCGTGAAATCTGTCCCTCAAGGCTTTGACATCCACACTCTCCTCCTGTCAGAGAGGGGTCAGAAACTGAGCTGCTCTACTGCAGAGCGGAAGACGGAGAGGCAGCCTGTTGGGCTCCGTCTCTCTGCAAAGTGCTCGGCAAGAGCAGCAGCACGCAAACACAGTGAAACTCATCCCACGCAAACAAACGAAACCCCCTGATCCTTCAGACACCATGCATACAAACTGACACCAGATCCCAGAAGAACACAGAATAATCATATTAGCTGAACATCCACGGTTTGTGTGACATCGAATGTGATACTTTTGGTGGTAAAATATAAATGACAGACGACATTTTGGAAATTATTTTTCATATATTGCATATCTACACCCAGTCACCAATGGGGCAGTTTATCTGCCTCATACTGAAGCCCATTTCGGTCAAGGGTCTGCATGGTAGTTTTATTGAGATTTTATTTGGCAATATTTACTTTTTACATTATATTCTGGTTCAATGAGATCTCTCAATCCCTAAAATTCATTAAGCGAACCTGTAATACATGTTAAATAGCGTGAATAACAAGGATTCGCTTTTTCATCATTTTTTCCCACTTTCTCACAACACTGAGCAGTTAGCAGATACAACATGGATGGTTGTCAGATTTTACAGATTCAATTAGACTGACGCTGTTCGCAGCTCTGAAACTAAAAGCGTTAGGGATGCCTCAAAAAGTGTGAAACACAGCAGGAAGATTGCAGAACCATATTTTTGACATCAGTTACACCAGCTGATGATAAACTGTGGAGAGAAATGGGGAAACAGTCTGGTTCCTCTAAAAATGAGGTCACAGCCACTGCTGTAACGAGGGCAATGAGACTTTGCTAACTGCCGAAATCAAGTAATACGAAGTTTACTCACACTCTATTCATGATAGCGAGGAACGTATGGAAATCAACAACTGAGTTAATAATTGGTTAAATGAAAACTCTGAACAATGTACATAGGCAGGAAACACCAGCAACCACACAGAGAAATGGGTACACTTAGGGACTCCAACAAGTGTAGCCATAGAGACTGTAGTTAACCTATCAGAAGCATGCATTCGCTACCCTGAATTGTTCAAAGACACAGGAAATAGGCAGTTTTTCTCTGTGTTGCCTTTCAAATGACTGCATTGTGCACAGCCTTACACAAAATGGTTGTGGTCCTGGAAACATATTCTATACTGCTGCATTTGAAGTGATTAACAGTAAGATTGTACTTTCAATTAAATACCTGAGGTAAACGAGTATTGTTTTAAATATGAAAGGAGTTACCATATATTCTCAACCAGATCAGCAAAAATGTAATTTATTAAAGAAACGACCAGTAATATAAACGGAATCGAGAGAATATCGGATAACCCACAAATTAATAAAGGAAAATAGGGCAGTCTATTTATTACACCTGAAAGCAAATTAACAAACAAACATAATGTAAAAACGTGTCTATTCATTGTGCGATATATGAACCTTTTCCCAATCGCCAGACCTTGAAGTCACTGTACATGTATTGTAGTGAACATTCAGCTGACTGGATCCGCTTTATACACCATGAGTTCTATGATTAGCAAAGGAGACCATGTTACCACATGGTGACTGTGAGTTCTAGGCCCAAAACTATCTTATCCGGGGCAATGCTGCTCAACGCGTCAACGCAAGCGCTTTTGAAGTCAAACCCAGCCTTGTTCTCATTTACTTTTAATATCTATCCCCCCCCCAACCAAGAGCTGAGCATGCCTTCTGCATTTCAGTCCCTCCCGGCCTGTCTGCGCCACCTGCACCTGAATAAACCAGAGAGCCTAACCTCAGAGCACCACTGTTTCTAGCACCTGAAAGCTATTTTGGAAGGTCTCCTGACATGTCTCCCATTACAGGACAGGCAAGTACATCAAATATCTAATCATAAACCTATTTTATGTGAAAGCAAGCACAAGCTTAAATTATATTTAATATCCAGATATTGGTAACAACAAACAACAGAAAGTCATCAATTACTGCATCCTTCATAAATTGCGCCATTTGTAGTAATAATGCTGACATTTAAGTCGAAGCCACAATCACACTAACATCAGCATCAAACTTTGGTTTGCTGCTGCTTCCTTAATCTCTGTTCGCCACTGCAGCTGTTAAACTGGTGTAAGTACAGCTAATCCATCTATGTTGTTTAGAATTTATTTAAAATCTGAAGCCATCAACAAAAAAAATACCTTAAGTGACTTTCTGTCCGAGAAATTTCTTAGTATAAATATACAGGAAAATGTATAAATTCTCATTTAACACTTTATTGTTCATCTTCATTAAGCACCTTTAAAGTGCAAAATTATTACTTCTGTAGTTATGGGTGTGATTCTGCGTATGATTGTAAAAGGAACAAAACAGTATTACAAAAAAGTGCTATTGTGAAACGGCAAAAGCTCCATCAGTAACCAGCGCCAGGAATCCGTATCCTAGATCGTACCAGACTGTGTAGATTGTAGTTTCTTGTTCGAAAACAACATTTTGACACCCTACATCGTGCTTATGTAAATGGTCTCTCTAAAGCAAGTTTAATCACAGGTGCAAATCACATGAAATTCCGGGAAATTATTCCTCTGGGGCACCTTGCTCATTAAACATAATGAATTGTTTAATAACGAAACGGAAAATGAATCATTTTAAGCCGGTCGGAATTAAATTACTAGAGAAATCCATTACTTTACACTATCTACTGATAAACTATCGGCAACAGTACGCGTCGACACAACATCCTTTGTTTTGAAACAAGCCAGAATTACATAAAGCGATAAGATAATGCTACAATTACACCGCCGACAATTGTGCTGTATCTTACCATGTTTAAGAGCGTCGTTTACGGTCCAAAAACGCAAGCTGGACACGTTAGGATTGCAAGTAGGAGTGTTTTTCGGAAGCTCAGGTGCTGCCCGCACGTAGTGGTTCCGCTTTTCTCGTAAAACATGTTACCTCGCTGCTGTAGCTGTAAACTGCAGGCGCCCGGCGAGAGGCGCGTCAGGAAGCGCTGCCGCCGTCCTGCACGGTGTCCGTCTCCTAACATATTCTGCAATATTTAAAATACTTCAGTAGAGAACAATCCAGTAACGCGAAGGCTGTAATGGGAAACTTCTCTTTTAGAAACGCTCTATTCTGTAACGTTTTTCAGTTCTGCACACACTTTCACATCTTCTTTCCCTGCGGAGGTTAGAGCGTAAGTTGGGCATATTTTCACATTCTTCCCAAAATTCTAAATATAAGCATAATATTTAAGTAACTGCTGTTTATCTGAACATATTTCTCGCGAATTGTTATCAGAGATTTATCGGAATGAAGGCCCTGTGTGACTGACGGGCCGTTATCGCTCCACGCTGTAATCGATGCGCTGGTTATACGGCTCACTGCAATGAACGTAGCTATTCATTTATATTTATTTGGATTGAGTACATTTTGTCTAACAACATTATTGCGTAGCCTATTTATATTGGTGTTTATATTGCGATTTTAAAATAATAAAAACACACTTTTATTATTACTTGCTGTCGCAATTGAGCTAAATATATATTAATAATCTAATAAAAATGTCAACATGTCGGTTATACTATCAAGCTATACGTAAGTGATTTTTAAATAATAATAAAAAATACTTTAAAACATCCGTAAATGTAGTTTCAGAAACAGTGGTATAAGAAACAAGGGGCGGCATGGTGGTGCAGTGGTTAGTACTGTCGCCTCACACCTCTGGGACCCGGGTTCGAATCTCCGCCTGGGTCACACGTGTGTGGAGTTTGCATGTTCTCCCCATGTCGTCATGGGGTTTTCTCCCGGTACTCCGGTTTCCCCCCACAGTCCAAAAACATGCTGAGGCTAATAATGAACTTTGCAGTTTTTTGTTTGTGCTGTGATTCAAATAAAGACAACAATCTTCCGGTTCTTGTATTCCTGTTTACAATCATTTACATTGCGACCAATGTGTATTGGAAATGGCGAAAAGGTGATTTATCGTTGCGGCGCTAAAGACGCGAAAAATTTGGATGCACCTAAATGAAAAAGTTAGTTAACCAATGCAAGAAATTAGTCTGGAGCTTATAAAAGGCTGTATCTTAGAGATGGGAAAGGAGATTTTTTTTGTCTTGTTTCATATAACATTTGTAACGTTCTGAGAATGGTTGTCAGGTGTCAGATACTAAACCTTCTTGTTGGAAGGAAAGAAAAGCAGCGTATCTCTCCTGGACAACGGCAATTACAAAGCATTTTATTAGTCCTTAAAGGATAATATTTTACCCTCGGTGAAATTCAGTGTGTTAGATAAAAGCAACGCGATTCTGATCACCCTGTCACTCTCATCCATGTAATCTAATAAATACAAACTTATTATTGACAATTAAACACACATATGCATTTATAGTGTGAGTAAAATTTTCTTAATCTGTCTTAACATATATAATTGATCATTTTTCCACCAAATCTCCTGGCGAGGATTATAATGTCTTATTTTCGGAATTTGAACACCGAATATAACCCATATCCACCAAACTATCTTTTTCCCAGCTGATTATCTCTCTGTTTATGAAATATTTATGATACAGTTTAATTCTGTTTAATTCCACAGAAAGTAACCATAGATGTAATGCTGTTTTAAAACCTGCAGGCAGTGTTACAGGGGACCCGGCAGCACGTGCATACTCCATGCAGCACTGTTAGTATTAAATAGAATCAGAAACCAATATTTGTATTAAAAATAAGTCTGAAGGTGCCTCTCCTTCACATGTCATCCCACTACTGCATTCCGTAAGGAGTCTGTGGAGAACAATGGGACACGTTAATGCAGCCATTAATGTCATTATTAATTTGTCATTATTTGCAGTTTTGTACATTTAGACAATAAGACAAATAAGACAACAGTTGTGGTATAAAGCATAAGTTTGCCTATTTATTTTTTATCTGTTTTTATGATATTTCATGTCCGTTTAATACTAACTGAATGATCAAACACTAGTGTAGTACTATACTGTACATTGATAATTACCATAATGTTTTCCTGTTGAATCTTCCATGTTGTATTATTTATCCAAAGGTCTGCTGTTGAAGACATTAGAAACCTACAATGAAAAGAATAAAGAGAGAACAGTTTTAATACAGTACAATATTTATCTCAGAAGAACCTTTGCCAGATTTGCTACATTACAATAAACCTCTTAAATCATTATAAAAAAGCCTGCGTTTCTCACTGACTGCAGATGTAAGGAGCAGCTAGCAGAGACGTACCGGCTGCAGACCTGCTTCTGCTGGATGCTTCTGCAGCGTTGCATGTTGCTCAGACGTTGAGGCCACACTGAGTTGTGGGAATATCATTTCTCCAGAGCTGGAGACTTGGCCAGCAGTAGTGAAGAAGCCGGTTGTCACCTGGCCCATTGACCCAGCTGGCTGAGCCCATCCAGACACAGTCTGCTGCTGATCCCAGGGGCCAAGGGACCCCGGTGATGGGACGCTGGCCTGTCCTGCTGGGCCCCAGGGGCCAAGGGACCCCGGTGATGGGACGCTGGCCTGTCCTGCTGAGCCATAGGGGCCAAGGGACCCCGGTGATGGGACGCTGGCCTGTCCTGCTGGGCCCCAGGGGCCAAGGGACCCCGGTGATGGGACGCTGGCCTGTCCTGCTGGGCCCCAGGGGCCAAGGGACCCCAGTGATGGGACGCTGGCCTGTCCTGCTGGGCCCCAGGGGCCAAGGGACCCCGGTGATGGGATGCTGGCCTGTCCTGCTGAGCCATAGGGGCCAAGGGACCCCGGTGATGAGACACTGGCCTGTCCTGCTGGGCCCCAGGGGCCAAGGGACCCCGGTGATGGGACACTGGCCTGTCCTGCTGGGCCCCAGGGGCCAAGGGACCCCGGTGATGAGACACTGGCCTGTCCTGCTGGGCCCCAGGGGCCAAGGGACCCCGATGATGGGACACTGGGCTGTTCTGCTGAGCCCCAGGGGCCAAGGGACCCCGGTGATGGGACACTGGGCTGTCCTGCTGGGCCCCAGGCTGTTAGATTGACCTCTGCAGACTGGCCAAAAAAGCCTGTTGCTGAACAAAGAGGTGCAGTGAGTTGGTGTTAGAAATGCTTGAAGCAAGAGAGACACATTTCAATGCTCCAAAACTGAAAAACTTCATCTAAATGTTTTTATATTTCAATAAATAGAAAAAAAACAAAACCCAAATTTCGGTTCAACCCCAGTAATTTAACACACATCTTCATGAACTGAATGAATTTCTGGCAATATCTTGTTGATAATAAAACACATTAAATTTCTAAATCACAAACACTTTTCTGCATAAAGGATATCAGTGTATACACATAGATATATTACCTGCTTCCAAAGTTGAAGTTGCAGGTGCGGAGGTTCCATTGCAGACAGAGAAGATACTGTTAAGCTCATCTTGACATGAAGTCTGTGAACACAAAGCGTACTGATGTAGAAGACTGGAGTGATTTTAGCTGAAAAACGCAATCATGGCCGTTTCCTACATAAAAGGTGATACATTCCAGGGATATTAAGCTGGAAGATGAGAAATTTACAGCAAGTTCCCCTCAAAAGGAATGGAAGAAAACCACACGGACAGGGTTTCCGTCTTAAGGGATGTTTTACAGCTGGCAGATCAAGGCTAAGGAAGTTCTTACATGGCTTGGACCTACCAGGGCAGAAAGCTGAGCTGGAGAAGAAGGCAGAGGATTGAAGAGATCTATGACGTCGAGGCCCTTATAAATTAGAAAATATAGAATGCATGTCAACTTTTCTTCAAAAAAAGTGTGTTGTGACACTAACTACTAGTTTTCGTGACACACAGGCACTGGACCACGTAACTCCAAAAATGTATATCTTGTCTTATTACATCTATATCCTTGCTCACGGTCTCTGTTTTGCAGAAGCCTTAGCGGCTCACCGACTTTCAAAAGTGAGATGCAAGAGCTCCCCCTCTGCAGCTTAAAAGGAACAAGACATTTGCTAAATATACATGCCCCCCACAACACACCATATCACAAAAAAAGGTCATGTCACGTAAATGCATCTGTGGACAGAACGGCAAAGTCAAATGAGAGCTGACCTTCGGAGGAACTGCCACGTGCTCATCTAGAAGCAGGCAGGGACTGTTCTGCTGAGGATGATTAAGAGATACTTTCAAAAACGTGCCTGACCAACATCTTCTTATAGTAACTATACTTTTCATGGAAAATGTAACCCATGCAATGAAAGATGGCAGGCAATGGAAACCAAACAAGAACAGGTTTAAGAGCACGGTGATGAAGTCACATCGCTTCTTACTTGTGTGGACGACGTCTCTGATCTTTCCGCAGATGCTATCTGGAAGGCATCTTTTATGTCTTCTATAACTGGATCAGCCTGTGAGGAGAGGCAGCACTGTTGTGAACCTAGTAATGAATTACGTAAAAATAAATATAGGTGTAATAACCCTAACTGTCCAAGACTCACATCTTAATTATTCACATCTTATTATCTTAGTAATAATCTCAATTATTATTATTATTACAATAATAATAATAAGGTGCGAAGAGTAAAGGAAAAAAAGTGATTTATTTGAAGAAGTGTGGCGATACACAAGGTAACGATTCCTTCAGCTCTAGCTTGTGAAACAGTATTGATATTATTAATAATAAAGAGTTATTAAATCAGTAATTGTCTTTTCAGATTGAATTGTGCATACGGGTCGAACAAAGACTTTACCCTGAAGTGCTGCTTTTGTGTTACTCAATGGCAGGACCCCCCCCCCCCCCCATTCGGCGGCCGCTCTGCAGGGCCTGTCCATGTGTCACATGCCTCCTGCATGCCTTCTACTGACGTTTTAAACGAGCATCAAACATGAACCCTGCAGATGACCTTAGATGAGCATGATCTCAAGGCTCTGGACACAGCTGTGATAGGAGGAGAGTTGCTCAGATCCAGCTACTCACTAAATTGGCCATCTTGATGAAGAACAGCTTGAAGGTTCCCTCGTGTGCATAGATGTAGGAAAAGGCTCTGGGCTGGGAGTCGTCCTTCTTCACAGAGCTGACCCTCTCCAGGTCGTGCTTGTGCTCCACCGCCTGTGAGGTGCGTAGCACAGCTGTGAGCTTTTCCTTCATTCATTCCTTAAGCTCCAAAGTCTGGCTAAGTCAGGGTAACTTGCACGCTGTGCACTGTGAATAGGGCAGTACAGGTAGAAAGCCTTCGTACCAGTTTGTAGACTCTGCGATGTGAACTTAGGGCTCCGTCTATCAGTGACTGGATGTCTTCCATTGCAAATAATTCATTCAAAAGTGTTATGCAAATATGAAGTCCAATACAGTGATCATTCACGCCATGCTAATGAGTTACTAGTCATTTACAGGAAACCAATGAGTCACTCAAATAACACTTTTTAAAAATAAGATCAATTATGTTCATTTTGCATTCATTTTTAAATCTGCTTACACATGTGTACATTGTGTACAAGGAAGTTCTCTTTGTGTCTGGTGTTGAGTGTCATGCTGTATTTAACATTGTCCCTCACACAGAACACCCTAAATCTCAACATTTCAGGATTTCAGGAAGTATGACCTCCCAGGTAAGAAGCAGGACAGGAGACAGAGGCCATGAACAAAAGTCCGCTTGGTTAACTATGCAAAGGGCAAACATGTTTTCACACTGTCAGCATTAAATATATTTAAACTCAACTAATTACTTGATATCAAGACATTTTGTTACGTATGTAATTATTAAGGAATGCTAATTTGGAAACGACTTTCTCTCTACACTGAACTACAGAAGTGGCTTATTTTCCTGCCGCCCGGCCCAGCGCTCACCCCGGTCTTCTCATCGATGATTCGGACGCAGGTGTCAGAGACTTTCAGCCACACCCTCTGCTTGTGAAGTCCACGCTGGCGCGCTGCCATCTCCTGGCCCTTTGGACAGCAGAATCACGCTTACATCATGTTAACGGCATGTTTGTAGCATACAGACTGTGATGTCACATAAGAAAGTGTCTCTGTGGAGACACTTGGAATCTGCTGTTTTGTGGTACTAACAACATTCCTGTATCATGGGATGTATATGATTGCTCTAGACGGTGAAGTACTCCTACAGAGCCTTATAATGGAATGAGTGTACTTTGGGCAAAGTTATTTCATACTGTAACCTTCATTTAGAACCCAGAGAAGCTTTTATGGCCAAACCAAGCACTGGGGGTGTCATATACTTCAGGCCAGATCAGTCCCTTCCACTGATCTCAGGTCTGCTACTAATGTGCTTTGGCTCCACATACAATAACTGCTGTTAGCTTTGCATGTAGCTGTGGGATTCACTGTCCACTGCCCACACAGCCCTTCATACATTGCTTGCGTTCAGTGTCTCTACTGAATGTAGAGTTTGTGTCTCCTCAGGAAGTTCTAAGGTGACCTGCACAGCTCCTAGCTGGACGGCAGGGCTACCTTCAGCTTCATCATGGAATCCAGGCACATTTTGTCACCCTGGGCATCAACCACGTCGTCCACACCGATGACTTTGGCCTTGTAGCGTACGCCATCTCCCTGGAAACGCTGTGCCAGGTATTCTGGGCTCTTCTCACTGACTGAGGCTGTAAATGGCAGCGCACACCAGTGCCTAGTCAAAGAACTTATGCAAATAAGAGGATTTAGATGCTCTTGGACATACAGGTGTTCTGTTACATGAGTGTCCACTGACACTAACACAGTGGACTGTCATAGAGGAACTCCCTGCTGAGAACTATCCACTGTCCATAAGCTCAAGGAGCGTATGACAGGGCTCCCGGCCCTCTGGTGGCGAGTCCATACCCCCAAAGTGGACACATTACAGTGGACTGTGGGGTGATGCCATAGTAGCCATGGAAATCCATGCAAACACAAAACTAGACACGCAAACGTACAAAGTCTGACCTGCAGTCTCATTCTGTGGATTAGGTGACACCCTTCTAATACTGTCCAGTTACCAACTAACTAATACTGTATGTATCACCTGATATAACTGAAGTGCTCCCATTGGTAAATAAAAAAATCACTAAATTCTGCTGGGGTACAGAAAAGCCCCATTCCTGCTATGTGGCTGAGGAGTGCATCAGCAAATGTCCCGAGACCCCATGACCAACGATGCAGGCAGATCCAGTTACTCCTTTGCTGTGTGTTCTGGGATTCTAGGTATTTTTTTGACCACATGTTTATTTCCTTTTTATCTCAGGAACAGAAGTGAAATAACTTTTAGGTTTGCATATCTACTTCAATTTAATATTTACAATATACACAAGAACAATATCATTCATTGTTCTCTACATATGATGGTGCACCAGCTTGTTTCCAGCAAAAACGTGGCAGGTCAATAAATGTAAATATAAACTAAAAGGCTATGAAAATCTAACTCATTTAATACGTGTAGTAAAAGGGAACTCTGCTCCTATCAGTTAATGTCTAACCTGCTTTTTAGCACTTTTTGTTCAAGGAAACGGCAGAACACTTTCTGTGTCTGTTTCAAACACACTGTTATATACGCAGAAATTGGTTTTTACAGATCATTTATATGCCAAAAACATTTAATCAGTGTTAATTTGGAATCCATCGTTCACGTAAAAGGCCTTTAGATTATGCCAGGGCCTCTCTGTCACTGAGCAAACTCTCACACGCATGATCACACACTATGTCACACAGTTTTTTTAGGGAAACCTCCAGCTCGCAGCTTGCTACTGCCAGGAAACCCATGCAGACCTCAGGAGGTCACGCAGACTTGGTGTGAGGCTGAACCACACACTTTCCCACCTTTTTTGTTGGAGGGTTGGCCCTTGGTCGTTCCCTGTTCCTGGGCTGCATTACTGACAGCTGCCTGGGAACCGTCTTCAACTTGCATGCTGATGCAATTTGCTCCTTAGTAAACTCCTGTCAGAATTTCACAGAAATTCACACTTGCTTTGTTTCCAAAGGATAACTTCAAACCTACATGCTAACTGGAAATAAAGATGCTGTAGGATCTGCCACATGGAGATACCTCACCTGAAAGATGTTTCTTCTGGGTCCTTTCTGCCGTCAGCAGCATTTTGAGAATCTTTTGGCCAAAGGTTACAGTGTAAGCATTTCTGGTGACATATTAACATCTCATGTGCATCGCACACATGTATAACAGTGATGTTGACCATAAATTGCACACTTACATCTGTCTATGGGAATTCAAATACATCTGCAGAATGGATCAGGCACATAGTCAAATAAGAGGTTTGGACCCCCCAACCCCCAGAAATGTGTTGACTATCGATCAGGCATGCAGCCAGGTAGTAAAACTATGTTTCCCACCCCCCACACACACACACTGGAATTTATTTCTGGCTACAGGCCTAGACTGGATGAATGCGAATTCACTGCAAAAATAGCCAACAGAGTGTTAAGCAGGACACAACTGGATGAGTGTTATCCGTAATAGGTCTTGTGTTGCTTGGTGACCAGATTATCCACCCATTTTCTATAACTGCTTACTTGAAATAGGACCACAATGACCCTGCAGCCTATCCTAGAGGTCACTGGGCACCGATCACTGGGCACTGACCATGGGGCATTGATCACTGGGCACTGACCATGGGGCACCAATCACTGGGCATTGATCACTGGGCACTGATCACTAGGCACTGATCATGGGGCATTGATCATCGGGCACCGACCACAGGGCACCAATCACTGGGCATTGATCACTGGGCACTGATCACTGGGCACCGATCACAAGGCATTGATCACTGGGCACTGACCACGGGGCACCGATCACAGGACATTGATCACTGGGCAATGACCACTGGGCACCAATCACTGGGCACTGATTACGGGGCATTGATCACAGAGCACCGATCACTGGGCACCGATCACTGGGCATTGATCACTGGGCCCCGATCACTGGACACTGACCACAGGAATCCTAAATGACATGTAGCAATAAAGACCCTCTAAAAGTAAATAATTAACAGTAACCAGTATAGATCTTAAATGACACAGAAAGATGTTTTTCTGTTATACAGTGTTGTGACAGTCCACCTTTATAATTTTCTTAAAGGTAACCGCAATGAATCCACAGAAAACTTGCACACACAATGATCAGCAACAGATCTACTATGTATGATATCTGTGGCCATTGGGCTCTCCACAACATTGACAGATTCCTTTGATTAAACACAAATACTGTGAGCATTTCATGGCTTAAATGCGCACAATGGGGGTTAAGACTCCTGTGTGCAAAAAATTCCAGGTCTGATTCCTGCTCCCAGCAGATCAGCTACACCACCATTAGGCCCTTGAATAAGACCTTTGAACATAACTACTCCAGGGGTGCTGAACACTGACTGACCCTGTGATCTGCTCCCAAACTTCACTCTCACCTGTGTCTCTGTGGAGACCAAGGTGGTCGTTGTGAAAAAGGGAATTTCCGGCATAAGGATTATTAAAATGCAATAATAATAAAAAGATATTGGCTAGCTGGTTAGATAGCTATTGCATAGATTACTATGTAAAGCACATTTTTGGCAAGAATACAGGGGGGAACATTAGAGCTGTACAAGGACTGCAGACATACACTGTGGATTCAGGTTATAGACGGTCAGATATGCTATCGGCTCTCAGATGTGGAGGGGAGCAATGGCAGGGTGGGGAACGAGGCTCGGATGCAATCAGCGACTTTATTCACTTTCTGCTCAGGAGTCCAAAGCACACTTCAGTATGACCTTGCAAGAAGTACAACACTTCAGTATGACCTTGTAAGAAGTACGACACTTCAGTATCACCTTGTAAGAAGTACGACACTTCTGTATCACCTTGTAAGAAGTACGACACTTCAGTAT
>JAODJX010000035.1:627782-648797 GCA_026776945.1 Isichthys henryi | reverse complement strand
CATTTATTTTTTTCCTCACAGTACAAAGCTGCGGGGGCCGGGGGGGGCGGGGGGGGTAGCGGCCTGCACTCGCTCATCGATTCAGTTACTGGGAGGAGGAGCTACCAGCTAGATAAAAAAATGAGAAAGGATGACAAAATTAAGATTTTTTTTTTAATTCAACACATTTCCAAAAATATATTCTCTCATATTCTGTCCCAGTATATATAGAGAAACCGGTTTGCAGATGCCTGCTGTTACAAGGGCGACGTAGGGTGGGGGGCGGAGAGACCAATGGAATGACGGTGGACGCCACATCAGCCAACCCGTTTACTGCGAGGGAACGTGCAAAACACAGATACACCATCTCTGAATCGCACAACAGTTCAAACAGAATGTGTGATGCAAACAGAACAGCTTAAATTTTTGCATGTTTTTTAATAAATTTCCAGAAAAAAAATCAAATAAATAAATGCATACATGTTAATGAAACTTTATTCATTCCATCCTCCACATAAGCCATACGGTTCCTGCCACACACACACATACACAAACGGGCGCGCGCACACACACACACGCACACACACACACACGCACGCACCACAGAACGCTGGCATCGCCAAAGCCCAGCGTACAGAGTGCCAACGATCCGGAACCACACCTCACCACAAGCTCGCTGATGGAGACCCACCCAACCTTGTTCGCAATACTATGTTGGTAGCAGCAAACTACAAACAAGGCGCTCTTTCCCTACAATATCGCCTATGGGAAACAAAATAAAATAACTGAACAAATCAGTGCTTTTTGCCTCCTAACAGTTTACTCCCTCATGTTAAATTTTCTCTCTGGTGGAAGAGGTCAGCAGTTCCGCTCTCCCTGTCATTCACAGTGGACATAACATTTTCTCCTTTTAAATCAAAGCGAAGAAAAGACAAAAAACTTAGTCTAGACAGACGTATGGCAGGATGTCCAGCTGACTGCCGTCCCCGTGAGGGTCTAACGATATGCACTGTGTCCAGTCGTACCAGTGGTCCTTGGTGTCATAGCAGCCGTTGACCCCCGGCCAGCACTCCCTGTGTATTCGGGAGAGGTCCGCTAGTGTCACCTCTCGGGTAACACCCGGCAAGTCCGCCTCTGCGCTGTCCGGCACCAGCACGTGCGTTTTCCTGGCCTCCTTAATGTGATGCTCCTCGCGTTTTAAATACTCCGTCATGAAGAAGTGAGCCCCGGAAGAAGGGGCACCAGACGATATGAGCACATTGCTCTGGAGGTTAAGGTATGACTGGATGATCTCGTTTCTGGACAGCTCCTTCCAGTTTGTCTGCTGGAAGGGGCTGGGGAGAGGGGGCGCCGGCTCCAATTTGAGCGGCCCGGTCCGATGGGGGGTGGCCAGGGGGGAGCCCGGAGACTCCTCCCCCTGACTGGCCTCCTTGGGCGTCAGGGGTTTGATCTGTCTCGTCAGAGGATCGAAAGTCAGCCTGCGGTCTTTTAACCGCACAGGCTTGGTACTGTCTTCTGCGGGCTGCCCGCTCAGACTTACCGTGTAGTCCCTGGATCTATACTTCTTGCGCTTCTTTCCCTCTGAGCTGGAGGGCGTGGCGTACCCATCCACCTTTAACGCCTCGGGGGCAAATCTCTGCTCGTGTTGCGCTGCCTCCGTGCCCCTGGCAGCGTCCGGCGCCGGTTCCGCCATCTGCTGGTCCACGTCTACAGGTCCGTTGCAGGGCAGTGAGGACTTGAGTTGTGGGGACTGAGGCTTCTCAGCCTGAGAAAGTTGGGCCAGAGGCATCAGAGGCTGCGGGGAGGGTGACGGTAAGGGGGAGGGGGAGGCCACGGGGGAGGAGCAGTCCAAGAAGCTAGAGCCCTGAGGCGGACTGGACAGACTCGCCCTCGGGGCATACGTCACTGGCCGCTTGCCCGCGCTCTCCTGCTTCACACTCCGGGGGCTGTAATTGGGTCGTCGGGGGCTTCGGGGGTGATAGTGGCCTGCCCTCGCACTCCCTGTTACTTCATCCATCTTTATGTGCTGCTGCATGACGGATGTCTTGAGCAGAGAGGAAGTGCTGGGCATTTTGCCGAAGCCCGGCGTGCTGGGGTGCGGCTTTACGGCGTTGACGGGGATCTTGTTCTGCCTGTCAGCATCAGCGTGCTCTGCTGCACCCCACTCCAGCGACAGGGGCAGGCCGCCATCCGGGACGTTGCAGGAAGTCTCCGAGCTGCCGGAAATGCCATTGGCAGGGGGTGGCGTGGAGTTCTGCGCTCGCTCGAACGCGGACGACTTGGACAGTTTCGTCGATACGTAAAAGGCCTCCCTCTGCTCCGCTTTGCGCTTGCGGTTACTCGCTTTCTCCGTCTTGGGAGAGAGCGAGTTGTAAAGGTCGTTGCGGCTCTTGAGCTCCGAGACAGGCTTGCCCGTTACAGGGACACTCGAGGGGGACATGTCTGCCTGGCAGGGGTGGGTGGCACCGTTGGCGGAGCCCGACGGCCCCTTTGGCGGTGCCTCCGTCTGGCCCGGTTCGATCAGCTTCTGCCAGCTGCGCAGCAGCTTCTTGGCACGCTTGGCGAGATCTTCATCCTTTGTCTTTTTCCTCACGTCATTGATGAGCTTCCCCAAACGGGTCTCCTAGATTGGGGAAACACATTAGCCACATTCCACGCCTGTACACAGAACTGTGCAACAAAGGAGGCAGGTAACTCACCTCAAGTGCTTCTTTGGTAATAGGATATCTCTCCAAATGAGAAATCACTTCCAATACAGTCACCATGTTGTGGATCTGCTGAGAGGCAAACAAAGACAATGTAGTAATAAATAATAAACGGATCAACACAGGCTGGATTGACCTATCATGTCTCAAAGGATAAACCTGGTTTTACCACAACCAAGGATCCCTGCACCAAAATGCATACAGACATGGCCAGGATTTCTGTATTTTTTATTATTCACACATTTATACTGCTGTGTCCGTCTAAAAGCACCAAATAGGAAATTTGCTCACTTCTGCATCCAAACATTTATTCACATTATGCCGAAATACTAGCCTTTATAACCAAGGTCAGAACTAAGTTTACTAATCAGACTTTTTCATATGCAACATCCAGTGCATCAATTCATAAATGCAACAGATTGTGTCGCGACCTTTAACCCCAGTTACTCCAGGGACTGGCTCAGCCTGTTAAATAGGTAAAGGTCTCCCATGTAACATAAATGTATCTTCGCCATTATAATATATAGATATAATAATACAAAATGTAGAAAGTCAAGATATCATTGAAAAGTAAAAACTGGCATTTTTCAAGTTCCTAGCAGTTCTCTGTCTGTGAAAAACGAACAGCTAAATATTTTAGTTCTTTTTAAAGCTAAAACTACAAAACTGCACAGATGCGAGAAAAACGTTTCAAATGTCACAATGAACATGATTATCAAACACATTAACTAACTGTTTTGTTTAACCCAATGATTAAACGTGAAAAAAACTAAAGATGCTCATGACTTAAAGGCACGTTACAAGATTTCTATTTCCACAATTAACATGCTTGGTTTTGGCTAATTTGTGAAAAAGCACCAATCAGACACTACATGTGGTGAGACGAACACGTCGCCACCCTGATGGGTTACGGATTAAATTCTGAAACAAAGAAGCAGAAGAAAAACGACCCTTCTGCTGTATGACCGAGTTACTTCAGCTGAAGCAATTTAGCTACATAAATTTCTGACCAAGTGAGCAGCTCAGTGTAAAACAAAATCAACAATGGAAGCCTGTAGCTGGTCTCCAAAAACTCCAGACTTGAGACTAAATAACTATCCAAAGTGAATCAAAGTGAAATTCTTCAGATTGTTCCCCTTGAGATCATCCCTATGATGGTTCTACAGCGTTACCGACTGGCCACCACCACCTGCACGCCCAACCAGTATTTGTACGCAGTCCGGTTCCAGAAGCGACACAAGTTTGCATAAACTTTCAAATGTGCAGCTGTATGACTTTCACGCCAAATGGAGTTTCTCTGTTTCTAATGAATAACCCTAAAAATAATCTACAAACGTTAAGTACCTGGAATAGACATTAATTTATATATATATATGGAACGATGGAACGATGGAAATAGAACGATGCTACACTCTGTCTCCTTTGCGCATATATATATATATATGCGCAAAGTAGACAGAGTGTAGCATCGTTCCATTTCCTGGTCACAATACAAGAGAACTAACATGCTAACATGACAGGGGATCCCCCATAGAGAGAGTTTTAAAATTCTGAATGTCGCTTCAACTGTGAAATATACTTTGCACCAAAATCTTGTTTTATTTCCGTGCAAGTACAAACACAGCCAACTGATTTTACGATTTCATAGTAACCAGCCGATATCACTTTCTTTTTAGATCATATTCAGTCCTATTATTGTTCCACTGGGGTCCAGTCTTTGTCAGACAACCTGTAACTGCATTGCTGATTCGAAGGTTGTATATGGTAAAGGACACACACAGAAGCGATAAACAGGGAAGTCACATCGGGGAACAGCACAGCTGCTTATTATAAAGTTTTACGACACCTGAGGACATACCAGCCCACTGCGACATCAAACATATGTGTGGCCATCATATACAGCAGCACACATGCTTATCAACCGCAAAACAGCACACATTTGCTAAATTTATGACGAGTAGAAGTAAAAAAACTACAGACGGTTGCTGTGTAAACTGGAGCTGTGACCAAGAGGTTTAAGATTGCATCTGTATGCAGTACTTTAGGTACTCAGTATGTCAAAATTTCCGCAGAAATAACAAAATTTAAAGGTCCAAGTGAGAAGTGTATTAAGTGCTGTTAAAGACGTCTGGTAATAAGCCTGCCAATAACATTCTCCCGTCCTAATATGGAGAACTTTAAGGCCTGGTATTTCAACCCAGAGTTGATAGCCTGCCTTAAGTTTTACATCTTAACTTGAAACATGAAACAAACTTGCTAAAAATAAACCACACACCAGACCAGCGCATAATAAAGACTAAGAATATAAATGTTACACTTAAAGTAAAAATAATACAAAGAAACAAAAACTGACAACAGGTAAACAGATTTTGTAGAAAGATAACGCATAGGTGTTGAATGGGTATTGAACGGTTTGATACATGCTGAAGACGGGACGCCGGGCACTCACTGGTTAAGGAACTGCATTACCTACCTGTCAGAATGCAAAAGTTATTAATCAAAGCAAAAGGGAGACATTGTCCATTTTCACACATGGGAAGCCCTAAAGATCCCGCCGCCAAGGACAAGGAATTTCTCCACTTCAGATGGGGGGGGGGACCGGTGAATAATGTCGAATTTAGCTGAGAACTGTAAAACGCGGCTCCATCGAGCCATCCCCTCTCATTCCAGGCGGCAGCGCCAACGCGATTAGCTGCATTAATGCAGGCCGGAGGCACCAGGTAGCTAATTCTGCAGCGAAAACCTCCATGGCAGAGCGGGGAGCTTCCCAAGAAATGAAAGCTAACAAGAAAAAAAAAGACTGGTGAAAACGAAACCCGACACTGGACACGACCGACTCGACAAGGCCGGCAAAGTAAAAGCCCCAGATAAACTCATTAACATGGCAGGCAGCTGGTGAAGCCTCCATTCGGACAGGAAAGTTACCGACACTTCATAGTTTAAAGTTTAACAGCAATAAAGAACCAAGGAATCGAGCTATAAACGGACAGCTCAGTGTAACGAAATGATGCGGTACTTAGGAGGGCAGAGGCGATGAAGCCCAGAAGGTTCCCGACCCGGCCGGCTTGCAGTGCGACTAAAGCTAACGAGCTCCACATCCACATGGGCATTCTGACCGCCGGACAACTACGTAGATTTTTAAACGTACACCTCTATTTTCTTAAATAACTACTGGAAGTATTCTTTCCAACTAGGGCTTTAATGGACTCCTCATACTAGAAAAACAGGCAAATTCTCGAAAAAGTTCGTTTCAATCAGCTTTGACTCCGAAGGAGAGGCCTGTGCAGCTTTCATGAAGCCCCGGCCTCGCGTATATGTCACAAGACACTCGAAGCGCAACAATAACGGTTGACGAGTTAAGGATCTGGCGTCCTGAAGTTTCTTGTCTGACCACGACGCACGGCACTGAAATATTGGTGCAGTTACCCTTAAAAGTCCCACTGTCAGTCCTCGTTTTCGGTAATGTTTTAGGGAGCAGGTGTAATATTTTACTGCGAATCCAACGATGCTAATTTTCAACTTGCAGCTGCAAACCGCTAACCAGTCACCAAGCACAGGGGCTGTCTAACCCGACACAAAAACCGTCCAGTTAACAAACAGCGGCCTGAAGCCAAATTCGCTTAAGCAGTCGCTTCCGAACGACTTCTCCAGCTCCATAGTTGCACGATGCCTCCCCGCTGAGCCGAAGCTAATCGGCTAGCCGGCTAAATAGCAGCTAAGCTTCTGTCACAAACCCAGCACGGCAGCCAGCTGTACGGCTAACTCACTTCACGCTGCAGCCTAGAAGGGTGTGGCGTTACTCCGGCCCGGTGTTCTATGTGCCAGGCTGCTCGGTATAGCAGATATGCGACACACGCTTTTCTGGACACCGGTACTTTGGAGCTTATCGGGTGAGAGCGCCACGGCCGTGAGGCACGGCGGCTTAGCTGGCTGGCGCCGCTATCGGAGTGACGCTAGGCAGGCAGCTAGCTGTTTGGATACCCCCAGAAGTCAGCGGCTACACAGGGGAGGATAGTTAAGAAGTTCGGGCAACGCGTTTAAAAAGTGACACACTTTTGGGTTTAGGGGAGCGAGGCGCCTGCCTGAGCACAGACATGTCAGAGCGCACATTTGGATGGGGCTTCCCGTGGCTTTTGGCGCATCGCTACTCTAATCACTAATTATATAACCGCTTTACGTCCTGGCTGGACACGTGAAAAACCGAAGCTGATCTCGCAACACCATAGCCATGTACTCACATTGCTTTGGGCATCGATGGCCTGCAGCAGCCGGTCTCTTATCTGCTGCGGGGTCGCCGCGGCCGCTGTCATTGCCTGGCTGGTGCGGATCGGCAGCCGGGGGGAGAGGAATCCTCCGAAGAGACGGGTGGGCTCGCACGCACTTACAGGCCTTTCGGGAGATGTGACAGGAGGTGAAGCCCCATGTTCGCCGTAGTGCTTGCTGGTGGTTTTGGACGTGTTTATTGTATATCCCGGGAGACGAGACTGCGATCGCCGTCGTGCTCAGCTGCCCGTCCGGCGCTCACCAGCTTCCTCGGCTCCGCCAAGCCTACCACGTCACATAGAACCGCTAGCCAGGTGCATCTTGGGAAACAGTACGCAACTACAAAGCGTCACAGAGCACGTTTTGCGTATGTCGGAACGTAACGGACGTAGCGTGGGGTGCACTGACCTCACTTCATGTTCGATATATTTTACTGTATTAAACATTGCTCACAATGTTTCTTTAATTCAAAAAGCCATAATCAAATAAGCAATATGCATGGTTCTTGTGACTTCCAATAGTAATATTCATCCAAGCATCTTTCATACCAGGCATGCAGATTAGGGTGACAGTGATCTTAAGGGCTGTCCGGTGCAGAAGGCAGGCGATCACCGTCAGCTGCATTGTAGTCTAACCCAGGGTTGGGAATTACACTTCCAAACTAGGAATGGTGATGCTATACAAATTCCCAATGATCTTTTCCAATACTGAGATATACAGGTAAAATTAAAATGCTCATCTATTTATTATATGTTAGGTCTAAGGTGAGCAGCAGGTTGGCAACACCTATTTTCAGTACAAGTGGGACTTGTCACGCAGCAGGTGCATTAAAATGCCGATTAAATATCAGATTACTAATGAAACATTTCACCAAAAGAAACACTCAGACAAGACTAAACTGACAGTGATGGTTCCGAAGCCACGGGGTAAAAAACACTTGTTGACGGCCTGAACTTGAAGTGTCTTGACAGAATAACCCAAAACAGATACTATACAAGAGTTTGGGATCAGTTTGTGGATGCTTCCAAGTTTGAAGTCTGACAGCTAATGTCTCCACCTGTACAGTAAATCCTCAGAATTGAATTTCTTTCATCTTTTACGTTACAAGGCTACACCTCTGAAAATGAACTTATCTGCTCATGAAAAAATAATCACATATAAGTAAATCTGATACCATGTTCTGGTACCTGTCACAGAATCATTATCTTGCCTTTTAAATAGCTCTTGAAACATTTAATTTAAATAAGTGCCCTGTAACAGTGAGTAACAGTTTCTCACACCACCAGGCTTGGTTATTTGAATCCTACACTGAATGGATGTTACACCATCTGCCTACGTTTTGTGGGATTCTTCCTGTAGTCGAAAAACTTGCATTTATGCTAACTGATATTGGAAATTGTTCATATGTGCACGTTCCCTGAAATGGATGGGTTACCTGTGCAGGGACGCCCTTACTGACCTTATCTCACCGTATACTGCCTGGGATAGGCTCCAGACCCCTCTGCAAGCCCGTCCTGCATAAGCAGCTGGAGAATCACTTAGTTCACTATTCTATATGTAATACTGATGAACTGATACAATCAATCTCTACACACACTTTAGCTTTCGTACAACCCATCAAACTGTAATTGAGCATATATTTGTCATAACATAAAATTTCTGTTTCAACCTTTGATATGTTGTCTTTTTCTATTTTCAATTAAACAAGGGTTTATATAATTTGCAAATCACTGCATTTTGTTTTTATTTACATTTTACAGTGTCCCAACTTTTTTGTAAATTGGGTTGTATTTAAACTTAAAAAAAACTGGCAATGTACAGTACTGTGAAAAGGTCTTAGGCAGTCAAAGAAAATGATGTGTAAATGATCATGTTGGTGTAAAATTAGATTTGTCAAAGTGTGTTAGCAAAGCCATTTTAACAACTTCTCTGGAGTCACCCCATTGCACGCAGCAACCATTCAATACACCCAGATATTTTTGACTCAAGCACTAGCACACCTCATATGACTAATTAATACTTCACTGACATTTTAAACTAATTAAATTAATTTATTAAGCGAGCTGGTGGTGAAATTTAACAATACATGGAATAACCAAATTGACAATGAGTAAAGGTTTGGGAACTGAAGGGTTCATCCTGCCATCAAACAGGATCTCAGTAACTTTTTGGAGAACAGATGAAATTTGTTAGTGTTAATTGGGTCACTCTTAACTTGCATACACTATAATGTTAAATTGTGTTTTTTTCCTGAGCAAATACACCCTTACTAGCCAGATAAATAGCTTTAAACAATTCATTTGACTGCCTTAGACCTTTGCACAGTGCTGTAATAACACATGATGACAAAAGTAATTCACAGAAAACAGTGTGGGAAAGGGATTATTTATAATAAATGAAAAAAGACAGAATACATTATCAACTTACAAATCTTAACTGCTATACTGACAAATGTTCATTATGATCATATCATCGTACGGACTAACAACATGTAAAAAGTCACAATTTAGAGGCCTTGCATGTTACTGAAATTTTTAGGGCTCTTCACTTTCTTTTCAGCTGCGTAGACCTCGAAGCCCTTACATCACTAGAGATTATTTTGAAGTTTCCCAACAATTTGCATTTGGTCTATTAGGCTTTGCATTCTTTATTTCTAAATGAGCACGGACGAGTTGATGTTTGGTAGTGTAATTATGAACTGAACAATGTGAAAATGAAATATGCCCATACCAATAATCAGAGAAGCTGCCCACAACACCCACAGATTACAAAAATTCCATTAAAGTGTCTTCATTTGATGCATAAGATACACATCCCACTCCAAGTGGCTTGTTCCTAGGCTCCAAATAACCTGTGAAAACACACAAAATAGGTGGGGATGATTTAAGATTGGCCTGGAAATTGTTTTCAGTTAACTTATTTTTTAAATAATAAGAGAAATATTAAAACGCAACATATATTATTTACAAATAAATTTTCAAATACTTACAAAATCATGCAAAACATCATAAAGATGTTCCATAAGGCAATAAATATCCGAAAGTACCGGAGGCTCAGAAGAAACTCTCTAATATTTTCTCCTAAAAAACACAAAAGTCCATATTACCACAATTCCACCATTTATAAAAACAATTTATGTTTAAGGGCCTTATAATTTAAATACCTGAAGTTGGGGCATGAGATTCATCTCCAAATCCTTGAGAATCCTTTTTTTTCCTGTTCATTAGAATAATTACTTTATTCACCAGTATGCAAGTACAAGTACATAGGAATTCTTATGCTTTCGAATGACTCATCTTTCCCTCCTATGAGACACATGCTCACATACACAGAGGGCCAGTCATTTTCTCCTAAGGCCCTGGAGCATTTTGGGGGGTGAAGGACCTTGGCTCAACGGGCCAACAGTGATATGATTACGCTGCCGTCCTCGGGATTCGAACCGAAGTACTTTTGGGCGCAGACATACAGCAGACGCCTCTATTTGCGACGGCTGGAGACCTTCATAGCTTGAGTTGTTAACTAACATCAACATATTACAGGAGGCGGTCTCCTGCGTATGACCAATACATTAGAATACACAAATGTTTATTGCTACAATACTTACAGTTTGAAGTTTAGCACAGCTCCCGCATTGACAAGTAAGGTCCTAAAATAAATGCAAAACAGTACAAATTCCATAAAACAATCCTCAAATGTAAATGAAACCATTACGTTTTCGTAAACTGTACAATTTAGTAGGAATTTAAATATAGCTGACGACTAACATGGGTGTTCAGCACAAGCATCTTTATTTGAAACAAGTAGTTATATTTCTGTTTATCGTTTCACAGGGGTAATGAAGTACGCCCTAAAGTTAAAAAGAACATATATGAAAAACTAATAAATCTTAAATTACCCGAATATCAGTATATCCCCGATCATTTTGTCCACCTCTCAGCACCACGTAAACAAACCCGACACAGGAAACAGGCCGAGGTTTCGCCAATAGCGTCACAGGTTACTCTCCGGTGCCCAATGAAAATCTCTGATGATTGGTCAACCAAACATGAAGTGAAAACCCAAACTTCCGGCTGTACAAGCGGAAGAGCTGTTTATAAGCAATATCCAGTGACTGTTGCATGTATCTGATAAAAATCAATTGAACAGTTAGCGCTTTGTTCACTAGGAGGAGAAGCTGATGCGTTGTACTGTGTATGAGTAAGATTTGGTTATAAATCCCAATGTCTCAGTATGTATTGTTCCGTGGATCAACAGTGGATTAATACATATGGGGTATTTGGTTTAGGCGTTATTGTAACATGCATCTTATGGAGCTCCAATTGGACATTGCAGATCGGCTACTTTTTAATGTTAAAATCCCTTGCCGTGTACTTCGACTAGTCTTTGAGCCGTCAAGAGTTTTAAAAGGCTGTTTAGTACAGACTTTTAAAATATCAGTTTCATCTATGTTTCTAAATTTCACACATTTTGAAAGTGTACGTCTTCGTCGTATGCTTTGTCTTTTAAGGTTGACATTCGGGAACACTTTGTTATAGCACAGATCTAACTGCACATTCTTGTGACTTATATTTAGATCTGAGTCCACATCACTCCTCTCTGGTAATATAAATACCCTGTGACGTATTACCAGATTATTGCTGTTAATAATTATACTATTATCGTAAAAGATGTATTTTGCAATTTTCAGTACATTCTTAATGGGTTGGTGACTCACTGCATGTTCTGTTTGTGTCCTTCTGTGTCATGCGTTTTCCTCCCACAATCCATAAAATGGTTAGACAGTGTATCTAAATGGCCCATTGTGTGTGTGCCCTGCAATAGACTGGCATCCTGCCCAGGGTGTCTCCTGTTTCATGACCTCTGCTCATTGTGATTCTGTCTTAGGTACTTGACTAAGTTGGATGATGGATACATTTTAGCTGAATTGTCATGTATGACCAACCACAAACTGGCTTAATACACTGATTATGGGTTTTCAATTGGTTGAAAGTGATTACAAAATAACCAAAAATGCGGCCCTTTGCATTTAACCAATATGTGACATAGCAGGGCACAATTATTTCAGCATGCGGGCAGCGCTTTGCTTAAGGTACCTGTGGTTTTTTGCTGGTCGGGGATTTGAACCAGCAAACTTTCACTTATAAGTGTGTGTCCTTAACCATTAGACCACCACTAGGTAGCAGGTATGTATAAAAACAACAAATGTTAATTATCCAAACTTACCATTTGATGGTCAGCAGGAGCTTTTCAAAAAAGGGGTAATTTTCTTTGTGTTGAGTTGACTACACAATCATTAATTGTTACTAAAATAATTTCCACTCTTGGCAATGTCTTAGAAAAAATATTTCAGGAAGTATGTAATAAGAATTTACAAAAGAAACTATATTCAACTAACGCTATTGTAGTAAACTATATCTAATGCCACCTTTTGGGTGTAAATAATGTTAGAGATATGCTTTGTAATAGCTGGAATTTTAGAACGTGCGTATCTTTGAAGGTAAGCATCTCTGCCCCCTGGTGGTGATCTTTCCGAACTGGCAATGGTACCACAGAAACTGCTGAACTGCGATGAATAGGTTTAAACATTTCAAAACGATCTGCTTTATTGACGTCCCCAGTCTTCATTTCAACACAGTAGATCAGCTCACTTCCACTTTTCGTACACGGCAATATTTCATGCATTTTTTGTGGACGAGATCTCTTTATTGCCCTCTTACCCAAGTCACTGGGTATATCAGTATTATTTTATTGATAAAGTATATATATTCACACAAATTATAGTAAATGATTATTTATTATTTAACAAACATGTAACCTCTGTGAAATAAGCCCTAAATATTAAAATGTCTAACTCTATGAAATCAAGCTATACATGGCTTGGGGTTAGGGTCTGCTGAGTTTGATATTACGCTGAATTTTTATTTATTAAATTAGGTTGACTTACGTTTCCCTGAACTGCTTCGCGAGTTAATGGTTTAGCGAGGAGAAATGAAGCGTTAAGGACGATGCATCGGGTGGTAACTGCATAGGCGAATTATGCTTCAGCAAAGGAATGTTGGAACGACTCTTACAGAAACTAATACCGAAAAAAATCAATAAATATATACATAACATTTCATTTATGTGTGCCAATTCCATTTTTTTATTTTACGTTATTAAATGTGGATGTAGATGTACTATTGCTTACTTGGATGTGTGTGTTTCATAGCCACTGTCAAAATCCAGGCAAAAATGAAGATTATGATTCTATTTGTAAATCCAGGGGCATTGTGTATATAACACAATTAAACGAAATGGGATGTTTGTTATACCAACATATCTCGTATTAATTAACGCGAAATGAGACACGCATGTAACCTGCCTATAGAGACCCAGTCGCGCCCCTGTGCGCCGGAGGAGAAGAGCTGAATGTTGGCGCGTATTTGTTTTACAAATGACTTGTACTTTGTTTTGCTCATTTGCTAAGCAAATTGCTTTTTATAGAAAGTAAAATTTTTGTGACATACGGTAGCTTTTCCGCAAACCCTTAGCCAACATCCAGCTGTAGGATATGGATCTACATCTACAATAATTTTATGCTTAGTATAATCCTTTTTTATTATCGTGATGCGTAGTATATTATGTGTCGTGCATTTATATTAACAAATAATCCAGTTTATTTCTATATCTATATTGTCAAATATGTTGAAAGCAGCAATTCAGAGGACCGTAAACTAGGTAACGTATTCCCAGACAACATGGCACTGGAATACGGCGTAACGTATTCTACGGTATTTAATCAGCAATGGCAATCCTGTTGTGTTTTTGCTTTGCTAAAGAGCTCTCTGCTGTCTGCCGACGGTAATGAGAAGCATTATTCTTTGCTGCAACATAACATATTTTATTTACATATACTTAACTGAAGAGCAACCTTGATATTGTAGTTGATTTCTCACCCGAATAAAAGGCATATTTTTACCTTTTCTGTTTAACAGCAAGAATGATTGTGTCCGTTTGATGACGTCAGGTAAATGGATACGACAACTACGGACAGTCGGCCGAGAACAATTTGTATGGCTATGCAGATGGAGGTATATTAATAGGACGGCTTGGGTTAAAGTTTTTATTCGTGGAGACGTGGGCATCGTGGCCGGTCACTGTACTGGGAAGACTGGGACTGTAGATTGTAAGAAGATCACAAGTGTTTCGTTTGCCGTGTATAAGACCTGACAAGTACAAATATGGATGTGCTGGGAGTCCTGAATCTGAGCGATATTGCCCAGTATTTTTCAAAAATGGCAATGTTTCCAGTTTTTGATCTTGCGTATTACATCGTATCCATACTCTACCTCAAGTATGAACCAGGTCAGTACTCCTCTATGATATATCATTATATTTTAATTAACGTTTTCAGTGAAACATATATCAACCTTGATTAACTGAGTTCAATAACAGATTTGGTTTCGTAATAAAAACAGTTAGTGTTACGTAACTGCACGTTACAAATAAAATCCAATATCAGATGTACATTTATGCAGTAGTTCCATGTGTAATAAGAACAAGTATGTCTTATGAATAATCTAGTACTTGACCCATTATCGTACGCGTGCTTTTTATGCACGTGCTGTACATTTCATAATCTCTGCAAATGCGGGACAGTGAAAGTGTAGCGCCGAAGCGCAGTTTTGCTTGGGATATAACAATAATGTCTTTTTAAATCTGCTACCAAAAGAATGATTCTCTTAAGCGTGCTCTGTGTGAAATCTGATAGAGATATAACGCATGCCAAAGCTAGCTCGAGTTTGCAATAAATAGAATGTCCATAAAAAGACAGGTGTGAGTTTGTGACCACAGTCATTCAATTTAAAAGATGTGCATGTACTTCAGACTTAGTCTTTCTTTTCTTGACGTTTAACCGCTGAATGTACAGGCAATTGCTGGATGTAGCGTTATGATTTCTGGCTTTGTAGATTAGTCTAAACAAGCAATTTCGAGACTAATGCACTAAAAGCTGTCTTTGCAAGTCTGTTTGTACTGTAGATAACTGATTAACTCATAATTAACGTACACTTAGCTGTTTTCTGTAATCTGTATGTAATAGTCAGCTTGAGTATTAGGGAAGCATTCTATAGTATATCGCTAGTTATGCTGATCAAACAATTCAGAGAGGGTTGTGCACTATTAAAATTACAAAATGATAAATGCCAAAGGGATATTGTTACATTCAAGGAACCTTAAAGTGTATGTAAATTGGTGAACAATTCAGCAAAATCGTAAAGTACGCAGTTCAATGCACCTGTTAGCATCAGCACGTTCCTCTGTGCCTAAGCCTTGTGACCAGTCCTGTCTGTCCTGGTGGCTGTTTTCACTGGGAGAGAGTTCAGCGGTGTCCATCTCACACCTCACAATCAGTTTGGTGAGCATCATGAATGAGCGTGTTTAGGGTCAAAGGTTAAATCTGGCCAGTCCAAAGGCAATGCACCAAAGTTTATTTTTAGACTACATTTTACAGGATCAGTTTTCTGCCAAACTGTCAGCTAATCGCTCCTCGACTTTGCTACACCTGTTTCTGGGCGTCTCTTGTGCTTAAGAGGCCAGGCAAGCAATTTTCAGCTCCTAATTTACCCTTTGAAAATCCCAATAATACTGTATATAGTCCTTCCTCTTGACCCTAACAAGAATAAGCTGTTGGAAAATGGATGGACAGAGATAGTTCTTCTTATGTTTCCTTAAATGACTGGCATTTGCTCATCCATCTTCCAGCTGCTTATCCACTACAGGCCACTTGCAATTGTAGTCAGGTGTTAAAAATTAAAATATAACCACAAATTTCTCTGTGGTTTCCGGAAATAAACGTGGTCCTCCTTTGTTCAGGAGCCAGAGGCGACATACCTGCGTCCTGTAACATGCGTGTTGTTTTGCTATGAGAGTCGGAGGTCACAGACACTGGAGTGCCATGAGCTGGGCATGACTTGGGGGGAGGTGTCCTGCATGTGAAAGTTCACCTGAAGCAGCACATCTTTGACTTAAAGGGTCGGTGGAGGTGTCCCGCAGGAGTCCGGTGGCCTCCTGGCTCTGTGCCATGCTCTACTGCTTCGGTAGTTACATACTAGCAGACATCATGCTTGGAGATTCACCTGTTGACTATTTCCACAACAACAGTCACATCCTCCTGGCCACTGCTGTCTGGTAAGGTCACGCGAAGGGTTAAGTTCCTCTCTCTTTGCTTGCTGTCCTTATGCCTGTATTTGTGGAGAAGGGGTTAACACCTTTATTTACATTTGTAGGTCTAATATGATTCCTGTGTTTGTACAGTGTCTCACGTGTTGTAATTACTCAAGCAGCACTTGTGCCTCAAGGTCTTACATTATCTTTGAGTCAGAATTTGAAATTAAAATGAGAAACTGCTTCTCATGTCGAGATTTCTATGTGCAGTTAGATTACAGCTGAAATTACTGCAGCAGTTAGACTGACTCCTTGTCATTCTTTGCCTGCTGGAAATAAAACAGGTACCTCGTCTTCTTCTGCCCATTGAACTTGTTCTACAAATGCGTGGCCTTCCTGCCAGTCAAACTGGTTCTGGTGGCTATGAAGGAGGTAGTCCGCACACGCAAGATCGCAGCGGGGGTGCACCACGCTCACCATGCCTACCATCACGGATGGTTTATCATGGTCATCACTGGCTACGTCAAAGGTGAGAAGCGCCGCCATATTGCTGGCATCTTTCTAAAGGCGCGGTCTTATCTTAGCCTGTAGCAATCTAAGAGAAAATATCAAAGACAACACAATGGAGTGATGACTGATTTCATATACTGACCTTTCACTTTCGACTTGTGCTCTTTGAGGGTCTGGGGTGGCTTTGATGTCCAACTTCGAGCAGCTTTTGCGTGGAGTGTGGAGACCTGAGACCAATGAGATCATGAATATGTCATTGTAAGTCTCCTTCTAGTTCTGTTGCGAAGAAATCGTTTTTCAAAAACCAGAACTGAATAATCACGTTCGATATTGGAGCAAGGATAAGAGTAGCCTTTTATACTATTGTGATGTTCTTCGATGACTTTTAAGGATATCTGTTCCACATCTAACTTGGCTGATTTGTGTATCTCATTCCCTGACAGCCCCACAAAGGCCAGCCTTTATGGAGCTATTCTGTTCACCCTTCAGGAGTCCCACTTGCTGCCCATCTCCAAGAGCATGCTCATCTGCCTCTTCACCCTCTTCATGGCCACCTCAAAGGTACTTTGTGAAAATCTCATAGTAGGACCTTTAGACCGACTGAGCGTATAAATTTGAGGCTGCGAGCTCTGATCTCCGTCTGTCATCACGGCCATCCCACGTGGATGGTGTATCAGACTGTTCTCCTGTGTTCTAGGTGGTCCTCACTGCCCGCCATTCTCACAGCTCTCCCTTCGCCCTGATTGAATCCTGGGTGTGTCACCTGCTCTTTGGCTCCCCCCTTGGAGGCTCTGAGGATTCCCATGATCACCATCACGCCGCCCCCGTGTCTCCCACGAAAACCAAGGAGGAGCTTAATGAGGGAACCCGCAAAAGAAAGGCCAAGAAGGCAGAGTAGGCGATACAGTCCAGGGATGGATGGAATCTGGCATCAGCAAGGAGAACCGACAGAATCCGACTGTCTTCCTTACACCTGCCGTGGGTCCCTGGATTCCTGTTGCATTTTGCAGGAGAACATGGACTCTCCCATGACATTCTGTGGGAGGGAAGAGTTTGGTGTTACTGTGTAAGAAAATGGTACTTTCATAAAATAACATAGTTTTAAAAACACTGTAAATAGCTCCAAATTTCAGAATTTGGAAATATCAATACCAGCTAATCCATATATTTATGTATGTATGTATTTATTTTCATGAGTGGGCGTTTCTGCTCCTAAATAGAGCGACGTTGCAGCCCTGAACATTTCCAGCACACTCTTCAGCTCCATCCTTTAATGGATTAAATCCATTCACTGCTGTGAAGTTTTATGTTCCAGATGCAGCTCTTCTTGTTAAAACGTTCACCTTGGCTTTAATTAGCATTAACCCATAGATTGAGATTCTGGACGTTTAAAAAATAATGCTACATAATTACTTTATCATGAATCAATCCCCTGAAATAAAGCTTAAGAATTCCTTTTCGTTGAAGGTTTGCAAAACACATTTGTTGTGGTTATTTAACTGAGACTGATACACAGAAGAGGAAAATGTCTTCTCTAGGAACATCGTGTGAAACACGTGACACACAGATTAGCCAAATTCAAGCCGAGCTGCACCAGCAGAGAGCCTGTCAGCATTGGATGCTGGGAAAGCAGCACAGGCAGCAGTATCTCACTCAGCAGTTAGCCTCTCGCCATCTGCTGCCGCGGAGCTTGTTGTTACAGGACTCGCCCATCGGTAGGTTGCTCATGGCGGATGTATTGTCAACAGCACTTCGCAGGTGGTCCTCGATCGAAGGCAGAAAAATTTGCTGCGTTTGACGTGGAAGTGAAGATGAATTCGCAGTTTGATGTGCAAAAATTTGTTGGCGACTCCGTGGGGTGTCACTGTTTTCTAACAGAGAAAAGCTTACAGCAACTGTGTAGATCATGAGGATTCTGCCGCCGAAGTTCCTGGTGACGTCTTCCTGAGGTCACACTGACGTTCTTGGCAAACATTGCCTCACCCCAGAAGAGCTGCAATCCAGTTGCTGCAGGTAGTGCTGTAGCTGGATCACGCAGGCCTGCTTTTCTCCAAAACTCGCCTCCCAGAACGGGCTGATCAGGCCTCATTTGGCACCTGTGCAGATGCAGGTCATACAGGAAATAGTACGAGAAGAGGACCTCGGTTTGTTTTCCTGTTTTTTTTTCCCCATTTCATATCTTGAACCCATGCAAGATGCCCCCAGCTCAAAAGGTTTTCCCGATCTCCTTTTATTTGCATTTACGCATTAAATCCATAATGAATGAAGGTATGCGTTGCTTTTTCCTGTTATTCTTCATAAAAAGCCTCAGCAGGCTGTTCAGTAGATTCTCTGTGAATAATCTAATATCATATTTAAGATATTTCAGTATACATCATCACGACCCTTTACTGCATAAGCAATCATGGTAGAGGACAGCCAGATGGAAGGATGGATGGATTTCATAATTCATACAAACGACTCAGGTTGTTGTTTTGAATCCCACCCCACATACATGCTCTGTATTATATTGCACGGCTTTCCCCAGGAACACTGGTCTCCTTCTGCAATCCAAAGATAAGCACTCAAGCTGATCGGTGTCTCTAAATTGCCCATGAAGTGTGTGTCTGCGCCTTACGATGGACTGGTGCCCTGACCAGGCTGTTCCCCAAACTGGTGCCTTGTGCTACCTGGGACAGGCTCCAGCCCCCAGCCCCCCCAAGACCCTGACCAGGATAAGCGGTTAGCAGATGGCTGGTAATATTAACTCACAGCTCATAAATGTAACCAGCCGTGATTTATTTTTTCTTCTTTCTGTCACTCTGCTATGTTAGCTGCTCGTCCCCAGACCACAAGACACCATCATCTACAGGGCAGGCAAACTGAACTAACTGTACATCAAATAAAGACAGTATTTCCTTATGATGTAGTGTCGTTATATAATAAAAGTGTAAGTACGGGTTAGACTGCGCATGCAGTCGTGGAGGTTGTTAGTGAAAAGCAGCTCAGAAACGAACAGCCACTGCGAAACGCCGAGACGAGGACCTGCTACCGACCGTGTCGCATGTACCATTGGATTATGAGTAAAAACAAACCAGGATTAATATGACTAATTAAACACACAAACAAGGTAGCAGCCCTTTGCATGACCCCCCCCCCCACACACACTCCGGCAGCCCGGAATTTCAGCCACAGCTCTACCTAACAATCAATCTGACGCATTCCTTCCAGTCAAAGCATCAATACGGCTGCAGAGGTTCTGCTGAAAGAGGCAGATTAACAGCTTGTAAAATCCATGTGGAGTTACTACTGTGTGCAAGCAGTGTGCAGCAAACTCAATTAGCATCACAATTACAGCAGGAATACAAATCCAGCTACAAAATCTCAGTGTGGGAAAAACCGTAAATTATTCTCTGGCCGTTATATGAAGTGATTAATGTAGGTCGTACTTATTTCTTTCGAGAAACATCTAACATTCAGAAACTTAAAGTAGCAAGACTAGAATAGAATGGAAGGTTGTGAAGGAGACGTCACTCTGTACATAAAGCTGCGTCTCCATCCATCCATCCACTTACCCAGAAGAGGGTCTTCGGCAGTGGCTGTGCCAGGCAGGATGCCTGCTCTTGCATCTCTGTAGAATATAACACCTGAAATGTTCTTTACCCCTAACAGCAGAAACTAAAGGAAAAAGATTTTTTTCAAGAAGTAACCTGGTAATACTATTTGCTTTATTTCCGACATCTGTTCTTTCAAAGGAGGGATTTTTTGGTTGTTTGGTTTTCCAGTGAAGTATCAGAAAGCTGGGGGGGGGGGTGCGTGAAGCTGAATTAATGTAGGTGAAGGGAGGTCAGGATGTACCTTTCGGAATCTCGTGGGGGCAGGAGCTGGAATTTTACCAGCTTCTGGAGAATCAATCACTGGAAGAGGAGGAGAGCAGCACAAACAACCAGCACAAATCAGACCAAGCGCCTTTTTCTGTGGCGTCCATTGAAGTGTCCCAATATAGAGTCTTCATGCAGCACACAGAGGCTCTGTGACAGTGACGGTGCATAATGGGGCGACATCAGCACTATGTGGAAGCGTCAAATGAACACACAGAGCTAATGGGCAGTGACTCTGCACGCGGCTGCTTAATCGGCCAGAGGGCTCCGCACAAACGTCTTGGGAATAAGAAAACACACACACACACAGACACACACACAGACACACACACACACAGACACACACACAGACACACACACACAGAGCTAATGGGCAGTGACTCTGCACGCGGCTGCTTAATCGGCCAGAGGGCTCCGCACAAACGTCCTGGGAATAAGAAAACACACACACACACAGACACACACACAGACACACAGACACACACAGACACACACACAGACACACACACACAGAGCTAATGGGCAGTGACTCTGCACGCGGCTGCTTAATCGGC
>JAODJX010000035.1:615846-627682 GCA_026776945.1 Isichthys henryi | reverse complement strand
ACACACACACACACACACACACACACACACACACACACACACACACACAGACACACACACACACACACACACACACAGACACACACACACACACACAGAGCTAATAGGCAGTGACTCTGCACGCGGCTGCTTAATCGGCCAGAGGGCTACGCACAAACGTCCTGGGAATAAGAAAACACACACACACACAGACACACACACAGACACACACACACAGACACACACACACACAGACACACACACACAGACACACACACAGACACACACAGACACACACAGACACACACACACACACAGACACACACACACACACACACACAGACACACAGACACACACACAGACACACACACAGACACACACACACAGACACACACACAGACACACACACACACAAAGACACACACACACACAGACACACACACACACACACAGACACACACACACACACAGACACACACACATACACAGACACACACACACACACAGACACACACACACACGTGTAAGTGCACATTTGCTCAGAACAATTATAACATATGCAAATTAAAAGTAACACAATGAAAACTAGTAAAAATTTCTTCTGTCCTCCAGAAAGTTGCTGATACCTTGGTGAACGGCTGGATGGACACCGCTTCAGGTCCCAAACCTCTCCTCAGGGGCACCTCAGCCATTCCATGATATATTAAACTTCACCACCAGCTCACTTTAATTTAACAAAGTCTTTTGATTAGCATTACGAGGTGTGCTAGTGGTCAAGTTAAACAAACAGATGAGTGTGTGGATGGTTGCTGTAAATACTGGAGTCATTTTAGCATTAGTTTGGAAACGGCCAAGCTGACAGACTTTGGCAGACACGAAATCATAGTTTTACACCAACATGAAGATCATTTAAACATCATTTTTTGGTTGCCTGAGACTTTTGCACAGTACTGTATGTATAAATAGTCAGCTTAATTATGCAATGGACCCACATTTATGGGTGCTTTCGCGTTTCATACTTTTTCATTGATTAATTATGTTTTAAAACAGTAATTAAACTGCATAGCATATTTATTTTGACCTCATTAAAGTATTTTAATTGCACGAATTTAGGCCGTTTTCATGGTTCCCCATGTCAAGCTGCACTTTAGTCATAGCTAAGAGTATGATGAGGAAAGGCTTGATTTTACACGTTTGAGCGTGACACACGTGGGACCCTCAGCAGGGCAGGCGTGTCTGAGGTCAGTCAGGCTGAGATGTATAAAAGCAGCCGCACAGATGCACTTCTCAGGAAAACTGCGTGTCCGGGAACCCTGCCGAAGCCTCTCTTTGGTTTGCAGGACAGCAGAAAACAGCCAGAACAAGATGCAGAAAGTTTTGTTCGTTCTTTTTACTTTAAACTGGAGTTGCTTGACAGTGTCTGGACAAGACAGAGGTAAAGAGGCAAATTCTTTCCTGTTACTCTAGTGAAGAATGTAAATTCATTTGCCATATGGCTCCTTTACTGATGCAAACTTCGCTTTGTAGCAGTAACTGATGTTTGGGTGAATGCTGGCAAAATTACTGTTGCAGTTAAAATTAGAGGTAAATCCACAAAGGTTTAATCTAAGATTTTTTTCCTGAAGTGCAATAGGAGTAATTTGCATGCATTACACTTTGGCCATAATGACTCTACAATTTATGTTCAGGGTATTTTAAGGCCTTAAACTGTAATTTAAGTACAGACCTGAGAACTGTAACAGAAACATCCATGGAATACGATGGCCAGTTATACAGCTCAAATATAACCATAGACTCAAAGAATGATTTGGTCTCCTATTTCATTTCTCTTTTATAACAGTTGTTAGCAATTAATGGATGTAAGTAATTTGACTAAATATTTCAGCACCACCCGTGGTGCTATGTATAGTGTTGCACTGCATTGTAAGCTGATGAGGGGCCCTTTGCTGTGGGAAGCTCAGTAATGGAAAAAACAGCCGCCTCTGCATCCAACCCAGGGGACCCCGATGGCCCAGCGCACTGCAGGGTGCTGTCGGTGTGATAAACAGCCCACTGCCTTCACAGACAGGCACTGCAGCTCACCTTTTGTCTTACAGAATGGGTCCTCCGGCTCCACCCACCACGTTTACAAATGGGCCACCTTTGCTCCACCCACCGCATTTACAAATGGGCCCCCTGGCGCCACCCACCGCGTTTACAAATGGGCCCCCTGGCTCCATCCACCGCATTTACAAAAGGGCCCTCTGGCTCCACCCACTGTGTTGACGAAAGGTCCCCTCGACTTGTCGCATTGCCCGCCAGCTGGAACTGTCACTTAGCAAACAGGCTATTAAGCTGGACCCTCCACGTTAACGAGCAGACCCTTTGAGTCCATTGTGTTAATGAACAACCCTCTGGGTCAGCTTGTTGCTTTGAATGACCCTCTGGCTTGATTTGTCACATTAAATAACCCTCTCACTTAACTTTTCGCATTAAATGAGCCATTAGCTTGACTCGTTGCACTAAACGACTCTCTGGCTTGGCTCCTCACATTAAACTGCTACATGAGAAAAAATGCGCTGGGTTGACTTGTTGCATTAAAAAACCCTCCAGCTCAACTTCTTGTGTTGAACTGCCCTCTGGCTTGCCCCTCTGCATTAACGAACAGGCTCTCTGACTTGAGGCACCTTTTGGGTCATTCTTGAATTGCTGAAATTCCCCATTAAGATGGAATTTTCTAGATAAACACTTATTATTTTCGATGCACCCCTATGTATTTCTAAGAACTGAGAGCTCACTGGGTGAGGACCAAGCGGCCTCTGATGTGCATAGCACAGTACCTTAGACTTGTTTCCACTGCGCTGACAGATGGTGAAATCATTAAGCACATAAAGGGGACCAATCAGGTGCTGGCTGAAATCAAGGAGCTACTGAAACAGCAGGTATGTCGCCGATTACAGAGGCTGAAATGAGGGGTGAGCCTGTTACCATGGCAATATGTACTGCCTTATTTGTACAATAGCACATATTAAGTTAACAAACCACCCTGCTGTGTTTTTTTCAGATCAAAGAGATTATTTTCCTGAAGAACACGGTGATGGAGTGTGAATCTTGTGGTAAAGTGTCATTTTTAACACTTTCCTTAATATTGGACTACAGAAGTGTTGAGCTTAGCAGGGACAATGCACTGGCCTCGAAAACAGTGAAAAGAAATCTTTTAAAAAGAGCTGTTCCCCTCCTTAGAACGGGGCTCCGAAGACATGCAGCACCTGGAAACCTACTTTGTTTAGTTACGCGCTCCCACTGCAAAGACATCACTGCATGATCACTGCATGCTCTTCCTGCATATACAGCCTTGGGTTGCTTGATGTTATCGCGGCTGTTAGCTGGTTCTGCTCGCTGTCCCACAGGCATGCGGAATGACAGACCTCCGCAGCCATCCTGCGTGCCCAGCCCCTGCCACCCCGGCGTGCCCTGCATGGAGACGGGCGGGGGCATTAAGTGTGGGCCCTGTCCGGAGGGCACGGTGGGAAACGGGACGCACTGCACCGATGTGGACGAGGTTCACCTTCCCAGTTACTGATAATAGACCAGCATGCAGCAAACTGCACAGAAAGTCCTTGTAGATGCAGATACCCAATTAAGATCAGTGATAAATGCTAATGGTACGAGGCAGCTACAGCAGAGGGAACCACCCAGTGCTGTAAATGTCCCCCACCTGTATTCTTCAGTGTGCTCTGTTGTGTTCATCCCAGTGCATTATGAAGCCCTGCCACAAGGGGGTGAGCTGCACCAACATGGCTCCTGGGTTCCGCTGTGGCCCCTGTCCTGCCGGCTACACGGGGCCCCAGGTGCAGGGGCTGGGACTGTCCTATGCCACCGCCAACAAGCAGGTAAAGATCTACCACAAAGCTTCTTCTTTATTCCATTGTTTTACTGACTGCAAATGACGTCTGAATACAGTCCAATAGACAATGTCAGAAAAAACACAGGAGACGCCGAAAGGAGGGAAAACACAAGATATGAAAATATAAAATGCTGGGTACAGCTGATTTTTGGAGAAATTAATGCAGCCTCCTCCCATGTGGATTTACATCAATAAGGGGCAGCACAGGGCTGACATCTCCAGGGCTGAGGGTTCGAGTGCAGCTTCTGCTCTGTGTCTCTGCAGTTTGCTTGTGGATTTCCTACCACAGTCCAGTGACTTGGAGTTAAGCTCACTGGCTTCGTAACATTTCTCACAGTGACTTCCAGTATCCCGTGCAGGGATGAGTCCAGCTTTATATCCAGCGACCCTGACAAAGACAAGCATTTAGAAGACTATCGGATGGATGGATAACTTCCAAATGAAGTAATCATTTCTTCTTCCTTGCTTTCTCCTTAAAGGTCTGCAAAGATATAAACGAATGTGAGGGAAACACAAACGGCGGCTGTGTGGCTAATTCCATCTGCACCAACACGCTGGTAAGGATTTCTTCTTGACGTAGGGGGCGCTGCTGGATCCCCAGGGATGTGACCACGTGAAAATCCACATTCTGTGGTTTCAGGGCTCTTTTCGCTGCGGCCCCTGCAAGCCGGGCTACGTTGGGGACCAGCAGCGCGGCTGCAAACTGGAGAAGTCCTGCGGAGAGTCCAACCCGTGCCATCAGAACGCAGACTGCATCGTCCACCGTGATGGGAGCATCCAGTGCATAGTAAGGCGGCACAACTGCCTTCCGTTTTTCCGGTGTACACTGCAATATCCATCCATCCATCCATCCATCTTCCATGTTTATCCAGTAAGAGGGTTACGGTATTAACCTGGAGCCTGTCTACCAGGCACAAGGGGGGGGGCAGGATGGCAGACACACAAGCACAGTCACAGACACGCACACTGACAGTTACACAGACACTCACTGATCACCCAGCCACATGTTTTTGGACTGCAGGTGGAAAGCGAGTAACCAGAGGAATCCTGCACAACAATCCATCTTCCAAATGCTTATCTTGGTCTGCATTGTGAGGCCATAAAATAAATCTTTACTAGATGGAAATATCATTGAAATCGACATGCCAAAGTCCACATATCAATTTAACAAAGACGCGTTAACAGATGTACAGATCTTGTACAAAGATCTGTACAAGAGTTGAGGATGTGGCCTGGACGCGGTGAGCTGACCGTGGCCTGTCTGCAGTGTGGCGTGGGATGGGCTGGCGATGGATACGTCTGTGGCCCGGACATAGATATTGACGGCGTCCCTGACCAGCAGCTGGACTGTCCCCAGAAGAGCTGTGTGAAGGTGAACTTCATGCGGCGATGCTCACGGCTGCTCTGCACAGGCGCTGGCCCTCGAAAGATAATCTCTCTGCACTTTTTAGGATAACTGCCTGACGGTGCCCAACTCAGGTCAAGAAGATGCGGACCGTGACGGCATTGGGGACGCCTGTGATGAAGACGCTGATGGGGATGGGATCTTCAACGTAGAGGTCAGTACAGAGACCTTCTCTGGTCAGTGAGCACAGCGGTACTGCAGCAAATCTCAGTTACACAACTATCCATTGTCTCTACTGATGCATCTATGTCTTTAAGAAAAGATGCTATTTCATTATTAGACTTTTCATTGCCTCTGGATTCCGGCAAACATCCCCATAACAGTTCTGAGCCATACAGATCACAGTCATCAGTTCATTATCATGAACGCTAAGTTAATCAGTTAAGCAGATGTTCCATTTAACTTTTTTCATTTTAACATCCTTTGCCAAAATAAAGAACGACCTTATAAACTGATACAACAAGCTGATATAATAAAACTCTGAGCAACATGCGACCTGCCGCTTAACTAGCATTCTGCTAACTGTTGAGTGGGTGTGATGTGATTTCTAATACTGCTCACCTATAACCTATAGGCCATCAGCCTGCCAGACATCCCTCTAAATAGACAGCGAACGTAGCCTATGCTAAGCATGTCAGATTCACAAAATTACACGTGTCCTCACGAGATTAAACCGTTTCAGAAGAGAGTAAACACAGACATGCAGGGTGCTGGGCAAACCCACATGTAACGAATGCTAACAGTGTGCATGAAGGATCTCGGGCCAGTTTAGTCACTCGAACACAAACGGAAGGAAAATGCCGTTTGGCTCGGGCAGGGAAGTGGGGCAATGCAGACAGCCGGCCCTATTACGCTTCTACAGAACCCAAAGTTTAAAATGCAGAGTGCTGCTAGAGTCACTGGTCTGCTACTGGAACAGATGGACACAAGTACAACGAGAGAAGCGTCAGAAATATACAGAACCGTGCAAGAATCTTAGGCAGCCTCAGGAAATCATGATTAAATTATGTTTACGTTGCTGTAAAACTGATTTTATGTCTGTTGAAATATGTCAGAATTTCAAAAGGGAAGTTACCATCCAAAATATTCATGTATTTCTTGAACTCGCCCACTTTGCACACCTTGTTTGGTGAATCAATATATCATTAGATTTTGCTTGGGGGGGGGGGACCCCCCAGGGACCCCCATAGAGTGCAGGGCCCCTGAATCGACCAGGGTATCAGGATGTGCTAACGGCCAGTTCCGGCACAAGCCATAATCATATAACAGTTCCTGCTCTAGAAATCCACTGTAATTACAAACAGCAAATCTTACGGACCTGACTGGATTCCTTTTCTTTTGGTAGGACAACTGTGTGTTAGTAGCTAATGTGAACCAAAGGAATGTGGACCAAGACGATTTCGGTGACGCCTGTGACAACTGCCGCCTGATGACTAACAACGATCAGAAGGACACTGATGGGGACGGCAACGGTGATGCCTGTGACGATGACATCGACGGCGATGGTCGGTAAACCTCCACTGTAACACTTGCAGTCAGTCATTTTGCTCGCAGAGCAAGTGCATTCGTCGCGTTCTCGTCTGTACACCCACCCCCCCCTTTTTTTTTCAGGGATCCCCAATAATATTGACAACTGCAAATTGGTGCCTAACACTGACCAGAAGGACAGAGATGGAGACAAAGTTGGGGATGCGTGTGACAGCTGTCCCTATGTTCGTAACCCAGACCAGGTCTGCAATTATTTTCTGCTCTCTTCTGGCGTACAGTGTTTCACAGTCTTGATGTTGTCTATTTGAATCACTGATTGTTTGTTATGTTTCACGCCACAGATGGATGTAGACAATGACTTGATCGGAGATCCATGTGACACTAATAAGGACAGGTATTACTGCTGCCAGGGATCATTCAAGTTTTAGATCTGGAAAGTTCATGAAGTTTAGGGATATGGTCATTGTTTTCCAAATAAGTATTTTATCCAAGGTTGTCCACCTTCTCTGCCCTGTTTAGTGATGGCGATGGCCACCAGGACTCTCGGGACAACTGTCCAGCTGTCATAAACAGCTCACAGCTAGACACAGACAGAGACGGTCTTGGAGATGAGTGTGATGACGATGATGACAATGATGGCATCCCAGATCTACTGCCCCCAGGACCAGACAACTGCCGGCTGGTCCCTAACCCCCTTCAGGAAGACTCTGACGGTAAACCTCCCCATTTATCTGTTTCCGTGGGATCAGTAAGCACGTCTCAATAACAACGTGGAGGAATTTTTGCATGCATGCCTCAGATATCTTGCCTGGTGTTCATCTTTCTAGGTGACGGCATTGGCAACCTCTGTGAGAATGACTTTGACAACGACACATTCGTCGACACCATCGACGTCTGCCCGGAGAACGCAGAGGTCACCCTGACCGACTTCCGTGCCTTCCAGACTGTGGTCTTAGACCCGGAAGGGGATGCGCAGATAGACCCTAACTGGGTGGTGTTAAACCAGGTCGGTCTTTTTCGCATGCTTGGGAAGGGACTGGCGTTAATTTAAGAATAAGACTTTGAATTCTGTAGCATGCTTACCTTCAATATACTGAAGACTCGTATAAGACAAATGAAAAGATCGGACTTTGGCTAAATGTGAAGAACGTGATGATGATACATGCTTGAAATCTGTTCTCCAACACAGTGCTCACTCTGCATGTTGTGTGTGTTTTGCTGCCTGCAGGGAAGAGAGATCGTTCAGACGATGAACAGTGACCCCGGACTGGCTGTTGGTGAGACACGTCGTCATTTAATAATGTTCAGTACAGAAGAGCTGCTCAGTCAGAATAAAGCCGAATAGGGATCAGATTCACCTCATTTACTCACCTGCAGAGCTAAAGCACTTTTGCATCAGATTATTATGACATCATGCCAACAGTAATTCCAGGCTGATCCAGGCTCAGTCATCTTCACTGCGTTTCTGCCTTTTTCCCGCCAGGTTATACAGCTTTCAATGGTGTGGACTTTGAAGGGACGTTTCACGTGAACACAGTGACGGACGACGACTACGCCGGCTTCATCTTCGGCTACCAGGACAGCTCCAGCTTCTACGTGGTCATGTGGAAGCAGGTGGAGCAGATTTACTGGCAGGCCAACCCCTTCCGAGCCGTGGCGGAGCCGGGTATCCAGCTGAAGGTGCTGCACACGTGATACTTCCCACCGAACACAGAAGGGAGCACTGAGCATCATGCATAGTTTCTCTCTTGCATTTCCAGCCTCTTATCAATCACATGGCTGCCAAAAGCCTGCAGCCCAGGCCGCCGCAGTGCAGGGCAGGCCGCAGGGCACACAAGCACCTCAGGATACCTACAAGCTGTTATAGATCAGTCATAAACACACTGGGTCTTAAATTTAATGCATGCATAAATGTAACAAGTGTTATACTGTCCTGGACAATCTAAACCACACTACTAAGTTCTTTTAAAAAAAAAAAAAACTTGTGGGGGCACGAATGGCCTCCATGGGCTGCTGCCTTCTCTGCACCGGCCAGGCAGTGAAGTCCGGCACCGGACCGGGAGAGCACCTGCGGAACTCACTGTGGCACACGGGCGACACCGGCGGCCAGGTCCGGCTCCTGTGGAAAGACTCCCGCAACGTTGGTTGGAAGGATAAGACGTCGTACCGCTGGTTTCTGCAGCACAGGCCTCACGACGGCTACATCAGGTACCGCGTGCGGGGGGGTGGGGCGGCCTAAGAGAAAGCAGCCGACATGAGGGGGAGGGTGAGGCTTTGGGATGAGGGGCTGAACACGGCTCAATCCCACCACTCAGAGTGCGCTTCTATGAGGGCCCTCAGATGGTGGCAGACTCAGGTATCATCATTGACACTACCATGCGAGGCGGCAGGCTGGGAGTCTTCTGCTTCTCGCAGGAGAACATCATCTGGGCCGACCTGCGCTACCGCTGCAATGGTGAGATGAACCGCGAGGAGCTCACAAGCAGGCGTGACCAGGAGCCCTAACCTCCAGATGATAAATTCCTATCATATTTGTATTAGACAGAACTAACTAGGTCTAATAGTAATAACTAGGTCATTTGGGGGTGGTGCGTGGCTCAGTAGGTTAGGACTACGCCCATCCAAACCCACTGACTCTATGAGCAAGACCTCCAAGCCCCAGAACCAGGGGCACTGAACACCAGCCGGCCTGGCTCTTTGAGCCCAGCTTGCTCCCCTGCACAGTCTGCTTGACTGGCATCACAGTGGTCACCTTGGCTGGGAGTCCTTGCTCATTCCCAGACAAAATGCCCGTCACCTAAAGGATTTAGCAGATGCTGACGACAGTAAATGTGCTTGCTGAACACAACGGCCGTCTTGGCTACATTAATATCCACCTGCACACTGAGCTGAGCTTCTCGATCCCTGCAGACACCACTCCAGAAGACTTTGAAACATACAGGAGTCAGCAGATGCAGCTAAGTCCACAGTGAGCAGGATGTCCAGACCAGCCGGGACCACCAGCAGCCCGGAAACTCACTCCAGGCTCCCAGCAAAGCCAGTTACGCTTCTGAAGTCTAGATGAGAGTTAAAGGGCAGCTTAAGGCAGTTTACATGAGGGGCAAACTAGCAGATGTCTCTCCATGTATAACTATATATATATATATATTATATAATTACTGTACAAGACGGGGTAATGATGTGAAGGGGAACATATGCGACACTTAAGTTTACTCTGTAAATTAGCTTAAGTCTCAATGAAAATCTTAATGTAAAGCAGATCATCTACGTGAAAGACACAGGGGCAGCTAGAGTGAAGTGAGTGTGACTGGAAAAGAAGTCTGTACAGTACAGGTACAAATAAAATGTGATTTAACAACAGCGACCGTGTGCAAAACAACACAAAAGTGACAGTGATACGCGAAGGTCCCGTCATCCATATAATTATCAGCAGAAAGGGACGTGCCAATTCACATGCAGCGCAGAAAGCAGAGAAAATCCCGGACTGTCACGGGCCAGGCGACGCACAGTCGCATGTATTCAGAAACCTATGTGAACAGGGGGAGAACATGTAGACACACACACACACACACACCTGGGGGCAGGACCTAGAGTTCTACTTAATAATGAAGAAAAACACACATTAGCAGGTCTGAATTAACAGAAAAAACCCTGATATTCTTGTGGGTTTGTCAGTCTCATTTTATTACATTTAATTTACAAATAGTAATGCGTTTACAAAGACAGAAGCCTTCACACACGAAATGTACTTCAAAAGGTACCACTGCAATGCCTCTGTTACTCGCACATACCTATAGCCAGTGACCGGTTTCTCTTTTCATACCTGTCAATATAAAAAGCTTTTAATTCAAAGCAGAATAATTCTGTCTTAAAGGGGCAGCTCTGCAGACCTACCTGGATGAGCGAGCCGTGTTGCTAACATCAGAGTTTTGCATATTTGATAAGATGAGTGGGAGCAGCTCTGGGAGCGGTACATGACACCGAAGCGCAAGTCAGACGAGGAATCGTACGATATAGCTGCCACTGGATGAGAGACCTCAAGGAGAGTCGCATCTCCTGTAATGTTTGTATCAGAGGGTGTAACACTGGTCACCATTGCCTCGTGTCAGTGAATTTCAATTAAAGAACCTTTTTTTGCAACACTGATACTATGCTTCTGTTAAGCTTTGAGTTACGATCGATCCGTTTCACCGTTTGTGTGTCCTTCTGCAGCACTGAATTAAATAGACTTTGGACGCAATGGTAGAGCGAGGACTTGGAGGATTGAAGCAAAGCTCAAAAGCGTTTGATGTTCATGTTTGTTGTTGCCTCAATTCCCCCATTACAATCCTTTCTGGGAGGATGGGTAGCATATAGGACATGCACTGTATAGTTACATAACACAGCGAATGCTTAAATAAAAATTAAAATAAAAAAAAACATAGAAAAGTCCTATCAAGAAACTGCTTTATATCTTATGTGGTATTTTCAGCGAGAGAAGGTCAGATCAGGCTTCTCGGCCTCAAGTTATACACATACATAGCTGTCACTGTTAGTGTTTCTTCATATTTACAGAAATCAAAAGCAACACAAATGAAATGCGCCATTATATATATGCAGCCGCAAGCGAAGACAGGAAGCTGTGAACACGCGTTCCCCTGGCCTTCATCTTTAATGGTCAAACAGCTTCATGAATGCAGACAGTGAACAGTGAACTTGGTTTCTAAGTGACACCATCCTCTGAAGCATCCATGAGCTGAAGAGCAGCCTGCCAAGCCCTTCAGGGCGCATGGCCTAGCTGTTAGAGAGGCTTTGGGGGGACCGCAAACCGCAGTATCCGCACTGCACACTGGCGCCCTAACAGCACACCCTTATCGGGTCACTTCTCGCACCCATAATGCCGTAACACCAAAAGTAAAATAACCTTGCAAGATGAATCATTCCCAAGAGTTTTCCATGAAGTGGGAATAATTACAATCCGGAAGAGAATGGTAAAACGCAGTAAACAAAGACAAGAAAATCAATAAAATGACACTTGAAAGTAAAGTATGACATCATGTCGACGGTCTTAAACCATGACCTTCCTATCGCCCGGGGG
>JAODJX010000035.1:597162-615746 GCA_026776945.1 Isichthys henryi | reverse complement strand
AACTCTCACAACTGCTCAATATTTCCTACGGCCATTTCAGTAGACCTGGTTGCATGAAGCCCCCCTCCCCCCGCCCCCCCCGAAATCCATTACACTAAAAGCCGCGATTTTCAGTTTCAAGGCCTTTCGTCCACATTTCCGCAAGATACTCCAAAAACAAACGGCTGTATATTACGCTTAGAGGCTGTTACCATTAGAAGCTAATTAGCAGAAATTTATATTAAAACATAATAACCCAAACACATTCTGCAATCAAGACATACGTCGGTATTCAGTTCCACTACCGATGAATATAACCATATATAATTTTTATCCAAAATAGCTAATATCTTTCCGGGGGGGAATTCACCATGTTGGCTTATCTCTCTTTATATACACCATAAAATGCAAAAATATTACGTCTAGGGAGAAATCGAACAATAGAACAGGTTAAAGGACACCCCCCCCCCACCCCCACATAACAGCTTCGCCAGGTAACACTGCATTAGTCTTTAAGCACAATGTCACAACACAAGTGCGACTGAGTTCAACTCAGCAGACAAGCAGGCTAAACACCAACCAACAGTCCTTCCTGTGGGCCAGAGCTGGGGCCGCGGACTGCTTAACAATAAAAATAAATTAAAAAAGAATTAAAAAGAATATCCCTTTACTAGCCTCAAACTTGACCTTTGCCTTGTCTGAGCACCAGGCAGGTACAGTAGGACGTAAGGCAACAACACTTATATCATTAAGTTAAGGACAGCAAGAGTCATCCAAGTTGAAGCCCCTGACTCTGTAATAAACAAACCTAATTGCTTAGCAGGTGCTTTTATGATTTGCATAGCTTCCAGTTGAAATGTTTATACAACCCAGGGGTAAAGCATTGAAACAGGGGCACAAACAGAGAGTATATGGGAAGCCAGTCAGGTAAGTCTCTCTATTAACCTTAAAAAAACTGCTCATTCCCAGCTTTAAGGAAAATTGAGTGCTAATTCACTCACTAACCAATCACCTCCTATGACTTAATTTCTTCAAATGGCCAAAATTTCACTTAAATAAAAAAAGCAATTTATGAACAGAACTGAAATGTTCTTCACAGAAATAAACAATGATTAAAGCTACGACTCGCTAAGTTTCATGTAGGGTTTGTGGAGCCCGGAAACCGAAAGGATATTTCGTTTACTGGGTCGACTATGTACCAACCACAGCCAGTTCTGACATACAAACAGCTTCCAAGTGCCATTTAATTTTTAGACAAAAAAGGCATTTTCCTAAAAGTGAAAATATTGCAATTGACCGGTTTTGGTTTTTGTGGATGCATCTCTATTGACATTCAAATGTTTTAATTAATCTTTCCACAGAAAAATGAGAAACTCCTCACTCTTCATAAACACTCTGTCTGGTATAAAGCTTTTTAAACAGCACAGAGAAACACTGAACATAGAAACAGAACACAAATACAGAAAAATATGTTAGAATATTTGAAATATTGGGTATTCGAATCTGGGAGGGCTGCACATATTTTTCAACCAAAGTTCACTTTCGTTCATGGATTTTGGTTTAGGAAATCCCATCAATAATCTCTCTACATTAACATAAGAACTATTCAGATTAATCTTCTGACTTATTTGAACACAAACCTGGATAAATCCATGCAAGATCGACTGCAGACATCGGAATGTTAATTGCAACACAAACATATGTGCAAATAAATATTATATCGAGAGTCATTCCTATTTTTGTAGCTGAATTACATGTTTGCCAAGTTCATAAAGACAGCAATAGTCAACAATGTTGAAACCAACACAAAGAAAACAAGTTACAAATTAGTCCAATTAACACCATAATGCACAGTAGGTCTCTTTAAACCATGCGTAAAACAAGGACAAAAAGAAAAGTTCATGCAGATTAAACATCTGTATGAAGATGAAACAATATTTAACAGAAACTCCCCCAACACAACACTAGCAGACCCTGTACCCCAGTCCCACCCCTCCTAAGTGAACGACTGACACTGTAAAGAAAACGTAACAGAAAGTATTAGACAAATTTCCCCTTGCATATAAACATGTTGCCATTTTCAAAAAAGTGGTTTAAAGACAGATTAAAAGGTCTAAAAACATTCCTTACATACCTGTCAGTTTTCTAGGTGTGGATTCTAAACCCCTTTCAAGCAGCAATTATAAATTTTGCCACTGGATTCGGTAACATGCAGAAGTCTTAAAAACTGGTAATAGAAGGACGTAAGTGACAGGGACTGATTGACATGCATGTTACCATTGCAGTGCAGCTGAAACACAACCCGCGGTAAGTTACTCTACGCAGAAGCTGCATCCAACAGTCCGCCATCGTCCATACATTCCTCCAGCACGTCAATACAGATCAGGATCTTATACTGGCATTTAACACAAAAACTGAAAATATGGCATCCCAAGACGGGAAAAAATATATAAAATCATACAGTACTGGACTGCAAAAGGGTAAAGTTTTCCAGTATAATATTATATGGTCGCAAATCTTACATTACTGTGGAAGGTTAAAAAAAAGAACGTACTGAAAATCAGAAGGGTATCATATAGGGAACAGGAGGGAAAATGGGACACACAAATGCCTTCACAGACTCAGAAACACCACTGTGTTTAAGGTCGTCGAGCTGATGAACAAAATAAAGATTAACAAAGCAGGACAACCACACACGGATCTGCGTAATGGGAAATATTGAAAGAAAACCTCCCTCCACCCCGATTTTAACTTCGAGGTCTGTATTTTATTTCCAAAGCCAGGACACCCTCATAATAATAACTGTCAATGTTATGCTGCAAACACTTTACAAATAATAATAATAATAAACACCCGTCTGGATTTTAGGAAATATTTTACATCACAGTTTGCCAAGGCTGAAAGGAGCTCCGTCTCGATCGCCAGGATTGAATGGAAAAGCCACAGCGCGTAGCTCTGACAGCAGGTGATCGCCGCTTCCTACGCATGCGGAGCTGCGCTGTAAACTCACCTACACGTACCTTTTAACACGGATGCCGAGGCCACGTCCAGCACGAACAAGCTGCACTAGTTAGGAGCCCTTTCAGGTGTGCACTGAGATACGACAGCTCCCAAAAGCCTAACCAGGACTGCAAAGTCACCAGCGGGTTCACACTGGGAGCCGATGTAGGAGACATCACCTCTGTTGCAGAGAATATACAAGTCCGTTACGAAGTGCACGTATCGTCTTTCATTCCAATGAAGGCTATGAGCGAGAGGAGGGAGGCGAAACCCTCCGTATGAGGGTCCTCGGGTCGGTAAACTGCGGTGCATTTTAATGCAGCAGGCAGGATTAAGATGGCACAAATGACAAGCTTTTCACTCCACCAATTACAGGGACATGGCCTCTTATGAGAATTAACTAAAGGAGCCACAAGCAGATAAGAAAAACCTCAGCAGGGTTAGGGACAGAGGATAGGATTAATGATTCCTAATTGAATTTCTTTATCGTTAAATTAAATTGTATTGGTTCGTTACTGGTACAAGCTGGGAGACATGAGTGTCGGAACAGTAAATATATTCCCATCTGCAAGGAGCACGACTTACACTAAAGGGACTTAAATTAAAAATCAGCATTCCCCCCCCACCCCCTTGAGAATTTCATCCAACAAACCGACTTTAATAAAGGCAATTTTCCAAATTTCCTATATTTATCATGCACGTTTAAAAAGTTATATACAGAATATACAAGCTTCCATTTTGCCAGTCAAAAAATTGAGTTAATTTAATATCTTTAAGGCGCCTGTACTGACTCATAAGTTTTAATGTCCAATAAATGTCACAGTAATGGAAGATACTGCAGTTGCGCTCCAATAAAATTATATGTTTGCCAAATGCTTCTAATACATCGTTCTGTGTGTTACATGATAGTGAACCGTTTAATTTGTCTTGCATAGGAATTTCGAACGCATGCGCAGTGCGGTGAATTTAGTCGCTCTGCACAGCCAATAGGAGCTTACGCGACCCTGCCGGGACCGACCGCCGGGTGGAAATCATGCACGTAGTGAGGGAGAGACAGCATAAATAATAATAAATACAGAAATAAATAAATACATAAATACGTACATAAGCAACAGAAACGCATGATCTAACACCAACATCCAGCACTTTAAGGAGTAGTAATCCGCCCGCCCTTGCGCGCACTGAGGATCCTGAACGTTATGGACGCGACAATGGTCAAGAAGTTACAATTAAGCTTTTACACTACATTGCCACAAATACATCGTTCAATATACATATTTAAAAAAATCTATAAAAAGCCAAAAACAAACAGAGACATTAGGAAAAATACATTTTCACATTAAGTACCAGACACTTGAAAACAGCATCTCATTCATGTAAGGCAAAGTCAGGTGATCTCACAGTGATGAGTTCATTGCCGCCAGCCGTTCCTGTCTTCCCGCATTATCGGCCTGCGGCCCTTCAGTCAAAGAAGAGCAGATACACAAACACAGAAGAAAGCCGGGAAGCTGAGGACGCCCAATAGCTTCCGGGTGGCAAATTCACCGCAGAGCAAACCTGCAGCATGGAGACGCCTTATCGAATATTAAACGAGGCGGGATCGTTTCTGCGCACAAATTAAACAGCAGGACCAACACCATGTAAACAAAGAACCAACATGGACAAATTTCTCATCACTATGAAGTATGTACAATAAAAAATGCTCAATACTACTAACAGAGGGCGCCATACCACGTGACTATATCCTAAGTCAGTGACGTTGATTAACTATGTCACCGTTCACAACAAAGTATGAATACTTAATCAATCAGACGACGTGAGATGGGAGCTGATGGACTGTACCTTTCAGGGTACCAAGAAATACTCCGACTGCAACAAAAACTTTCATTTGGTGTTGGGAGGATTAATACTCCTTAACCTCAAAAATAAATAAATAAAAACAAATGACAACAGGGACATAAAAGCCAGTATTAAAACTTTGGCAGGGAACCAAAACAGGCAGTGAATGCTGGTCAATTTACAGAAGGGGGGGGGGGGGGTAGGACAATGGCATTTTTAATATGTGACATGATAACTGCCCGCATTCAAGAAAATCAGACTGTCAAAACTGAGCACATTCACACAAAACACAGGGACCAAAGCCATGAGGTGAACAGTCAAGCTGAACGTTGGGGTAAAAAAAAGGTGATGCAATGGAAAATATACAAAATGGAAATGAAATTAAACCAGCCCACTTTTGTTGTTTTTCTTAGCTTAAAATTTTGATTCTAAAATTAGTGAACTTAACGTCTCTATGGTACAAAACTTGACAACTGATTAAAATCTGTCAAATGCAGAAGAACATATGGCAAGCATGTACATAACACAGATGAATTCACAAGCTGAGAAAGACAAGCTTCATTTTACTGGACATTTTCCCTTCTGGTTTGTATATATTTTTTCCCTCAGCCCATCTAAAGAAAGGTTCATAACAGGAAATGGTGGGAACTGCAGAGAGAAGCAGGGCTGATGTGCAAGCAGACAGTCACACGGCCCAACCCTCCTCTCCCCAAACTCTCAGGGTACTTAACACTGCTGCCTGCGGTCCTGCGTTTACAGCCTATCCATCCGGAAAGTGTCCTCCGTGGCGGAGTCGGCCAGGACCATGTCTGGGTCGTTGAGCATGTGCAATCCGTCGAGTGTGAGAGGATCGATCTTCAGCTCGTCCAATGGGAACTGAGAGTCGGCATCGAAGCTGACATCACCGACACTGGCCAGAGAGCTGGTGAGCTCCTTGGACAGGCTGGGTGGTGACTCTCCAGTAACTGAAACACACCGGTTGGTCAGCTGTAGCTGCGGTGTCGACATCGTCACCACGATTTGTAATCCTGTACATGAGGTGAGCTAGGAATCTGACAGCAGACAAAGGTGTCCGATTTGGAAGGCCATGTTATAAGCAGGATAAAGATGGTACCATACCTGTGAGAATGATGTTGGGAATGTTGCCATGGCTACTGTAACTGAGCTGCTGGGAGTCCTGCAGGTTGCCGTGGCTACCTGTCAATCCCATCATTGCTGCTTGGGTGTAGTTCAGGGTGGAGCACTGGCTGTACAGGCTGTTGGAGCTGATGGGACTCTCAATCATGTTGAACTGCTCAAGCTGGGCCGCGATGGAGAACGCAGACGGAATAATGTAAGCGAGAGTGACGGCAGCATGAGGCAGATCAGAGACAACAATGTGCACGTCCCTGTGGTACAGTTAACAAGAACAGGCCAAGTCCGTGAATTAAATCACTCTTATACGGCACATTTCACATAACGAGGGCAAATTTTCCACTGCAATAGGTGCCGTACTTTTGGTACTTTAGGAAAAACAAACAAACAAAAAAAAAAAAACAGTATGGTACTTCAACAATGCACCAAAAGTACAGTACTTCAAGGTGTTGGTTTTTCACTGGCGTAAAAACTGTTACTGGTGCTCAGTGACATCACAACGCAAAGCAGGGTATTTTGCACTGAATCGCATTTTATGCACATAAATTTTATTATTCGTTTCATTTAACTATATGAAAAATTATTTGCACCGTATACTAAAAACAAGAGAGATAAATCAAAATGACTTGGCTATGACAGCACTGCGCAAGATAAACTTCCTAAGCAGTAACATGTTAAATAATGTCCCCTTATGCTTTAATCAAGGTGCTCATTCAGTAGGACTAATTCTACCTTAAGGCCCTCATGGGTAGATACTAAGGCTGGGCGATATCATATCAATATTATATCGCACATGTGCAATAATCACCAGGGCTTCAGATGACAGGCAAAACGTTTGGCCAAACGCCAGCTTTTCGGTATTATACGGAATACATTTATTTACGCCCACAATTTGTTAAGCAGATTAATAGTATCAATGAGGCATTTTATGACGCCCAAAAGTTAGCAAATTCGGCATATCCTTTTGTGTAATAAATGCGTCAGACTTTAAACTGCAAAAAGTACCGTCACACCACCGACGTCTTTTTACCTTGTTTATCTGCAACATCTCCTCTTTTAAAAGATATCAGGGCTGCTGAGCTGTTCCTTTCTTCACTGACCCTTCAGTGCAAATCGCACTAAGGTATAGCAAACACAGTATACCAAACACAGTATACCAAAACAGCCTGATGTGGTGTGCTCCGCTAACCAAATTTAATAAAGATTACTAAGTTTTGGGTGTCACAAAACACATCTCAGTGATATTTTAGCTGTACTACTAATATTGGGTGTAAATAAATGCCTGTATAGTACCAAAAAACTGGCGTCTGGCCAAATGCTTCGCCTTTGATCCAAAGCCCTGGTGATTATTGCTTATGCGCCATATAAAATCGATATATCATCGCCCAGCCCTAGGAGACGCATGTGTGCGCGTGATTCTGTTCAAAGTCCTGTTCAAATGCCCCGACTTGCCAGCTCACGTACCTGGTGGGAGAGGGCAGTGGTCTGCCTGGATGTAAGCTGCTGGTCGTAGAAAGAGTCGCCGAAGATGCTGCCCACAGCAGAAGTGTGCTAAAACAGAAGGGCGGAGGGCTTCAGCGCAGCGGCTCAGACTGCAAGGACACGCTGGCCCACAGACGCCCCTTAAACCAGGTTCTTAAGCCGGTCCTCGGGGACCCCCAGACAGGCCACGTTTTTGTTCCCTCCGAGCTTGTGGACTGCCTGGGGGCCCCGAGGACCGGCTGGAGAAACCCCGCCTTGGACAAACAAGGAGGCAACAGGAGCAGGAAACAACAGAGTGCCACACGTCCACTGAGAGAGATTCAGACCGACTCAATATTTCCCCAGAGATCACGGCACTCATTAAGAAAAGGAAACAGTCAAATGACAGCCTTTCAGGCAGAAATTTGATCAGAGGGCTAACAAAAATTCACAGGTTATGCAGTAATTTCTCCAGGGAAACATTCATTCTACAACGGAACAGCAGAGCAGCAGAATGCAACACAAATGAACACAAGGGGGAGGCATTTAACAAGCCGGCCAGGGGGGCTCCTGCCGGCGTCAAATGCGGGCGCCCCAGGGACACCCTCGGACAGAAACGCTGATCCCGCACGCTCAGCTCCATTGCTGCATGGAAAGGGCACCAGGCACTAGGACCTGGGAGCCACCTCGCTTATTTGAACAAGCACTTGTTAGGGACCCACAAGCCGGAGAGACAGTGAAGGGTGGCTGAGTCTGGCGCCTGCCTGGGCATCCTCTCATTGCAGTATATAGGTACTTTTATATTTTTTAAACCAGCATGGAAAAAAAATAATAAAACGTATCATTTTAATCCAGGCTGTCTATCAGACATTCAAACCACAAAATGAGAACACAATAAAATAAAAGGATATTCAAGTGCTTATGCAAACCTTAACACGTAACAAAACAATCCACGAAAGTATAACCCGCTGTCGGTCGCAAGCAATTCCGAATTTGACAAGTCTTTAAAGAAATATTTGTTGTAAATTCCAAGCTTAAATGACCCTTTAACCTGTAAACTGACGTAAAACCAAAAAATAATGGATCCCTTATGACATTTGTAAGGCTTAGGAGAGGGATACTCCCAAAAGGCCAACGTTGAGTGTATATAATAAAAATCAACAATCAAATCTGGTGTGCTAATTAAATGACAGGTTGGAACTGCATATATAACCAAAAATTGTAAACTGAAATACACTGTAACTGAAATTTAAGGCACTCAGCATGAAACACAAACACTCTACCTACGAAAATGTGGAAAGGCAGCCTAAGATGAAGTAGAATAACCCCCCCCCGCTTCATAAACTCACATTATTCTCTTCCTGTCAGCTACTTCAATTCCAGTAGGTCTGCACCCCCCCAACCTAGCACACAGTTAGATTTGATCATTAACTACTTGTGAAATGTGACCTTTTCTATCTTTAAACAAACTCTCCTCTTTCCAAGCAAGTAACAGAACTACAGCAGCACCCAGAAAATGTCCAACTTCACAAATGTGTCTAATTTTGGATTCCCGCTTAATCTAAAAAAAGCTGCATTTCCTCTGAAGTAGGCAGATATCACCAAACACCGTTCTGCATCTGAGCTTCTCCACAACAGCAGGTCTACAGAGCGTTAACGTTTCCGCAGAGAGGTTTCCATCGCTGTACATCCCGTTTATTGGCTCTCTAACATCAAGCACTGAATCTAGTACAGGAGGAGGCCAGTCCAGGAAAAAAGGGGGCAGAACAGGGCGTGAAGTGACTGGAGGCCCTTAAATATGTCCGCCCTTAAATCTAACAATCAAAACAGACAGGGCAGACGTCAAGAAACAGGAGCAGGACACCCGTGGAGTGAGCGGCCGGTCAGTGGCAGCGGCCGGTAAGCGGGGGAGACAGCCGTGGAGATGTGGATGCAGACAGAAGCAGACTGGGGGGGGGGGGGTGCCGGACCGAGGAGATGACATCAAATAAAGCGACAGGTGTCACGCCCTTACTTGAGGCGAGCCGCCTGGCGAGAAGCCTTGATTGGAGACAGGAGAGGTTGGAGACTGGTTGGCAGGAGAACCGGCCTGACTGCGGTACTGCTGGAGGGAAAAAGTCTATAAAGGATGCCGTTAAAGACGGACGGAGACCCTAGGGGACCTCCACAAGCGGGGGGTGGGGGGTGGGAATAAAGAAATATATACAACAGCACGAGGTTCAGAAAAAAAAAAAAAAATGACTCCAACATACTAAGAGTTCAGCACAAGGAAAGAGAGCGATGCAATGTAAACCAAAAACAGCACCTGGTGTGATTTTGGTGACCCCCAATAATGGGGGTGCAGCCTGTCCCCAGGGGGGGAAACTCAATTCAGTGAAGGATTATTGATAAAAAATAATGAAGCAGAAAACTGCATAATTTTTACCCATTATCTCCCCCCAGCAAAAAAAAAAAAAAAAAACATTCACGTTTGGCTACAATGGCTAAAGCTTAAAATTACTTACAAAAGAAAAAATTAAAAAGCAAAAATGAATGACTTATTGCAAATAAAGCCAATCGGGAGTTGTGTATCCCCACCAGAGAGCCAATCGGGAGCCGTGTATCTCAACCAGAGAGCCAATCGGGAGCCGTGTATCTCAACCAGAGAGCCAATCGGGAGCTGTCTATCCCCACCACAGAGCCAATCGGGAGCCGTGTATCTCAACAAGAGCTCCAATTGGGAACAGCTCATCTCTACCAGAGAGCCAATCGGGAGCTGTATATCTCAACCAGAAATTCCTTGCACGACCGGTGTGGCTCCTACTGTCTATAAAAATTAGCAAAAGTCAAAAGCACAATGCTAGAAAGAACAATATTTTAAGATGCACCCTACCCGACGACAAAGGCTCCAAGTGATTTGGTTTCTCACATATAAATCTAACTAGGCTTCTTTGATACTCTACATCAGGGGTTAGCAGCCCTGACCCTGGAGTGCTGGTGTCCAGCAAGTCTTCCACCCTACCTGGTTTCTGATGACCCACACCTGATTTCAGGCAGACAGAAACATATCAGGTAGGATAAAAAACCTGCTGGACACTGGCATCATAGGGTCAGGGTTGCCTACCATGCTCTAGGTGAAACTGCAGGTAGCCGTAGTAGATTGTGATTGATAGACAGTGCCGAAGACCACCATCAAGGCATAAACCAGTACTAGCAAGCAACAAAGATTGCTAGCTAAAGTCTGAGTTACTACCTCACATGTAAACGTTTCTTTGCTCATGTTTCTGAAGCAGGCGCCCAACAGAGGCATCGTTAGCAAGCTAATCACTGACGAAGGGCAATTAGCATGGACTTTGGCCGGGCAACGGCACCACGCTTTTATTCTTTATGTAACAGTAACAACACCAGCAGTGAACAGAAACTGGGCAAAAGTGCAACAGACAGTCATCAGATTCGTGCTGGTAGTGCAGCTTTCTTCTCACTTTCCCTTTTGATAACTGCCGCGTATGCAGGAGTCCCTGTCCAGCCCGCGCCACCCAACATCACGCGCACTGCGCCGCTCCCCTTTCAGCTCCAAGCCTGAAGCCATCGCATGACATGCGATTCAGTGATCAAAAAAGCAGGTTTTCAAATTCAAAAATCAAACAAAAAAATTCAGGAAACACTGCATGTGTGATTGTAATATATGGGCACTTCTATGACAAAATACGAGCGTCATGCATGCAAGAATAAACATGCAAAACTACAATGCAGTTTTATCATTTACGAATGTGAGCCCCCTTCCGTAATGCTAATATACAATTTCAGAATTTTGCTAAAGCCATTTGCATATTTAATGAGAGAGATTCATATATGGACAGAAGAAACTTGGAAACAGGGAAGCGAAACATTAAGGAGCCAACAGGGAAATCAAGCTGTCTGTTCACACACTTGTAAGTGAGCTAATGGACAGAGGGCCCAAATGCCTGAAAGGCAGAAGCAGGGGCATCCGAGTCTGACACAGTGAAACCTACAAAACCTACTGCAAGCGCTGCGTAACACGAGCATTATGGAATAAGTAATAACTGCTATGAGTTGTGAGGAAAGCACATTCCTCTGGGGGCATTTCTCCCCTTCAGCACATGAAAAGGTCCCACAAGATCACAGACTATGGTAGCAGTGGTTGTCTATGCTGTTCTGAATTGCCAAACATCAATGAGGAGACAATACAGCCGGAAAGAAACGCAACATTAAAAAAAAACAATCTGAGGCCCAAAAAGTTACAAGGCACAGTAATACTTCTTTCGTTCTTCCATCCATCCATCCTCAAAACCCTCTTCCTGGAAGCTGCAGAGGCCAGGCCCATCCACTCTTTTTGAGGCCAAACCCCAGCATGTCCTGGGTCTGCCCCAGGGGCTCCACCCGGTGGCTATGCCTGGAACAGCTCCCATCACACATACAAACTCTGTTATAACAAAGACCATATAACAACACCCTATCAGACATCCATACTGACGGCCATCACAGACGGAGTGGGCGTGGTTGAAAAGTTATAAACAGCATCATAAGTGGGATGTACCACTAAACAAGAGCATGTGATACAGCTCAAAATGTTAAGAGAAACTCAAAGAAACCCATTACTGTACAACAAACAGATGCTGATATTTTGGCCAAAAATAGTGGTTTTATCCAGCTCACAATGGTTAAAATACATCCATATACATACATACATACATACATATATGAGGGAAAAACACCTTTAAACAGACATTTCATAATAGTTCCATTCCCCCTCTTTAACCGGCATCACGGGACAACACACCCCACACCTGGAAGCTCATCTTCCAGAGCCCAACCTCCTTTCCTTCCCTGGTCAGCAGGCGGAAGCCTCCGCCATAGCGACCCCATGCATTCTGGGAGAATAGTGAATACAAACCATGTCTATGAAAGAGAGGCCTGAGAGAGACCTAGCTCAGCACCACAGGCTTTGCAAGGAGGATCAGCAGACAATGGAACTGCTCAGCTACCCAGACAGCAGGAAGGACTGTAGATGGGTACCTCTAGGCTTGGGTGGTGTGCTAGTGTAACGGTGTAGTCTAGTATTTAAAATGCCCGAAGGTGTTTTCGAAAAATACAGAGGCTCTTCTTTATATGCAACCGATATGGAGCTGCTGTACGGAGGCGATGCATCATAGAGCACAGTGTTAACGGCAACTGGAGCCTCGCTTAAGGAGAAAAAAAAAGTAGTAACACAGGTGTAGGTCAATGCCACGAAAACAAAATGCAACGTGAATGAGCTGTAAACCATTTGAGCATACGCAGCACGCATGAAATGCAGCGCAAATGCGGCCGCTGACTGGCCAGGGACAGTGGTGTCAATTAGCAGTGGTGTCAATTAGCAGTGGTGTCAATTAGCAGTGGTGTTAATAAATGCCGACAGAAACTTTACAGTTACACATTTCTGTAGCGCTCAGCTTGCACCCTGATGAGCTTGTTTAGGCTTCACTCCAATTCCGGAGTTTACAGTAACCTACAAGATTTACACTTCTTTATACCATCATATACTATATATATATATATATATATATATAAAATGTATAGATGGTATGACAATATGAATATACAGATTCTGACCAGGCCTAGATGACTGTGGCATTAACATATCTAGGCTCTGTCACTTTTCTTGTCAAACTTTTTGCAAAGAATCTTGGGACATTGGGAAAATGTACTGAGGTATTGCACGGAGACGTCCTACAGTAGCTGTAACTTAGGATACAGCTTCAGTATGGGAGGTCGGCCTGCAGTGTCTTCCTCAGAAGCGTATTTAATCAGGCGATTTTATTTAACCCACACCAGGTAGCTACAGAAAGCTGCAAGTGTGACGTTTAATTCCTTGCTAGACAGGCCTCAGAATAACCATCGCTGGACAAACGACACTTACCGTACTGTACAGAGGCACCGATTGAGGTCACTCTCCCACGGGAATACGCCGCCCTTCGATGGACTGGGCGCCAAAATATGCTGCAACGTGGCTGGTTTCAGTCAACTGAGAAACAAACGATTATCTGCTGGAAGCTGGACTTGACAGGGATCCGTACAACTTCCCGAAGGACCAGTGGAGCACGGACATTGATATATGGCCAGCAATCCGGTTTCCTGACAACATATTTTTAGAAGTGATCTGGCTAACTGTCTGCACTTGCCTTGTGGTGCTATCAGAAAATCTGGGAGTATCTTGCTTAGATAGTGTTACTATCGATCCACAGCCCTACTTTGTTTTATAACACAAGGCTCTCCATCGTGGATGTTAATAAATGCTGACAAAAACTTCACAGTTACACAGGATATATATGAATGATGCTAAATATTTAATTTATGAGTAGTTAATACAGTATATAACTTTTACCCAAAAATCTGATGTAACTGACATAAAATGACAACTGCAAATCTGCATTTCAGAACATGAATTCCTGTCGTTTCTGAGGACTGCAGCGATCCATTTGCCTCTTTTCTTTAGTTTTCGGCAATCTGGCTGTCTGTAAAAAGATGGGACTGATTTCCTGTTAAATCGATTTTTGCAACCATTCTAGATTTTTCTGCAGCATCCAAGCTGAATGCTAATGCTATCTCTAAGACTTTTTGCCACTCGGTGGGTGTGACCGCAGTGACTCCGCCTTCTATGATGTCACGTGCATACCTCTATATCAATACATCTTTTGTATAAGATACAATTCCGGATTACTGATACTACTGTTCCAAAGTTCACGATCTGCAGCAAAACAATGATCCTCGTTCACCAGTATCAACCAGCTTTTCATTCTAAATTTATTCTTTATAAGGATCCTAAGAAAAGTCGATGTCAGATTCACGATGTGTTCTTAAAGTGCAGAATTGCTTGCAAATGTGTTCTTATAATGATGAATCTCACTGTCCTGATAAACTGAAAGTCCCTTGTTCCTCATTAGCATATGAAAAAGGCTGTAAGAACGTGACCGCAAGAACGTGCACACACAGAAATTAAGAAGGAAAGTTTAGAAAGTAGTAAAGAAAATACTACTCAAAATAAAATCTGAAGACGGTGGAGCCCCGGATTCCAAACGCAGGAGAAACTAAAGGAGACCAATCACACCAGAAGAACAACAAACAGACAAGCTTATACATTCACATCAGTCACATGCAACAACCAGAAAGAGCGTAACAGAGACCTCGCCGAATAAACGCATGTCGGCAGTAGTAACCTTACATATTACAGCGTGATCCAGTGCGTGTCAGCTGCATCCACAGAGTGCACTCAATGCACATTTACCATAGACAGCATAGATCATAGATAACGTTACAGAGAGGGCAAATTCCAAAAGAATGTAAAACAACTTCTTACTATTAGAATGTTTTCCACTTTGCACTTTTTGATAGACTTTGATAGATTCCGTGTAACAGAAGCAGTTGCATATGCGTACCAGATGACACACAACGGTGCAAAAAAATAGTGCTGAGAGGGGATCACTTTAAAAAGTAGTACAAAAAAAACTAGATGGGCCAGTGGGGCTGCCTAAGCACTCTGGTCTCCCAGGCAAGAAAACACAGAAAGCAATTATTTTGCACAAACTTGTCAGCACTCACATGTGCGTAAGTGTGCAAATGCGTGTGCCGCGTTCTTACCGAAGAACAAATCCCACATAAGAAAACACTGAGTAATGTCAGAACCTTTGATTGGATTTGAACTGCATAAGTGGGTTTTAGGAAGGAAGCTCGTCCTAAGGACAGCTGGTGAATGAGGCCCGATGTGTGAGCCACAGCATCTCTGTATGCCAGGAGCCCCCCCGAACATCAGAGCTGCGCCCCCCGAACATCAGAGCTGCGCCCCCCGAACATCAGAGCTGCGCCCCCCTCCCCAAAGCCATGCTATCAGGAGTCAGACAGATATTCTGGCCTTGCTCTGAAGGTGTAACCAATGAAACGAGTTCAGTGAGCTTTTGATACGTGATGTCAGTATACATCACAGAAGAGCCCAGTTCAGGAGAAGACAGCAGAAAGTACAGTTAGGGGAAGATATAAGGGGCGTCTGCATCTCGGGGCTCAAACTTACGGAGTTAATGTCGATGGCGACGGTGGTGGGCGTCTGGCTGCCGGGGGAGGCCTGGGGCAGACTGGAGGCCGTGCTCACAGACAGTGGCGGCAGCTGCACCAGCCGCATGTTCTGCTGCGGCGGCGGCTGCGGCTGCTGGGGGGCCCGCTGCTGCAGATCGCTGACCACCTGCGCCAACGCCTGCGACGACAGCTGACTGAAGAAGGGGTACTGTGACAGCTGCTGATCCAGGGTCAGTGCATCCATTGTCACAGCCTGGGAGGGCGGAAGCAAGACGCATGGTTAACGGGGGAGGGGCCAAGTTAGAGCAAGAAATGGCTCCAGGAGTCTCGGAAGGACACATTAAGATGAGACTTCCTGCACAGGCCATTTTACACCAGGAAGCATCATCCATGCAGAATGTCTGCCTGCTGTACTTGCAGTGTTTAAAAATCAATATGTTTTAGTTTGTGACGACAGGATGTCACAGGAAAGTTCGACGTGCTCCTGCAAGGCAGCACCGCAGAGGTACTTAGCAGAGAGATGCTGACACACGCAGGCGAAAGACCCATCGCTCACAGATACGTCATTTATGAGTCATTAGTAATTTATTTAAAGGAGGAGGGGTGTGGCTGGGTGGGCGGAGCCTCACCTGGGCCACGGTGACGGGGGGTGAGAGGGTGGGGGAGAGCTGCTGTGGTGATTGCTGGCTCTGTGCCTCCGCATTCAGCGCCAGGGGAACCACGCTCTGCTGTTTGCGCTGGGCCGCCCCCGTCGTGGTGGGCTGGGAGCTGCTTATTCCTGCGGAGTGGGGAGTAAGCGAGCGTCACGGAGGGAGTGATGGAGCGGGGGTGGGGCTCTTGTGCGAGTTGGACATCAGGATGATTTAAAATGTGAAAATGGCTGCAGCATTTACGAAAAAGGCTAATGGGTCATTTCATATGCTGCTGACCCAACAAGCCAGCTTTCAAATGATGGAGCAAAATGTTTTTTATCTTATAAAGGGAGAATTCACTAGAATACAATATTTATTTCAGGGACTGATTTGTACCTAAGGGAAGAAAAACGAATGAAACTGAGGAAGTCATATGAAGGTGAGTGTCAGCAAAGCGTCACATGCGCGTTTCATGCGTGTAACATGCGTGTTATTGGGCTGCTCTTGTGAAAGACTCATCTAGCCTGTGCAGATATTTCCTTTGTGTCATTACCGTGTTAGCAAAGCTGTCAAGCAGGGATCCTGCTCCTAATCAGAGACCGGATATAAGAACAGGACCCCTGATAACGTGCAAATCCAAATGGGTTAACGATCATCCCGCCACCTACGTCCCACACTGCGCTTCCTCTAATTAGGGTAACAGACTGATGGAATTATGCCATTATCTCTTTAGCACCCTCCAATGGGAGTTTCAGAACAACCGAAACCACATTACAATTTACCTTCGCAGAGTAATTTCTGTTCCTTTCACGAGAGAATTAGCTATTCCGCGACTTCAATCGGGCCATGTTACCGTGGCTGACGACGCTGATGCCCAGGTGGGTGAGGTTGGTGGCCAGGTTACTGGTGCTGCTGGAGGTGCTGAGTGCCGGGAAGGAGGTGTCCTCGGGGTCCAGCGGGGTGGGCAGCGGCGGGGGAAACTGGATGTTGGTCAAGTCAGGCAGAGAGCCGCCAGTGTTGTGTGTGGCTGGGATTAAGGAGGTCGCCATCTCCTGGTCAGGCGATGGAAAAATGCTAGGAAGTGAGTGAGAGAGAGACAGAGAGAGAGAGGGGAAAAATAAAATGTATCCAAGGGCACAGGAACCAGGTGGTGTGCACCCCCAAGACAAGGGAAGGGGAGTCAAGACAGAATGGAGGCGAGATTCAGACCCCACAACCGGGGAGGTGCTGCCCACCCAAAGAGAATGTTCTTCATGATAGGCTGAAATATATTACACAGAAGCGCAGGTCTCACGCAGCAGAATGTTATTCCGCACTGCAGTGTCTAAACTGGCATGTCAATCCAGTCTGTGGGCAGCGAGGCACTGAAACATTCTCACACAAGACGGGGGGTGGCTCTGTGGGCAGTGTCCACTGCCCCCACCATGCAGAGGCTGAGCAACCAGGCCCTGCAAAACGCTGCACTGCACTGGAGCAGCAAGCATCCCACCCCCACACGAGGTAAAGCATGGGGAGGGGATAGTTTTGGAGGTGCAATTCACCTGGTAACCTGTAGCACAGCAAAAGGTGAAGGACATGCGAGGGACAAGTTTCACAAGTGGGTGCTGCTGCCTGTGGTTTGCTATCTAGCAGAGGATGACAAATCCCAATAAGGTTGTGAGGAAATAAAAGATCTTATCATTTACCTCAACTTGGCGAGTAAACCTTAGGAACATCTTATTTTATCAACGTCGATGAAAGCCAGCTTCTCATTTTGTGGAACAGCCTTCAGCTCATGTCATACAACGGCATTAATTGCTATTGTTAATCAATCCATCCATTCATTACATGGCATAAGGCAGCGGGGCACCCTGGATGGGACACCTGTCGACATTCCAGCACGTGTCAGTGGGTATGTTTCTGCATTTACATTGTGGCCAAACCTCCCCCACAGCAAGCGAGATGGCTCTTCTGGAATCTAACATCACGTGTGGCCCCATCCCTCTCCATCCTCATCCCCATCTACAACTGATCCACAAAGCTGTGCCCTTTTATGCTGCAATGCTCTACAATTGCAGAAGAATGAAGGAAGTTTGTTTATTGGAAAGCCAGTGCTAATCACGGCCTCTAGCGGGCGCTCTAGTTCCCGCCATGCCACCGCCAGGTGATTCAGAGCATTTCACGCTGCTATCACTCTGACGCTGATAAAGTTCACTTAACAATTCACCCATTATTTCACGGTTTACATTTTCGCCAAAAGGTGCGACCTTTCAAATATCTGTTATGAATACTGAGTCAGAATAAACAGACACTTTAGGGGTGACAGTGACTGGCAGTACCACCTCTCACCTCCAGGGCTCTGTGTATATTTCAGTGGCTCAGCTCTCCTTTTACACTCCAAAGGCATGCAGACAGGAGAATGGGTGTCACTACACTGCCCATGGTGTGTGAGCCCTTCCGCGCGCTGCCGCCCTGAGTTCCCTGCCGCGCCGAGCTCCCGTGCCCTGCCACCCC
>JAODJX010000035.1:568568-586695 GCA_026776945.1 Isichthys henryi | reverse complement strand
CCCCGGTTTTGAAGTCACCGCCCGGTACGAACCCCGGTTTTGAAGTCACCGCCCGGTACGAACCCCGTTCCTAAAGTCACCGCCCGGTACAAACCCCGTTCCTAAAGTCACCGCTCGGTACGAACCCCGCTCCTAAAGTCACCGCTCGGTACGAACCCCGCTCCTAAAGTCACCGCTCGGTACGAACCCCGTTCCTGAAGTCACCGCTCGGTACGAACCCCATTCCTGAAGTCACCGCTCGGTACGAACCCCGTTCCTGAAGTCACCGCTCGGTATGTACCCCGGTTTTGGAGTCACTGCTCGGTATGTTTTTGGTATAGCGGGGGTAAAAGAAGCAAAACATAGATTGCTTTTGTTTTTCTTTACTAAACATAGGTTTTATGAACAAAGTATGACTGTCTTTCATAAAAAGTCTCTGTCAATACTGCTGTAACCTACTAATAAAAAACTAACATTTATTAAAAAGTAAATCAAAATAAAAATTCTTTCAAGTAGATACAAATCAAATTAATATCCATTAAGGTGGACATTCAGAAAATTATATTCAGAAAAAGTACTTGCATGCACATTAACAACTTTCTGCTTCACATCAGAATGTACGGTTTCATCCGCTGCTTTCCGAATGTTACTCGGGGGAAACACACAAACACACAAGGCTTCCGCATCTGCTGCATTCCTTCAGTACATATGCGCACCGAACCGAAAGACCCGTAGCGCAAGGTTTCGGTACGAATACATATAGTGTTACACTCCTAGCATAAAGGTCTGCTGGCCAGCCCATGTGGAAATAAGATTCTAAATGAACTGCTTCTACAAACTTGTAAAGTATAACATGCAGTCATGTCTCAGTAAATTACTTCTAGTAGAAAGAAAACAAGGGATTTAGGTACATTACAATGGCTGCTTTTCACAGCTCAACCATGACAGCGCGATACAAGGCATAAATAGGTTTTATCTGGCATGTAATGCAGCCTTCTGGATAGATAAGCGAGCTGGAGGAAGACACAGAGCAGATGAAAACATCCCACTGACTCAAAATCCTCTCCAGGTGGAAAAGCAATGAGAGCCTGGAGTCGCTCATTCTGGCTACGGCTGCCTTGCATATTTCAGCCACTCCAGAATGCTCTCACATGCAGATACAGGAGAAGAGTCTTTGCTCATGCCTACTACTGCCATAAAGAACATGCCAACAGCATGCCCACTCGATCCAGAGGTTAGCAGCAGCCAGGGGAAACCATGGACCAAATTTAAAAATAAACAAACAGTCTCAAATCTGGATAAACACAAAAGAATGAAAATAGCCACCAGGGGCAGCATTCCTACTTCTGCACACAGCTGCTGAATGAGCCTGAATATTCGGTTTTCGTCAAAACAAACACACACACATCATTAATTCACTAATCACGAACAGTATCAGCATGTCAGTAATTTAATATACTGTTTGCCATGCGTTTGCTAGCAATCTAGCCAAACAATATTTTCTAAAATAATTAGAACAGTTGTATTTTTGTTCCTGGTATATGGGTCACCATGTGCAGCTGGCATTTCCACAGTATGCAGAGTGATTATTTCACCGTTTTCACTTACAGCGGCGACTTCATTCCATTAGTCTCAAAGCTGATAAGCTTTTACGAAGACTATTAGCCAGCTTCCTGTCACTACGGTATAGAGGTGGGTGTGTGGGATTTACAAAGACAGGGGAGCATTCAGTCATGAAAAACACTTGGCTATCTGGCTTCACGTCTATGAAATGTATCAAAAGCACGCTGAGATCTAGCACTTAGCATGCAGATGGTCCACGGTGGACCTGCAGGGAGGACAGATGCCGCGCACCTGCATGCTGGGGGTTCGAATCCAGATGCCCCCTGCTGGGTGTGGACTTTGCATGGTCTCCCTGTGTTGCCCGGGTTTCCTCTCACAGTCCAAATGTATGAAATTGGGCTAAATGGCACCCCTAGATCATCCACAGTGCAAGTCTGCTCGGAGACAACCTGGTGTCCCATCCAAGGTGTCCCCTGCTTTAGGTGCCATGTTCCCTGGGAAAGGCTGCAGGCTACGGGCCAGAGAGACCTGGACACGCGTGTGGAGGGTGGATGTATGGATGGGATGAAATCAGGTCTCTTCAGGGGAATATTCAAGCACATGATTTAAACAATTTGAGAAATGAATCTCCACATAGGAAAAGACGAATGTTAAACTGCTTCTACCTTTATTTCAAAGACAAAAATAGTATTTCACAAAGAACTATGTTGCAGTATTCATGAAAATACATTATAAAAAAATATATACTTAGATCATTAACATTTGTTTGAAATACAATAAGAAGCTCATCAATCCGTCACAAGAAGAAAAGCAATAAATTTAGGAAATACTGCAGGAGTCATACAACGCTTAGAAAAGTTACAGGGAAATGCATTTCATTACTGATTATGTCTGTCCATCCATCCATCCAATAACGGGCCACAGGATCCCCAAGGTGTAATTTTCCATACTTGCTAAATAACAATCAAAATGTACAACTACTGCAATTGTATTTACTTTCCAGTGCAGTTTTTTTTTTTTTTTTTTTACTCGCCTTAATGGCCATTTTTGTACAAGTCATTTCATTTAGTGTTTGCTAGGAGACTTAAAGGTGAAAGTCTTCATCTCCTCTGTGGTGTTATTAATGTTTGTCTGCATTACTGACATCCTGAATAGGTGTAGCGTCCAGTTCTGAGATTAATAAAAACATGACCAAGGAAACTGAAGAAAATAAGAAGTTTAACAGCTAATCATGTTCGCAATTTATGACATGACCAACTGTCAATCAATCCAATGTGACTGGAAACTATAAGCATCTCCACTTAATTTCCAAATCTGTCACTTTCCCTAACCGATAGCAGCTCATTTGTATTGAAATAGTATGGTTTTATTGTTTAGGTACGATTTGATTCTTCAATATTTCATAGATATTATGGTTCTCTGCATTAAGACATCCATTTTAAGTATCGTCAGCTGTATTTATAACAGTAACGACCCTCGATATGAACTCTTTCATTTCATTCTGATGTGAGTTTTAATTAATGACAGTAATTACTCATATGATGAATTAAATTAGGAACTGTCAAAGTGAAATCAATTAGGCCGCTGAGTATTATACTGAACCCCATTGTGGTGAACATCAAACACTTCACACATTCCACATGACAGAAATATAACATATTTACCTTTAATGCACCGCAGTGTTAGACCTGCCATAAAACTATAATAAAAAGGATGCCTACAGGATGCAAACTGCTAGAGCTCATTACATAATATACAGCTCATTGTTCACAACAGCAAGAACAGCTCAGAGGTATCTGGCAATTTTTCTTTATTTCCTTATCGAACCACAAAACTCAGCTTAATCAAATTATATTAATCCGAAAAACAACTAAATTTCCCAGTAAGATGATGTTTTGTTTTTAAAATGTTAGCTCCATATAATAAACAATAATAAAATACAATAATAAACCATAATTTGATCTTTGCATATTTCACAGCAGAGACCGTGAAAAGTAAAAGTGGATTTCTGAGTTCTCGTGTGGCACGCAGTTTTCATGGCGGGTTGCACAGGTGCACAGCAAATAATGAATCACCAGACATGTAGGTTAACACCCAGAGACTGCTGAAACCGTTCCAGAGGGAGCTCACCCAGCTGGCTCAGTGTAAGCCGCCGAAAAACCCGAAGACCCATCAACGAGCTGGGGACCGACCGGCACAGGGTCTCCGCCAAGCCGCCCAGACTGCAGGTTCATACAGAGCGCTGCAGATCTGCTGTCACTCAGTGGAGTCAATCGGGACGAATCAATGGGCTGATCGTACCAATCAGAAATAACGCGTTTAATAAAGACCAAGAACATAACGCCCGTCACCTGCCCGTCATGCATGGCTCCGAAAACCTCCCACAACTTCCAGTAACGCTCCACCATGTATGCGTTACAGTCTTCCGAAACACACGCGGCAGATCAATAGTAACACGCATTTGTTACAGTGCCATGGAAGTGCCCCATTATCCCAGGCATATCGGCGGCCGATGCCCCACACAACTGCGGCTCTTCCATCTCACCCCGGGAGAGCAGCTTTTCAGCAGCGTCGCCCTAATTAGGATGTGACCGATGAGACGTGACTCCGCCGGGCAGCAGCCAGCCTCCTCGCCGCCCAGGGAGGCTGCGCAAACTCGTAAACACCAGTATCCCTGGCCCCCCTTCCCCCTAAATGCCATGTCTGACAATATAAACCGTTTTTAAATAAAGGTTCCCGCACGCAGAAAGCGACCGCCATCCCTATCAGCCCCGACACAAAAACAGCAGGCGGAAAAACCGCGGCAACTCCGCCAGCTACTCCCGGCTACCGCAGTTAGCGATCCGGACAGCAGAACCGCACAAGACCGTCGAAGAGGAGCCGAAGGCGGCCGCCCCTGCGGTCACGGTCGCTCGCCGCTCCCATGCACGGCGCTTGCCGCAGGCGGCAGCGTCAATAAGCGGGGAGGACCGGCGGCGATCGTCACTGTTTACATCCCAGCCGAGGAAGCACGGCTAATGCGTCCGTCTGTCATCGTGCAAACGGCGCCTGCTGCAATTTGCATGCATAGCTACGGCTGCATATGGAGTCGTATGTGGAGCAGCGGGCGGGCGGACTGGCGGACGGACGGCGCGGCGGCCCTTACCCGCGCCGCCCGGGTGATGCTCAGGTCCTTCATCACCTCCTCGAAGGCCGCCGTCTCCTCGGCCTGCTTCTGGTTATGCAAAGCGATCTTCTCACTGAATTTCCGAGGATTGTTTGAGGTCGCCATCTTCCGCTGTTCTCCTCCTCTTTTTTTCCCTCTTTCCTTTGGCAGGATGTGGCGTGCCGACGTCGCTGCGATAGGGCTTCGTCACTTGCTACGCACACTGGGATCGCTTCGGAAAAAGTGTGGACCTGCTTGTTATGTTGGAGCCCAAGTGAAAAGGCGCAGAAATAAAGCGGCTGGTGCAACCAGTAGCGTTATGCATGCTGTGATGTCTTTATTTTAAACGCAATAGACGATCGCTGCAGAATATTCTGTAGTTAGCGGTGAGCTACCGTGGAAAACAATGGCAAGAGCTGTTCAAGGCAGGTACTGTAGTACAGTACTGTTATGACTTGTCAAATATTGCACATTTGAGCACTTTTAACCATTGGACTTCCCTGCTGTGTAATACAATGATTGAGCAATATAGTGAATATTACTTACCCCTTCACCATCAAAAAACATAAAATTGAAGAGTAGGCGCACGTCTGATAAGTCACAAAACCTTGAATCTGGTTTCATCTAGTTTTTTTACGTTAACCCATCTATCTAACAATCGTATTTTAGAGTGGTTTGTGGTTTTACTGTAATTTTCTTTCAAATTTTATACAGAAATTAATTTGACATATTTGTGTTAAACGAATTCTCATCAAGATAAATTTTACTACAAACGACATAAATCATTTGCCAATTTTGTGTTCCTTACTAAAGCAGAGGTAGGGAAGGGTGGATTTTATCGAAAATAAATGGAATTAACATCTTTTGTCTAAACTCCAACTGTCGATATTAATGACATTTTACAGTTATTTAGCCGTTTTTGGTGACACCACATAAAGGCTCACCTTTATCGCCAGGCCTATATTAACATCGCCATACAACTGCGACCCGCAAATTGGCTTAAGTTTATTCCTATGAAAGGCGTCATCTGTCTACCGTATATTCAATACATGTTCTGCCAAAGTAAAAAGAAGCAATATATCATTTAGCCTTGACAGCCGTGAGATAAAGCATTTAAAATATGACAAAACATATGATTTCATTCGCGTAATGCCCTGCTCACAAAAAGACTTGTCTGCAGAGTAACCACGGTAACCATTTAAGCATAAGACATCACTGGGATGCAGCAGCGTATCTACAGAAAAAATATCACACATGGACGCGCTTCGGGCTTTAAGATGGAGAAAACTAAGCTACGTATCTCGTGGCTAGGAGATATGACTACAGCTGCAATAACATTCAGATTTGTAACATGGCAAATTGGGCGTAAACCACTGTAGTTAAGTTTAAAAACAGACAAGATGGTTCTGCTGTCATCTTGTCAAAAGAACATTTTTTCTCTTTCTCGCAGCTTGATGCAGGCTCGCCTTTGAATGTGCTAATTTTAACATCAATGGTCAGTTAAGTCAATCATACATGCAGTCATTATAAATTATGTACATTTAATATGCGTAGATGTAAGTTAAGGAGTTCACCCGCATCGTACATACAGTACATCCCCCTTCTTTGGAAAAGCCTCGCGTTAGAAATGCTTTGGCATTTTTTTCTGAAACAAAGTTACACCAAAGTTTAACCAAGTGGAGAAAAATCAAGTGATATCTTATCGAAAACCTGTGCCCGTTATTGTTCTCCATGTAGAGTAATCCCCATTTCATGTCCCTGAAGAACAACAACCAAACCCACAACTGACCCACACCTTTGAGTTGTCATTACTCAAGGAAGCACTATGAAAGGTTACTGGCCAGCCAAGGAAATCAATCAAACAGCTCAGATGTGATGGTTGCCAGGCTATCAGCCTGTATCATTTTGGAAAAATGAAAATAGCCCTTATTATTAGGAATAAAGACTCACACGTTTGAAGCACATCGCCTGCATACAGGTCATACATTACTGAGCCATAAGGATCCTGAAGCACAAACACATACATTTCATGATGTCATCATCAGGTATCTCATCACGCTTAAATCTGATGGCTGCACAGTGGAAAATAAAATGCAAACCATTCTGGATCTGCCAGTCTCACAAACCAATTCTACTTTAAAAGAAGCTGGAATGTAACATTAAACATGCTCAGATTCTGAAACCATTAAGTTGCCTATTCATTTTCTTGTATAAACTATCAGTGTAACGCAAAATATGAAACACTTTTATCAGTGCTATCCATTGACTACTTGCATTTATTGATATAATTCACATATTTTGTGACCGATATATCCATGCATTTCATTAAAAAAAACAATGGAAGATGAATCAGTTTGAATGACAAGTAGGATTTTTTTTGCCAAAACCAGACAATCAATCCTAAATTAAATCTGACGACATTCCAAAATAAACAGACCATTCTGGCTCACTCAGTCTGCAGGTTTTACAGTCCACAAGTTAACTGCAAACTGTAAAGGAAGCACAATTAACCAATTAAAAAGAGAAAAGGGTAAGATAAAGCAGACAAGCTTTTTGGTTAATGGTTATAAGACATCCTTTCTGTTTTGAGGCATCTTAGTAAACAAAGACACTTATCTAGTTATTGCAGGCTGGAAAACATAGCATGCAAAAAGCACAACACTATATTTATTAGAACTGTGTGTGTCAGACAGAAATAACCGAGAGAACATTCCTAGAGGAGAGAAACAGGGAAAGTATAATTCACCATTTTGTTGCTCTTTAGAAGTGCCTGACTGTATTGTTACCAACATGATTAAGACAGTGTGTTGGTAACAAATCCAGCACAAGATTTCCTTCATTTCGCACACATTAATACATCTCTTCAAAAGAGAAATTGTCATCATTAAAAACAGGAAATCTCACATGATCCATTTTGGACTTAATTAAATCCACACAACAGGGCAAACAGTTGTTGCCGTTGTTGCACCTGATGCAAGAAAATAATGCTAAGAAAAGGTACATTCAGTATTTTATCACAGTTACATCTTGTGACAGTTTTTTTCAGAGAAATGACAGAGGAAGGAAAGTACACATGTATGGTTGCTGTGATGCTGGAGGTAGAGATCTTGAAGAGTGGGCTGTGGTCTGCCTGACAGCGTGAAGAGAAAGTGCAGAGCGGAAAAAACACAGAAATACAAGTCATTCAAGGAGTAAGTGCACTGCAGCACAAAAACACTGGTAAAATCAAACAGCAGATCAGTCTGTACGCCCAGCAAACGCGGGAGTCCCTGTAAGAGAATGTATTTATATACTTAATGCAGATGTTTTTTTTTCCTCTTTGTAATAGAGGGACAGTAATGATCCCTCCCTGTTTTTGGAGTCCTAACACTGAAAGCACAAATGCTACAGCTCCCACCTGGACAGCATAGGAAGGAAAATACAGGATCATGCCGCTTGGAAGCACTGAATTTGGGGCAGATCCAAAAACTGTGAGGTTAGGACTGCAAATGGAAGGCTCATGACCTATTACACTACAGCGTTAATGTGGAAACTACCCATCAATCGAATATTTGCACCTACGCCAATTTTCTGTGCAATTTTAACATAGGCTGGTCTAATTTTATCAGTATATATAGCACCTGCTGGAAGCAACAGAGTTTAACTTGCCAAGTCAACGACAGCAATGCTTCCAGATAAACTGCTGAGCATCGCTTATACTTACAAATGCTACCAATAGCCTAATGAAGCTACATTACTATTTTTAGGGCCGACATACTGAGCAGTGTCCAAGGATCAGCACTTCCTTTTAGGAAGGAGCAGTGTCCAAGGATCAGCACTTCCTTTTAGGAAGGAGCAGTGTCCAAGGATCAGCATTTCCTTTTAGGATGGAGCAGTGTCCAAGGATCAGCATTTCCTTTTAGGAAGGAGCAGTGTCCAAGGATCAGCATTTCCTTTTAGGATGGAGCAGTGTCCAAGGATCAGCATTTCCTCCGCGTCACCATTTTTAACAGTTTATTTCACAAACAAAACCAGTCGGCATCAACATGAGCAGCTGTGCTGGAGGCGTGTTTGTGGGATGGAAACTGAAGCATGATAACTGGATGCTGGAATGACCTCACTGTACAGTGTGCGCACACCATCCATCTATCCATCCAGTGTGCTGCTGATTATCCAAGGCGGGACCCCGCATGAGCCACCCCCCTGCCTGCGTACATGTGCTTACGTCCTTTTACTAATTAAAAAAGAACTAATCCCTAACCTGTAACTATGCATGTTTGTGTGTTGGTGCATAAGTAGCTGTTAAACACACACGCACCATTGACGATGTACAGAGAGAGGTAACCTTCAGCAGCTTTACACTGGGAGATCTAACCATGAGGCACTGTGTGACATGCATGTATCGGACCAGTGCCTGCATCTCTCTGCACATCTACCCCAGGAAACTGCAACCTTTCTTAGAGAGACCTCAAAAGTATGTGGAAAATAAATTACGGAATTATACAGGGGGAAACCACCTTTAACAGCAGAGTTTGGGGTTGCTCTCTGTGTTCAAGCAATAGCTGCTGGAATCACAAGCACAGTGGTGTCTATCATTACTTAGTGCACTTGTCGAGGGGCGTAAACACACCCCCACTGTGGGTATAAGGAAAAAAACCATACTACACGTGTGTATAAGTGGGCACACATGGCCATCAGAGTGTAACACCAAGGAAAATGTCCAGGAGGTGCGTGCTTACGTTTGCGCTTAGTGACAAAGGAGCAGCAGACATTGGCTGGAGCTCACAGCTGCATGGCGGATCTTTCAACATAGGTCGTTTCATCACTGAACGGATCCCCAAGCAGCCGACTCAGAATCGACCCACTGTGCAGCCAGCGCCTCTCCTGCAAGCGATGCGTGACGAGGCTGGGTGATGGCGTGACTCCCTCCCAGAGATTTAGCAGGATGTCGTGATGATTGACATTAACCGACATATTTACGGACCTCAGATGCTCTGTTCAGCATTTAGCCATTGAGGTCACTCATTAAATACTGACTGGTAATATTTTTAATGCGAGTAACCAGGCCCACAATAATTGGAATAACCTCAAGCTGGTAGCACAAACTTTCAAATGGGCATTATTCTGAGGTTAATATTAATCAAAACACTGAACTGAGAACTTCTCCCACCATGCTGCTTAGTAGAAGCAGAACATTTACTTCTTTGTTTGTTTAAAACACAGATACGTTTTTCCTTACAGGCTCTATCCATACCAAGGATTCACTTCATCATTCTAACCCTTGTTTGAATTGTTTCTTTCCTCTCTATGGCAAAAGCTCTCAGTTTGAGCCCTGCAGAGACGCAGCGGGTGTCAGGTTCAGCCCATGGGTCACCTCTGGGTTGCACTCTGCGGAAGTATGACGGGGATGCAGGCGATTCCAGCGAAGGACTCTGGGAAATGCAAATCACGCTCCCATTCATCTGTGTCAGCGTTGTAAACCTGCACGACGCTGGTGACATTATTCAGGTGCCAGTTGTAGCCGCCCATGATGTAGATTTTTCCATCCAGCAGGCAGCAGCCAGCCTCTGACTGGCCGGCTCGCATCGGGCTTACAGTGGTCCACTGGTCCGCGTCGGGGATGTAGTACTCCACAGCCAGAACGTCGAAGCAGCGGTCCACATGGTCCATGCGGCCCCCGAGGGCGTAGAGACGGCCCCTAGCCGTCACCATGGCATGCAGAACTCGCGGCTCGTTCATAGGGCACCTGAACTCCCATTGCTCAGTGCTGGGATCGTAACAGTGTGTGGTCTTCTTGTCCTCGACAGAGACTCCATAGCCTCCTGAGATATACAGCCTGTCCTCGCAGGTAGCTCCCGCATGTCCCCAGATCCTGCGCTTCAGCGGGTCCACATAGGTCCACTCGTTCGTCTTTGGGCAGTAATACTCCACAGAGGACAAGCTGCCGGAGCGATTGCGCCCCCCGGTGGCATAGAGTTTTCCCTGCAACACGCTAAGCTGGAACTGAATACGGCTCTCCTGCATGGGCTGGATGCGCAGCCACTGGCTGAGATGCGGGTCATAGCGGAAGCTGACGTCTACGGCGCCCTCGCCGCTGCGGTACTGCAGGTGCTGGCCGCCCACCACGTACACAAAGTTGTCAAGCACGGCAACACAGGCATGGCTGCAGGCCACCTCCATCTCGGCAAGCTCCCGGAACTGGCGTGCGGCGCAGTCGGGGAGGTAGTGCACTTTGCTGCTCACCACGCGGTCGTTGTCCGTGTAGGGCGTCCCGCCGAAGGCGGCGAGTGAAACCACGTCAGAGCGGATGGCCGTGCGGGGCGACTGCATGTCGTGCTGCCGGAAGGGGAGGATCTGGTAGTTGAAAGCTTCCAGGAGGAACTGCCGACACTGCACGTCCTCCACCATGATGTCCTCCGTCTGCACACTGTCCACCAGTTCGGGCGAGCGCATGAGCGGGAAGCGCACGTGACAGAGCACGACGCCTGCCTGCGCGCGCCGCGCCTCGTCGTGCCGCAGCCAGCGGATGGCAGCGCGGAACAGGTCGATCTCACTGCAGTTGCGCAACTTGTTGCTCTGCAGGAAGAAGACGAGCCGCTCGACAGGGATATGCAGGAAGTCGTCCTCCTCGGCGATCTGCAGGAAGTGGCGGAAGGTGAAGCCGTCCACTGACTCCTTCAGTGAGGACAGGCTGAAGGCTGTGGCCATCTGGCCGATGTTCAAGCAGGTCTCCACGCTCATGGCTGACTTGAGGAATTCCTCACAGAGCTCTACCACAGGCACCATCTGCAGGAAGACGGCCGCTCCCAGCACGTCCTGGATGCAGTCCAGGTCCAGAGTGACCTCAGAACTGTACGCAAAGTCGATAATGTGCTTCAGCCCACGAGCGGACAGCCCTTTCAGCTCGATGGTGTCCTGACTGGCCTCCCGCATCCCTCCAGTGAACATGGCTCTGCAAGGCAGGAAGAGAATGACTTCATAATATCGGGATTCCCTTACATTCTACCTGAATGAGCCTCTTTTGCTTCCTGTTTTAGCATCTCCACCCCCACTCCCTCCAAATGCCCATCCACAAGCCACACCCCCAGCTTGTCTCACCTGAAGTAGTCACTGCACGAAGCAAGGACCGCCTTGTGCACCTGGAAGCGCTCCTCGTTTATGGAGAGGACCACGTCCAGCAGTTGGCCCTGAGCACGGAGCAAAGACAGACCCTGCAGCAAGGTGGCGCTGTGGCTGGGGGCAGAGAATGTGCAGCGCAGGGGGCTGCTTTTGTTAGCAATGCTGCAAGAGAAAGAGGAACAATGTCTTAGGAGAAGCTAGCAGCAGTGGTTGGTCGTCACACAGCTCTGCTGTCCTTTATCTGAAAATAAACTGGGCCTCCCCTCCCAGCCCCGGCCCCTACCGGCCCTTCACAGCGCCGACCCCTACTGGCCCCTCCCAGCCCAGGCCCTTCACAGCCCCGGCCCCTACCGCCCCCTCCCGGCCCTTCCTGGTCCTGCTCAGCCTGTCCTGGCCATTCCCAGCCCTTCAACACTCTACTTCCCTTTCTCCGCAGTCAGGTTCCCAGCAAATCCATCAGTGCCATTTTGCTCACTTCCTGTTCTCCTAAATAATTCACACGATTTATGCCAGGAGGCACTCGTTACTAATTCGCATAAAAATGGCCCTTCAATCAGCAATTTGGCTATGCTCTTGAGTTCCTCTTCACCTTATACAGCAGACTCTGAACTTTGCAGAGCATTAACTAGCATTAACGGAACAACAATTAACCTGAGGACTAACAGGACAATCTTAAAGGGCATTTTTGACATATCTTTTCTAGCTATGAAGCTTTATTGTCACATACGTCCTGAGGCGCAGAGTGAAATTCTTATGCCATAGTTGCAGGGTTAGGAACAGGTGCATGGAGGGGGGGGACAACATGAGACAATGCAGTGTAAGACAAAGGACAGTACAATACAAGAAATAATAAGTAGGGCAGAAGCTGACGCCCGACTAAGAAATATGTAATATATGCAACTAATAGGTAACACATTGGGGAACGATGTGCAACAGTCTATCATAGAGGCAAATTTTATCTATAACTGTATGCCCACAAGCATTCAAGGGCCTTCCCTCAGAAGCCCTCCCAAACCAAACTGCAGACAGACACAGTGGCCCACAGCTTCTCATCCAGCCCTGCCTCTGACTGAGGACGGCTCAGTAACGTGAGATTTCCTCAGAAGGGAGCAAAGTCAGATCGTTTCCGCGAAACACTGCCGAGATGAATCTTGCAAATGTTCAATGCAATTCAAATGACTGCAGCTGTCTGGTATGCAAAAAGGTGTAGCTGGTGTAGCTTGTGGACCAGTAAAGCCATGCTGGTCCTCCTGCAAATGAGGCTGGTCCACCAGCAATATTTCATCAATGATGCAGGTCCACCAGCACCAAAAGACAGAATATGCTGTATAAGCAGCACGCTTTACACTGGCCATACTGGGAACCAGCTATGCTGCTCGATACAGAATGTATTTCAGTAGGGATGTTATTATATAGTTTTGATGTCTTGATAATTATCCTAAAATGAAGGGAATAGCACAAATAACCTTTCCATGGGTAGGTGTTTCCAGACTTATGACTGGTACTGTAAACACTATAATATTAAAATAATGTTTATATTCTGTTATATGTTACATGTCTGGCATTACTGGACTTACCATAATTATCACAAAACCGAAACAAAAAACGTGATTTTACAGTTTTCCCAGCTGTTTTAAAACAGAAAGACGAAACATGAAGCCTGTTTTTGTTTCTTTTCCTGTGTCTTGTTCCGAGTTTACAACGGAAAAGCCAAAAAAACGCGGCTAGCGCTGGTACCCAGCCCTGCCACACCGCACCGAAAAGCCAGCATCCAGGCACATTTTTACGCCGTCATCTAAAACCTTGATCTAAAAAAGCCCTTATCTAAAAGATAATTGATCCGTATGATAAAATGATTTTGTCTGACACACAATTACAATCATTATTAGGTTTTGTCCCTGCACTCTGTATGCCCAGTGAATTGACCTCAGTGACACGCAGATTCATAATGAAAGATATGGGAAACGCTGCTAATTATGTATTTATGAATAGGGAAGGAAGAGAAGGGGGTTCTGGCGACTTTGGAGTGCATGCGTTCCCCCACTTTCCGGTGCCCATGGAATGCACATAACTGTACATCATCGGCATATCAATATATCCAAATTTTTGTTCATGAGGTCGATAAGAGTCGACTGCAGGTTCGTTTACATATTTGTGTGTTATATTTCCCCCCAAAAGCAGCCTGAAACAGCTCTTAGTACTCAAGAGTGAAGCACATAGGACATTCTTTTACGTTAAGATAGTAACGCAATAATGACTTCTCTTTCGGTTCTTGGGCCATTGCTCGCCCCTTTATCAATGACAAGCACACGTGTTGGTGCATGCAGGTGTTTTACAGAATAAATAAACTGGTGATACTATAGAGAGGAGGATTCATGCAGCTAGTCGGTGAAAATCATATTTACCGTTAGATGATTCGGTTACTTTTTTGTATTTTATTTTTACGTTCTGCCTAGTTCTGACTAATGCTATATTTTAAAGGATTCCTGTAGTACTGTACTTATAAAGAACACCACTTTCTCTGCATGGAGGGAATAATCAATTCTCAAGCAATCGATAGCAACCAATCAGGTGTTCCGGCACCTATTAAGGTTGCACTTAAGAAGCTCTCCCTTGAGTAATCTCTCAAGAAGTGTTTGGGAAACATGTAGGAGAACAAATACTTTTCGTAACATAGCGTCTTATGTAGACTCTAAAGATGTAAGAGCCACCGTTATCGGGAAACCGGGCCCTGATTACTATTGTGCATGCACACAAATCGCAATTATATCACGATGTGATATCATGCAGCCCTATCAATTGTTACATCTGAATAACACTAATACAATATTTCACTATTTAGATTTTCCAAAGACCCCATCAGGCATGTATCACACAGCAAAGTGTGTCATAAATGTACTGAATAAGACACCATAGATAACTGTGTTATATATATATATATATGTTTAGATTTGAAAGTTGAATCATTTCACAATCCGTATTCTAAAGCAGCTGGGATCATAACCTTTATAAAAAAAAAAATTTTTATTAAATAAGAGAAACATAAATATGACACTGAAGGCAACGAGCATTGGATCAGTGACATCCTTTCTATTGCGGAAAAGAATTTTTATTGGTAAGATTAATTCATCTGGAAATGGAATATAATTCTTAGAGTAACACATTATGACAAAAACATAACTAAATTTGGCTGAGTAGATTTTCTAATCAGTACAACTTACTAAAATGATGGTATAATAGACCAGATGTGTCACCAAGCAGTAAAACAAAGATTAACATTTTTATTATGCATGTGAAATTCAACGAAGTTTGCCAAGGATCATGCAGTTTAACCATCTTCTGTCTTCATCTTCATGCTACATCTGCATATATTAATATTCAATATAATAACAACGTTCTCTATCAGGTTACATCACCTGCCACCTGTCATGTAAAGATCCGTGGAGTTTTTCACCATAAGCTTCAAATTCTGTATATTCACTACAAGGAAGCACACACAACATGGATTAAAAGGAGATGACTTTACACCACATTTTGCATTGGCTACCTACTGTATATCTGAGGTCAAGGGGGGCGTGAAGCCCAGACCAGGCAACGTAGGATGCCTGTCCATTGCAGGATGTAGACACGCAAAAAATTCACCCACTAAGGACAAAGTAAAGATGTAAATTCACCTAACTGGCCAGCTCTGGACTTTAAGAGGAAACGGGAGAACATGCAAACTCCACACACACAGGGAAGGAGCGGGATTCAAACCAAGCTCTGCACCATGCACTAGCCCCTTTGCTGGCCTTCATGCCTGGATAGAAGAATGGATGGATGTATGATGGATGGAGTTATATTTACAGTGTATGGCTTGTGGAGGGTGTAGAGTGTTAATTCCCTTACGAACACTGAGTCCTCTAGAGGGCGTGATAGAAACGTTAACATGCACGAGGCCACTGGGTTTTAAAGTTAAACCCCAATTAACCTACTATCGACATGCATACTTCAACCACAAGCCAGAAAGGCCGTTTTCTTTTAACTGCGGTTCAGTGCCAGTTTCACAAAAAGCCAGAGTCGACTAAATTTAAACTGACCTCACAAATCTTAATATACATCGAATTACAACGCTTAAGTCTAAAATAAAGACTTTCTGCTTACCGCAAGCACGTTCAGTCAAGACAGGAACAAATGAGCCTTTATTGAGATGTACGTCTATTTTGGTGCCCTGCGCTGTACTTTTTAAGTGGTCGATATCGTTTAACGTGTTGCGCACTTCAACCTTTATCTGCGGGAAATAATGACGTGATGCTACAACAGCCATTTTAATTGTACAGCAAAAAGCTGTGGACTCTGCGACGTATTCAGCACGCACGCTGCTAAGCATTACACGTATCCGGTGTTACAAAAAGACAGTTTCTTTACTTCTGTAAATAAAAAACCAAGGTGCCCTTATATTTTCCGACATAGCTCGCGCATGGCGATCTCCCGTCTGTAAGATAAAGCATCATCTGCCTATTCTCGTTTAACCAGCTTATTTGTTGCCACGTACACTTGCCTGGTCACTCGTTTAAGCCATATCGTTTTGTTTTTAAATTGCATTTCCATGAAAGATAGCTCTGTGGGCCCGGCTGCAGCGCTCACCTGCTCTGCGAGCGCTCCGAGGCGAACCTCGCGCCGCCGGACTCCGCCATCTTCGCGCACAGCCGCGCGCTCGCCGCGCCGCCCTATCATTTCCACAAAGTACCGCACCTCACACTCCATCAATTATTTCTGCCCCATCGCGGAAAAGGTTGTGGGAATTTTAAACAGCATGAAGTATCATAGTTCATGGCTAGACTGGAAAGAGATTGCAGTGGGATTATGTTGCTCCTCTTAAACTCTTAATATATTACAGGCTATATGCCCTTGACAAACAGGAAAATGCAGGAGAATTAATCTCGCGTTAAAATAGTACCGCTAATATTTATTATTTGTGATCATGGTGACGAACAAATAAACAAACAGATTGATAGATACAGTCATGTGAAAAAATTAGGACACCCCATTAAATATTTAATTCTTTGTTAAAAATATCAATATTAAATCTTTTTTCAAATTATATCTGTAGATAATGCAATTTTGCATAACCTTTATCTATGCAAAAACAAGAAACAAATTCACTTATTTAACAAAGGAAATTAACTAAGACGCCAATTCCTACCGAGGAAAAAGTTAGGGCACCCTGTGTCCTATTAGCTCGTAATTTCCCCCTTTGGCTGAAATGACCTCAATGAGACGTTTCCTTTAACCATCTATCAGTCTCTGACATCAGCTGACAGAAAGTATCCCCCACTCTCCAGTGCAGAACTCCTGTGGTGATGTTTGCATGCACTTCCACTTCAAAACACCACACAGCATCTCAATAGGATTCAGATCTGGGCTTTGACCTGACCATTCCAGAACTCTCCATTTCCTTCTGGTAAGCCATTCCTTGGTAGATTTACTGGAATGTTTTGGGTCATTGTCATTTGCATGGTTCACCCCCACTCCAGCTTCAACTTCTGGACAGATGATCTCACATTGTCCTCAAGCACCCTCTGATATGATGAAGACTTCATAGTGGATTCTATGATGGTGAGCTGGCCAGGTTCTGCTGCAGCAAAGCAGCCCCAAACCATGACATTTCCACCCCCCATGCTTCACAGTTGGTATGAGGTTCTTTTGCTCAAAAGCTGCCTTTGCTTTACACCAAACATATCCTCTGTTACTGCACACAAACTATTCAGTTTCAGGTTCATCTGTCCAAAGCACATTGTTCCATAAGTCCTGGTCTTTGTCTGGGTGGGTCTCTCACAAACTTCAGTGCTGCCCAGATGTTTATTTCACAGCAAGGGTTTCCTCTTTGCACAACTCCCATGCAAATCAAACTTGTATGTCTCTTTCTGATGGTAGATGCATGTACCTTGAGATCAACTGCGGCAAAAGCTTCCTGTATGACCCGTGATGACATTTTAGAATTTTTGGAGTCTTCTTTCAACACCTGGCCCTCTGCTCTTGGGCTGAACTTGCTAGGATGGCCTGCCCAGGCCATGCTGGCGGTTGTTTTAAATGTTCTTCACTTGTAAATTATTTTCCAGACAGTGGAATGGCTGATTTCAAACTCTCTTGAAATCTTTTTATATCCTTCCCTGACTCAGATGCATCTACAAGCTTCTTCCTGAAGGCCTCAGAGAGCTCTTTGGCTCTCACATGGTGATACTGCTCACTTCAACAATCAAGAGCAAACCAAACTAAATTTCCATGGTTTAAATAAGACAGGCTCCACCAAAAAGCTCTGTAACGATGTTCTAACCATCTTCACCTGATATGGTGCCACCT
>JAODJX010000035.1:544550-559376 GCA_026776945.1 Isichthys henryi | reverse complement strand
TTTGGACTGTGGGGGGAAACCGGAGTACCCGGAGGAAACCCCATGACGACATGGGGAGAACATGCAAACTCCACACATGTGTGATCCAGGCGGAGACTCGAACCCGGGTCCCAGAGGTGGGAGGCAACAGTGCTAACCACTGCACCACCATGCCGCCCCCATTACTGAATATGGTAGGTATATTTTACAAGGGGTTTTCAGATACCAACACTTTTGGGAAATGTGCATGTTCAATAATACTGACATGAGTAACATGGAACTACAGATGGCGTTTCTCACCGTTCAGGGTAGGAGGGTTAGGCTTCATCTGGAAGGTCTCTGTAGTGTTTGGTCCCACGCCCACAGATGTCTGTCCCGCAAGGTGGGCAGAGTAAACGCTGCCATGTTTAAGGTTTTGCATTGTGAAATTAGTTTGAGAACCTGGAACTTTCACTGTATTTGAAATAAAGGAATAAGAGCACATATCATAGACTAGACTACGCATCTCTGTAAACAGCAAAACACAAACTGCGAATGTGAATTTGTAATATGTGACATTATACAACATTGACCATCTAACTGCTGGAGTGTATTCCAGGCAGAAAAAGGGAGGAATGTCTCACAGACGAGGTGCAAGTTCATTGCGGGACCAGGACATGCACACAATATGAGCTCAAGACGCTATGAGCGATTTACAAATGAGTGCATATTTCAAAACCCCTACAAAATCGGGAGAACAGGCAAACTTCAGAACTGAGGTGGCATTTAAACAGCGAGGGCCTGCAGGTGTCAGGTGATGGAATGACCCAGTGTGTCAGCATACTGGCCATCACGTGTGTTTATGTGCCTTCCAGTTCCACACGGCTTGTCCAACGGCCACTTTAATGCACAGGCTAGCACAGGCTGAAGGCCATGCACAGCATTCGTTATGGCTTAATTACCTTGTTCAGTCTCATTCGGTCCCGAGATGTAGATTATATAGTGTGTGAGAAAGCCTCTCTGTTCTGACACAGGTATGGGATCCCACTGTAGCACAGCAGAACTGTGGGTTTTATTAAGAACAGTGAGGCTTCCAGGTGAGCTCCTGGGTGCTGAAACAACAAGCCACCGCTGAGTTTATTGTGCAAGCAGCACGTGCCTTTATTATATATCTTTAATTAATTAAAATTGTATTTTCTTTCTTTTCTGGGAAAAAAGTTTAAACCAATCTTCTAAAGCATCCCAACAACCTGCAAATCATGCCCACAGTTGCAGTTACACATAAAGTAAGACAGGCTGCTTGAGGTCTTGCTGATCAGTGCCACACATACATGAACACAGCTTACCTCCTTCTTTCTTATACATTGGACACAGGTCAGTGGTGTATGGCTTTCCTCCTTTGGATTTGGTGTATATGAAGTAGTGATACCGCACAAAGTCTTCCATTTCTAAAAGAAATGAAACAGTGTGTTTATAGCTTACAAAGTGTCGTGTGCCCGCTGCCGCCATTTACAATCTGTGAGTCGTTTCGTGTTATAAATCAGAATCTAGAAAAAGCAAAGCTGTTCTATTGTATAAAAAAATGAATGCATCGACTTTCAATGAATGATAATCAGTCATTTTAAAAGCAGCTGGAATATGTGAGGCATCGTGGCCCCCAGAAAGCTGAAATTCTGGAAATTCAGGAAATGTTCTCACCTGCATTCATAATTTTGAAGGCTTGAGTTGTATTGTTGACTGTGCTGTGATTTTCATCGGCCGGCTTTGGTGTCTCTCCGGTGAGTCGGTGCCACACTATGCACATCTCCTCTCTCCTTCTGCTGTTTGTCTTGGTTTTTGTCTGGTTCTTTGGACATCCTGTAGATGATAAAACCGGTTTCATTTTTTTGGGCAATGTAACCAACACACAAGGTACATTCTGAAACTTTGGGGCTACATGATGCTTACTGTCTAAGTACTGAGCTGGGATGGTGATGTGTGTCTCCGGTGAGACACCCACACTGTTATTAGCACGGACAGTTATGTTTACTGTAGAGGCAGCAATTGTTAAGTTGTAATTCGTGCTCTTTGTGTAGACAATGTCCACGTCATGCCAACATGGCACAGGGCTGGTAGAAATTTGGTACATCAGTCCTCCAAAGATGGCATTCCTGGAATACTCCTACAGGACAATTACAGAATGCACATTATAGGATGTTTCCAAGTCTTCTGCACAATTTTCTTCTGCAATGTTTTATACTATATGTTTTAATGTTATTACAACCATTTGTAATAGATCATGGAATATTAGAAGAACAATGATACATGATCCTTGTACATCATGACATATTAAATTAAATTAATAAAATAAATGTTCTTTATTTTGCTTTTAAATTTTGCCCTTATGGGACACATTTTTTTTTTATTTCCACTGCAACGCTGAACCTATGTGATATGTAGTTTTTAGGGTTATATTTGATCTTACCTCCAACATTAACTCTAGCAATCGAAACCCTTTTTTAAGTTTTTCCACTTTCCACTTAACTTTTGGCTGGCTGTCAAGTTCTGTCACAGGATAAAATGAGAAAAAAAATCTTCAGTTTCAGGACAGTAGAAATATTACTCTTTATATACTGCCAGCAGGGACGAATGAGTCAAAGTCATATTTTAGAATGTTGATGTTATAGTGCCATATAATTAATATTGTGGTTTGCATGAAACCAAATTTCCCAAAAAAACACCCTGAAACAAGCAGGTGATCATATTATTTCATAGGGTTCATTTATATAGGGAATTATATAGGACAGCCAGCTCTTCATTTCTATAAGGAATTATGTAAGACAGCCAGCTCTTCATTTATATAGGGAATTATATAGGACAGCCAGCTCTTCATTTATATAAGGAATTATGTAAGACAGCCAGCTCTTCATTTATATAAGGAATTATATAGGACAGCCAGCTCTTCATTTATATAAGGAATTATGTAAGACAGCCAGCTCTTCATTTTTATTTTGCGGTTATAGTAACGTTGCAACAATTAGAGAAGGCTGCTGTTCCACAGAGGAGAAATGATCAACAGCCTGCCCAGCTACATAAGACAGGGCAGCTTGTGGAAGAAAATGCCGAGGCTGTCGACTGCAGACGCCTCCGACGGGTCCTGTGTGACGCAGGGGGGAAACTTTCCTCTCATTGTTTACCACAAATGGTCATTGAAAATCAAGCCTGTACAGCTGAACCTGGTTTGACTTGACGATAGTAAATGGCCACTTGAGAATGGAGGTAACAGCTGAAAAGATTACCAGTGGGAATTTGTTTTATTTGGCTCCAGTCACTCCAGATTTCAGCTTCCACCTGCTTGGCCCTTCGTCTGATCTTGACCTCGTAGCCGGTATCGTGTTCAAGATGCACAGTGTAGTTCTCTGTAAATTCAGATCTAATTATACAATTTTATATAATTACCACTGGTCCAAAAATATACAAAACTATCCTGCAATATAGTTGATTCTAGCAAAAGCGACTGCCTCACAACTAGATAAATGGTGAAGGGTTCCTCTGAAAGTTAAAAATACCAATGACTGACTTTTGGGCGGGTGGAGCTTCCTGAGTTAGGCGCCCTGCAGTCAGTGAGTTAGCAGCTCTTTGGATATGAGCTAAGGCAGCAGCTGGGTCATTGCTATCAGTAACTGTGGTCCTCGGGGTTTCTCTGCAATTCCAGTAGTCTGCACTGCGAAAAGCTGCTGCGAACTCGTCTTTAGTAGTCCAAAGCAAAGCTCCGATTGGGTGAAGTCCCACATGCATAAATGCTGAGGTCCGCAGGAAAGCAACATCAGAAACATCTCATCAGTCCTCAAGGTTGGATATATTGACAAAGAAGGGCAGTAAAGCCCTTGTGATTTTTTTTAAATAATCGTAACATTTCAAGGAAATCTTCACAGTTCTAACGGAAACACCAAAAGATGGAGGGTGATTGCTGATTAACTGAAGACTAAGATCCTACCCAGTACTGCCTTGGTGTAAAGGGGATCTTACCCAGTACTGCCTTGCTGTAAAGGGGATCTTACCCAGTACTGCCTTGCTTTAAAGGGGATCTTACCCAGTACTGCCTTGCTGTACGTAATAACTGTGCTCCTACCCAATTTGAAAAACATAAATATCAGCTGTATCACACATAAGATACCAGGGAATAACTGGATCATTTTCAACAAGTATCTCTTCCACATTAGCTACTTCTGCTCTTTCCTTAGATCCAAACCAGAGCAACTGTCTGCCAAGCCCCCCCATCAATTAACAGACAGACTGCAATATTTAAGCCCAGTGAACAATCAATGAAAATCAAACGTGTTATATTACAGAAAGAAACAGACGCCAAGCAAGAAAATGCAGGGGCTTCATTACTGAGACTGCCCTGGAATTTAGGACTTCTGTCAAGACAAGAACAACGAACCAACCTGCTACATTCTGGCCATCGTTGGTTTCAAAAGTTTCCTGGAAATAAATCAAATATAGAAACAATGTGATGCTAGATGCTTTAACAAGCAGCGCTATGACGGTCCACATGCATAAACATGCACATGAAAGATGCATATAGAGATGCATGATTTTAAACAGATATTTTCAAACATATTTCAAACAAATGCAGATGACATGCTCACATAGCAGATGTCGCCTTACCTGTATCCAGTGCTCCGTGTCCAGCTGCATTAGTGCTATCTGGTGAACTGCACCTTTATGTTCTTCACTCTGTTTATTCCACCATAAAGTCAGTTTTTTTGAAGACCGTGAAATTTTATGGATTTCAGGAGCATCATATTTAACTGGGGGAAAAACAATAAGGCACATAACTCAATATGTGCTTAAAACGCAGACAGAACAATAACCTGAAAGTATAGGTTTTGTAACGGCTTCTGGGAGGAATTTCATTGTTCTCTAGATGTTGTAGAAGCTGCAGATTTACCCTGATTATCGAGATACACGGTGAGTTCGGCTGATCTGTAGGTGAGGCTCGCTGTTTTGACCTCCAGCCACATGCGTATCGTCTGTTTTGTGATGAGGACCTCGCGGTCTATATCACAGCTGAGGTTCGGTGTAGAGCAAAGCGGCCGTACTCGGTGTTGGGGGGCTCTACAAGCAAGAACACATGGCTGTCAAGCTTTCACATTTCTATTGTGCATTTCAGCATAGTGAATGAAGCTTACGTATGGAGACGCCCTGTAATGTAACTTACTGATAAAAAAGACTGTAAGTAGCATTCTGCAGAGGTGTCACAGGGCACCATGTGCATGTGAAGTCTTCATCGGTATCAGTGGTTTTCTTGTAGCATTGAACATTATGGGCTGGATGCGATGTTTGTCCTTTCAACACAGCAGAGAAATGACTGGTGTAACTCAACAGTTACTAAATATTGGCCTACTGGAAACTTCTTAAAGTGACCATTTAACTGGCATGCATTTGTTTTTGGGTATTTAAAAAAAGTCACGTGTATAAAACTTATTAAATCATTAAAGAGGAACTTTCAAGTGGTATCTAGTATCTAGTATAAACCAATATCCTCTCGATCTGTGACACCTTCACATGTTTATCTGATCACAATGTCTGCAATGTTTATCTGATTGATGTTTATCTGATTCTTATAGCAAACACTAAACCTCCGGATACAAGAGTCACTCCCAGTTTAGATTGTCGAATATCGTAACCCGAAAATCCATCATACCTTCGACTAAGACCACAAAGAGCAAAGTAGCAAAGCACGCTACTTCCTTCATCGTTTCCATGGCAGTCCTCTAATGGAGATCTTGTGCAGGAAGCCCATCCGTCCTCTGGATCCTGAGCAGCTCGCTGAACCCTGTGCTTACTGAGATGTGCGCCAGTGTTTACTGCTCGGCAAATGTTTCAGTTGCCTTTCTTGTAAATGAAACCCTTCTATGAATGTCAGTGTGTTCTCATTTTAATGCAGGCAAAGAGTAGAGCTAGCTCTTTCTTAACCACAAGCCACAACTCACAGGGGAGGGGAAGAGCAAGTGACCTGGGCTGTTGCGGGTGAGATCTAGGCTGCGGAAGTAAAGTTTAAGTTAGTCACAGTCACAGACAGCTGATGGGAAAAATTACTGTTACAATCCAAAATTACACAAAAGGTACTACAGTACCTTCATTCTCCAGTGTTATATGAGACTTCATGATGCTAATTACATAAACAGAGAGTTCTACCAACCCAACAAGATTTTACTGTCTCTGTATGAAGAGACCACCTTTACTTCTTAGCATTTTTAAAGAACACTTCAGTGTTGTGAGCAGTGGGACCTTTAATTGAAGTCTATCACTGCAGAGTTGTTGGACAACGGTATATATATTCCATACAGTTAGCCTTAAGCACAGAGGAAGCTGCCCAATTTTCCACAGAACAGCAAACTCAATGGAAATGACAATTACCTAAACAGTGTCCCCTGAGCGCACCCCCCCAGTCTTACTGCCCCCCCCGTACTACCAGGAGTACCATTCTTTCATAATGCAAAGAGTTCATCAAAGACACATGCTCTAATTTGCCAGGTAACAACGCACTGTAACATTTCCCCTCCACATCCCAGATGCAGTGTTTCCACCATTGACCTCCCACATTCCTGTCTTCTGTGCTTTTCCGCATTAAACAAAGGCAAGGTTCTTATTCCAAACGAGGTTCTCTTTCACAATGAGGGAGAGGCAAAAGATCTTGGTGATGATATGAACCACAGTAATCACCACAGAAGAATGGTACACTTAGGTAATCCCACTTTCACACCCCACGTCCTCCATTATTCCTGCTGCTACAATCTCTGGCTAAATGAGCTGTATGACAGTGGTGTTCATTTCATTTGTATTGATGTTGGATGCAGAGTGAGTGGACAGAAGAGAGGTGACTGACACGTGACTTTCTTTAGCTGTAAATGGGTATGTGTGTGGATCTTGTCCTGGGACACTGCAGGCTGGAGATCCAATCCCTAAGGCTGTCTGTAAGTTAAATTTGTAGGTAAGTTGGAACAGCAATAATATAGTAGGTAATAACAACAATAATAATACAGTAAAAATAAAAATACATACAGTAGTGTACTCTACCTCAAGCCAGCAAACAGCTGAAGCCATGCAATGTTTTCATGATTTCACAGCCAAATCTTTGATATAATAAATTTTATGGCAATCTATTCATAAGTACGAGTTTGAGCACTGTGTGTGACTGATAGTCTGTCTCACGCTACCGCTGTATGTGACTGATAGTCTGTCTCACGCTACCGCTGTGTGACTGATAGTCTGTCTTACGCTACCGCTGTGTGTGACTGATAGTCTATCTCACGCTACCGCTGTGTGTGACTGATAGTCTGTCTCACGCTACCGCTGTGTGACTGATAGTCTGTCTTACGCTACCGCTGTGTGTGACTGATAGTCTATCTCACGCTACCGCTGTGTGTCCAACCGCTGAAATAGCTTTCATGATACCAGCAGGCTCCTGTGCTGAGTGAAGGACTGTGACCAGTGTTACATGACAAAACCATTATTACATAGTGTAATATGTCAACAAATCCTTTTTGTATTCTAGGTAACCAAGCTGTCCCTGTTTCAGAATGATGTTTAACCTTTAAAACCTTCCCTGTTTCAGACTATATCTGTGTCCTTCCCAATTTTGCAGTTAGTGGTATCTCAAAGACCTCCCCTGTTTTAGAATACTACAAACCAGAGCTTCCCTGTCTTATGGCTACTGGTTACTTGTAATCAGCAATGACCCCACAAGGGCTGGTATACTGGCACACGCATGTTCTTTTTCTGCACTAAATGTTCGTCAAAGTCTCATGGACCAAATCTACCCCATTGTCTTCACTCCAGTTTCAATAGCAAACAAAGTCTGCCCAAATAGTGTTTTAACTTATAACTCCCACTGATACAGTCTTATTAATATTCTTGCTGTGACTGGGTCTGATAAATCAGGTAAGCAGCGAAAAGCTGAAAAAGTGCATGTGAAAATGTTTTACAACATGTAAAGAGTATCAGTAATTAGGACTAGGAAATATATAAGAAACAGGAATTAAACTTTGAAACCACAGACATACCCATTTCCCCAAAAATCTTAATTTAAGTCTCTTAAACTCATGCAGTAATATAACTTAAAAATCAGTGTATAAGTACAGACACTGGTTCCTTACGTTGCCTATCAAAGCCATTTGATGTCCCGCCTTTTATGTAAGGCAGCCATCATCTCTGTCCTCAACAAATACTGTTCATAGCTGTGCCAGTTTCATTCCAAATTTGATTCTTCATTTCTGTTAAACTCCCACATGTTTAGCACAAACTGTGACTTAATTCAGAAGGTACAGCTCATACCAAATTCCATGTGAAGTGTCATCACAAAAAAAATAATTGACCCAAATGCAAAGGTAAATTTTATTTCAACTTGTTTCCTTCCGAGTTTCAAGAGACTATGTTTGCGGTCAAAGTCATAAGTCTGCAGTAGAACAGAAATGAGGAATCAGAGGTTGCAAGGAGGCTGTATCTCACTCTAACAGTTCAAACGCTTTCTGCACCGCTGCTATAAGCGCAAACCATGAGCTCATACTTTGTTCAAAAAGCCCCCTTACCTTTCTGTGATCTCCTGCATGTGCCCAGTCCGCCACCACTGACAGGGGGGTAAAGTCTCAGCTCGTCAAGGTGCGATCCTGCGTCACCTCTGGGCATTTAATGCCTGCCAATATCCATGTTTTTCAGCAGATCCAATGCTCAGCTCTTTCCTTTGTCTTTCTCAGTGTAGAATCCCTGCATCCCCTTTCTTCACCACGTCTCTCTAGAGGAGTAGGTGCTGCCTATTAGCATGAATGAATTCAAATGGCACGTAGTTGTACATGAAGGATTCATCATAAAGGAAAGTGAGCCCATATCCTGGTAAATGATGGCTTAAACAAGCTCAAAAAATGCACACACACACACACACACATATATATATTGCCTATTCACTTTGGTTAACTTAAAAGATTACGGAGAGGGAAAGGAACGGCTCATGATCAGAAGCATCATCTGTGAGACATGGCAGAGACAGTCTTAGCATAAACATACATCACTGCCAATGAAACTGGGTCAATGGTGTTTATTGGTGATGTGACTGTTGACAGAAGCAGCAGGAGAGATTTTGAAGTGTATCAGGTCGTATTATCTGCTCAGACACAGCTAAATGCTGCAAGACTGATAAGAGTGTGTTACTCATTGTCATAGTTATGGACAATGACCCAAAACATACTTGCAAAAGCAACCCAAGAGATTTTGAAGGGAAAGAGTAGCATTCTTCAATAGCCGAGTCAGTCACCTGAACTCCACCTGAACGAATATGCATTTCACCTGCTGAAGGCAAAAGGTAGAAATAAGAAAAGTAGAAATACTAACATACAAGTAGGAACCGAAGACAGCTGCAGAAAAAGGACTGGCAGGGAATCACTAAGGTGGAAAGCATTCTACACTTAAAGCGATCACTGACTGCCCAAAATTTTTAACCAAGCATTAAAAATAATCAGTAGGATTATGCTGGTTTGTTCAATTACTTTTGAGCTCCTGAAAAGGGGGGGGGGATGTATATGAAAAGACTGCAATTCCTAAATGACTCAGACGATATTTGGGTAAACCCCTTGAATTAAACATGAAAGTCTACATTACAATTCAGTCACATCTTGATTCTTTCATTTCAAATCCACTGTGTTGGCATAGAGAGCCAAAAGTATGACAATTGTGTCAATGTCCAAATACCTGAATGGACCTAGATGCAGTTCAGGGACACTTCATCACAGTCTTATGGCGATTTAAATTGCTCCATAATAAAGGCAGATGGAATGAGTAATATTGAACTTTTTATGCAAAAAGAAAACTGGATATATGTAACATCAACACCAGGGTTCCAGTGCTCCCAAACCTCTGAACACTGAGTTTAGTTGTCACACCTGTCCCTCATTACTAATCAGGCAATTAGAGCTCAACCGTATTGCAGCAGAGCAGTAAGCACTGCATATTGTTCAGTCACTGTCATTCCTATTAGAGCATAGGGTTCAGTCTGCTCTCAAATCAGAGGCTCATTTGGGGGCTAAATACAGATGCTCTGTGTTTCTGTCTGGTGCCAGCAGCTTTGCTGGCTTGATGGTTTGGGGTCTCCACATAGTGGCTTAGGGTTCATGACTCTTGTTGTCCCGCATCTTGTTATGAGCTTCTGGTCTCGGTTAGCAGCTTTTCCGTTTTCGGAAGTCTTGGTCCTGAGCAGCCAACATTCCGCAGCTGGGGTGCTGTGTAGCTGATGTCTTTTTCTGAGTGTTCAGGGGCCTGTATCACAAAGTGAGACTTATTGGTTAGCCAGATAACGGATTTAAGGTACCCCAGTTTAAATGAACTTTATCTTCATTCACTTGCATTTAGCTCAGACTACCTTAAATCCTGCAAGTTATCTTGCTAACACAAAAATCCTTCTTTGTGATACAGGCCATGGTTTCTGCTCCCTATAGGTTTCCTGAGTCTACCTTCCAGTGCACCTCATCCTGGAGCTGTCTGTCCATTCTGCAGCCCAAGTCCCACTGGCAGTGAACGGGCTACAGGTCTCAGGAGCCAGTGGGCAGAAGACCTGGTTGGATGTCCCTGACCGATGCATGTTCTCAGACCATGACTATGAAGGTCAACAAATGGATTTTTTAAATCTGTAAGCTCAGTAACTGCTGGGGTTTTGTGTTTCCCAAATGTCTAAAGATAACCAATTATCTTACCCCGTTTACACGCTCACCTGTGTCTTGCCTTAATTTTGTGCCACGGCTCCTTATTTGATTTCTGGTTGTGTTTCCAGTTTCATTCCCACTCTCATTTCCTGTTTGGTGCTGTGCGCAGTGCTGCTTTTGTTCTCTCATTTTTGGTAATAAAAGCTCATGCTTGCATATCCCTGTCCCCCAGACCTCTGCTCCCCACCTGGCTCTCACCACAAACATGGTTTCAGAGCGCAGGCTTGGGGGGGGGGGGGAGACACAGGGGGCACCACTGCTGCCTCCAGGGTTCAAATGCCACTACTGCTGTGTTTTACACATTCTCTCCTCTGGAAAGTCTGTTTTCCTCCTGCAGTAAACAAGTGGCTAGGCGCTGCAGCGTCTCTGAATTGCCCATTGTGCGTGTGCCTTGTGATGGGCTGAGTATTTCCCTGCCTTGTCCTCTCTGTCCTGGCACAGGCCCAAACAAAAGCTTCTTGCACATTTGTGGTACTAGAGCTTCCAGATGCAGTTTCAAAAGCTGATTGTACTAGAGCCTCTAAATTAATGCTTGCAGCTCCTTCCTTCTCACGATGGATCATTCAGAAGGTTAATGACATCTCCATGCGATTTGTGGAGAGTAACTTGGCCTGCGCATGAGCTTAAGTTATTCAGGGCCTCGCCACCGAAGCGGCTGTTGGTTGTGCCTTAAGTAGCACTCGTGATTTGATGCACGTCTCATTAGCCATTATTAAAATTTAACAAAAGCGGTGACCAAGGCCTGGAACTGAATCACGGTTTCCAGCGCAGTCTGACCCTGGCCTCTTATCTCTGTGGTTCTCATTGCTGCTCATCTTAAGGTCCTGCAGATTTGTCTGTATGTTTCACTGCTGCTGCTGGGTTACAGACATCCTATGAAATCAGTCAGCTTCAAAGAGTCTTTCTTGTTCCTACAGACACATTGAAATTACTCTTACTCTGGTTATATGAAAACGCGCCATTTTGTGTTCCTCAGAAAAAAACTACTCTGTAAATCTCAATAACCAATCAAGTATTATCTGATAATGTTTTTAGCATAACAACATATTACCTTTTTTGTTTGTTTTTGAACAATTCTTGAACACTATTTTATGAGAAACAACTTGCAAAAAATGTAAAACTAGTCTATCCTTCGGTATGATATTTCAAATTTTACTAGCTATTGAGGCCAAAAAAATAAAATTATTATATACAACCGTAAAATTGTATGAAGCATCAAGTGTCCTTTCATTACTCATGTGTGTAAAATGTTGTTTTAAAAAACTATTTAGTCAGGTCTCCAGGTTCTCATCAACCCTGTTACTTCTCATAAAAACAGCCCTTAGGAGATAAAGGTCTGTTCCAAAAGTTGCATCATTTCCAGGGAGTTGCATCTTCCGCCTGTTTTAATTTGGTTGTGAAAAGACATGTAAGTGTTCTCTTCTTTGCAGGACAGGCTCATTGTGTCAACTCTGTTACCGCAAAAGGATACGTTAAAAAGTACATATACAACAACATATAAGGCTCTCTTGAATCCGCATCATGTGGTATGTCCTTTACTAGATGGCTAGTAATGACACTAATGACCCTGTAACCCTAGACTGGTAACAGAAAATATATACTTTCACATAAAGCAATGTTCTTATTAATGGCATTTACATTTTCGTATAATTACCCTTAGTTTGATTGTATTTTACTTTATTCAGACTAACCCACCATACACCTACCTGGCTTAATTGGTTAAAGACATTCTAGTAAATAGTTATCTTGTTCTTTAACACGGCTGACACGAGTCATTTTCACCTGTCGCCGGTACAGGCTATATACGGATAATAATTAAATTCGCTTTTTTATGTGGGTTGTATAATTTTTATGTAGGTTATACACTTATTTGCCCCAGTGTAATTTGCATCCTATTATGTAATGACTGCAGCTGTCCCCCCTATTGTATGTCTTGCCGCCACCTCAAACTTTTCAGTTGCTAAAATTGCAGTCATGAAAACATTATAACATGGGTGTAATCTAGCTATATAACTCCAACTATATAGAATTTAATATTGAATACATCTAAATTAAGCATAATAAAATGCAATTTGTTAGTGTTTCGCATTTTTTATTTACTTTTATATTACAGAGGAACTTCAATAAAACACTGCGGTACGGAGAGACAGCGAATATGCAATAAGAATTTATTTTTTACGTTTGTTTAGGCCATTATTTAACAAGACGTGCCCCTCATTTCGCAGAGCTGCATACAATCGGCCTGCCTTTGTGATGAATCCTTCACATACATCTACATCTCATTTGATTTCATTCATACCATTAGGCGAGTCAGCTGGCGGCAAGTGGTGTAAATAGGAGATTACTGTACCAGCCGCCTTCTGCTGGAGACAGGGGTCTCTCTGTGCTTTCTAACCCATTCATAAGCGCTAATTTGAAAATGGGCTGAATCCAGTGGGAAGCCGTCTGGAGAGCATCATTACCGCCCCTAGTTCAGAAATGGATAAAACAAATATTCTGCGGCGCCGGGGATTACAGGTAAGTCGCGATCGGACTCCGATCATCGGAGATCACAAACTGACGACGGCCGGAACTGCTTCAGTTGTCGTCATCCAGTTTCGGTTGCAATAATTGTCTCGAAAATGTGCTCCACTAACACGATTCTTCTCGAATAAACAGGAAAGACTTTCGAATGTGCGGTGTGGCGTACTGGAGAGATGCCGCCTCTTGATAAAATGCATCAAGCAGTCCTGTGGTAAATGCAGGTACCGTAGCTTTCAGGCGTGTGCATCGGGGTGTTCATCAATGTCACTTTTGAAAAAGCTACCGCCACTGTTGCGAAAAGGTGTTTGCACTAGTGAAATCGAGACACGGCGTATGAAAATCTAGGTGATATTTAGTCGTGTAACACCGGCAACTGCTTTATTACAATCATGAAAACCTTTTGGTTTTTATGAAATTGTTTTCCTTTTGTCGTCGATAGCAAACAGTGGTATGCCCATAGACGCTACAATGACCTAAAATAGTGTTTCGATTTGGAAATTTGGATTATTCCATATTTTGAGTCATCCTAACACTGCATTCCGGCCTGTCATGAAGAAAGCAAGCAAGCCAGAAAGCTAGAGGCGGAACTCTTTATCAACCATGAGAGTAACAGGTTGAAAAGGGAAGCATGTGAACGTAGCCTTTGTGTTTTGCTGAGGCAGCACATCTACTGAGCGCAGGATGCGCGCAACAAAAGAGAGACGGGGGGATTCAGCGCCGCATTCACACGCACAGCCTGTTTTAAATCGCAACGTCAACGATTCGTACTTTTTGTTTTTCATGCCGCACAGCCATATCTGTTTACTTTCCACACTTATAATGGCCGATTTACAATGTTTCACAAAAATACAGCAATACCAAAGACGGCAAGCACCCTGCTGAGTAAGAGCTAGTGTGACACCATTGTAAAGTTTTCATGTTAATGTCTATGTATTATAAAGGCCCTGTGAATTTGTAGTTAAACATAAAATGTGGATTTCATATCCATCTATAGACTGTGGGAATTTTTGAGTAAAAATAGCTGCGTGGTGTAAGCAGAAGAAAGGGAAGTGAATGTAGGCAGCTAGAGCTATAAAATCAAATTCGAGTCTCAATGGTCAACATTACTTTAGTTCATTGTGCTAATAGTAAGGTAGTCATTCAATGGATTGATAGTATAAAATAAATTTACTTTTCGAAATGGAAATGTCCAGTTACGTCATTCTGTAGTTACATCTAAATAGACACTTGTTTAGTAAAAATATTGAGGGGTTGAAATAATATTAATCATGCATAATTAATAATAGTACACACAGCACAGCAAACCACTGTTCAGAGGGCTTAATCATAACTAAACTTCCGTCTTAATCCTAACTACACTTCCATCTTAATCCTAACTACACTTCAATCTTAACCCTAACTACACTTCCATCTTAACCCTAACTACACTTCCATTTTAACCCTAACTACACTTCCATCTTAATCCTAACTACACTTCCATCTTAATCCTAACTACACTTCAATCTTAACCCTAACTACACTTCCATCTTAACCCTAACTACACTTCCATCTTAATCCTAACTACACTTCCATCTTAATCCTAACTACACTTCCATCTTAACCCTAACTA
>JAODJX010000035.1:505433-531524 GCA_026776945.1 Isichthys henryi | reverse complement strand
CAGACAACATAGCTCCTGGGATCACTGTAACACGCAAACCCCTCCACCACGATAAGGTGTCGGCTCCAGGAGGGGCAATGCAATCTATACAACCTTTATTTGATATCAAATGGGGTGGCATGGTGGTTAGCACTGCTGCCCCAGAGCTCTAAGAGCAGGGGTTAGAATCTCTGCCATGACTCTATGTGTGTGAAGTTTGCATGTTATCCAAAATGATGCTGAGGTTCATTGGAGTTACCATTTTGCTTGTATGTGTGCATGTGAATGGTGTGTGAGTGTGCCTTGCAGTGCATCGGTACCCCATCCTGGGTTGTTCTCTGTTAGACTATACTATACTAAGCAGAAGGAAGAAGTCTGCAGTGCAATGTTATGACTAAAATAATATGGTCACTGCAATGATATTTTAAGAATTTGCTTGGTAATGCTGAACCATTCACATAAAATATATTTTTCAGTCGCAAAGCAATTCTTAACGAAGTCTTTCCTAAAATATTATTCAGTCAAAGTGTTTCTCAATGTCCTTAGCACTGATCATTTTATATTACATAAATACGTACTGCAGAGTGTGACTCATTTTGTAACTTTTTATGTTGGACGGGTCCGCATTATTATTTCACTGTAGCTGACTGCTTGAGTATACATACTGCACATATTGTATAACAGTACACGTCGTTAATAAAATTGTGAAGCAGTACAATTTTTATACTACTGAACCAGATATAGGTCTCTGCAGGCTGGAATAGCAGATAGCTCCCACTACTGCAGAGAACGTATCCATAAAGTGGCAGTGAAGGAGCATTTAAAAACAATCGTACTCATCTCATTAATTACTTTATTAAGAGCAGTCGTCAGCTAGGCTATATATAAAGTCAGGTGGTTTATAAAAGTTAAATACGCAAGGGGGTAGTATGCAGTGACTTCACGGTTGGCTTCGCCCCCGTATTAACCACGTTCCGCGAGCGCCCCCTCGTGTCCAATTGCTTTAGAATGAGCTGAAATGTAAAGTTACGAAATCAAAGTGAGCTATTTTATGTAACATGCCATTCTGGACTGAAGTGTGGCTATGAAATTAAACGAGACCGTTATTTTTAAATGTACAATTTGTCAAACCATAAACGCCAAGTAGTACTTCTAGTATTTTAAAAAGTTTATCAATTAAGCAGTATTGAAATTTACTTTAACAATGTGAAACATTGCAGAACAAGGGTCTTGCTATTTTCGAAAGTCTTCATTTGGAAATCCCTCTTTGGAAAGTTGTATTGAGTTTGTTGACCGCAGATATTTATCAAACGCGGTCGGTTATAAACTAGGCGTAAGTTACTACATACCTAACTTCCTATTCGAAGCAAACTGCCATAGAAAAACCGAGCTGCGTGTTTTTCCGAACACAAATAATTAACTAAATAATAAAATGTAAGCATCTTAGACCGAGCTGCATATTTGACCTCACAGCGTCGCGGGCGGTGTTGTCGGGTTGCATTTTTTTAAGTTTCGTGCTGACAGGGAGCGATAATGAACCCACCCCTTTGCTCAGTCTCGGTGGTATCGTCCGAACACGTGATCACCCCACTGGCATGTCGGTGAGCGGCTTGGGCTGAACGCGAGCGCCCCGCTGTGACGCCTAGTCAGAGCGCGCGGAGGGGCTTCATTCAGGCTGCCAGTATGGGCTGCACTGTTGCCCGTATCTCTGCTTTTCCTACTTCTAGGGGACGCTGGTTGCTGGGGGAAATTTCTGAGAGATGATGCCAGAAGTTTTCCACTCGACGTGAACTTCTGCCAAGAGGAATGACGTTTGATCGCTCGTACGCTGGTTTTTAACTCGACAGTAAACACAAAGAGGCTCTGCCATGGCGTTGGGACGTTCTGCCCGGAGTTCACACAGTCTCCACCCGCTTCTTTTGTCAAACAATTTGAGAATCTCTTGTTAGGAAACTTAGCCGTTATCCGGCGCTTTAAGTCACCAACCATGTCCGACCCAAGTTACTGGACCGCGTTACCAAGCTACAAATCTCATTTTGTAACGGGGGCGATGCTCAAGCGATCAAAAAGGTAACGTTTTCGTTCACTGCGTAATTGTGTGTTAATTAAATACTTTTTACAAAAGTCTCTGGTAAAAAAAAAAAAGCACAACTTGGATCATCAGCAGGTTGCGTGTACAGTACGTTGTCGTTTTGTTTATGTTAGCTAGTAACACTAATGTTGTCTTACCTGGAGTTGGATTTAGTATTGAAATATAACACTAAGCTACTAATTGCTGATATCCCCGCTACTGGCTAACGTGTAGCTGGCTGTCTGCTCCAGAACAGTGATTCGGTCCGGCTAGCCGTACTATAACCATGTTAAACTGTAGAATAACTGGCTGAATAAATATCTGGCTGTGTTTCCTTACTTTGTTCGAGGGCAGTTCATGCCGCTTTAATACAGCCTCCATCTAGCCGTCGTGCTGAGAGGAGCTTCCCGCTTTGTTTGTGTCGCGCGGAGCCAGGGGAGAGCGGCAGTCGCGTCGCGTGCACATGGGCACCGTGTTGCCTTAGTAGCGCATGTCCCCCTCTAAGACGCTGCCATCAGTATGAAAAAGTTGGTTTGTGTTTAAAATGCTTGGCTGAACACTGACTTCTTGCAGTGGCATGAGCTTATGATGATTATTTGATCTTGATCTTGGAAGTTAAAATCAGCAATGGAAAGAAATTGTAATTGTATATACGGGCCCATATTTCGTAAACATATTGTGCCGTTGATATGAAAGCTATAACTTAAAAAAAACTTGAGAATGTTTTTTTTCTTTTGCAAATCAGTTCATCTCCGTACTGTCCGTTATGTGCTCGTTTGTCCATTCGTTGTTGCCACCCACCCACACGCACAGCTAACTGGGTTAAACCTCGCGGTATTGTTTTTTTGTCGTTCAATACGTCTGTCATGGTATTTAATTCCTCTTACGTGGTGATTTGTACTATAGCATGGTGTGTGGACCTGTCAGTTGCAATGGTCAACCCTTGCTTCAAAAATGCACCAAACTGGGAAATAAAATTCAAAGACGTGGCTGAATTTGAAAAGTGGTAGTTTTGTCGCCATGGTTCTTTATGTAATCTCATCTCAGCTGTGTTTGACATCCAGTCCCCTATTTGATCTGGGTGGGATTGTGAGGCCCATGACAGAATTCTGGTGGTGGAGAAGCACTAGTTTGTTTTGAGATGTTACTAAAGCTTAGTTTCTCAGATTGTTCTTGTTTAAGTAATCAAGAACATTTGTCACCTGATGAGCAAATTTAAGTGATAGAAGCTCTGCCATTGGATATGTGCTCTGTTGGTTAGATTTAGGGCACCACAGAAGACAGATGCAAGATTTTTTCTCACTGTTGCTAGTCAACAATAATGCTGGGGGTTTATTGTCCTCTCTAAACTGTTTTCCTTCCTCCCTCGCATTACAGAGATTGTACTTTTGACATTTGTAATACAGAACTGGTAAAATGTATACCAAACAAGCTGCTGTATTTACCTTATGGCTCTGACATTTCTGAAGTTGGAAATGGTGTCCAAGTTTCTTTGAAACTCTGTTTGAGATGTTGGTATTCCGTCATGTTACCCTTTTACTTGCATCTTATAGGGTTTTGTGGCTGGGATTCTGTAATTGTAGTCCTTGGCATCCATTGTAAGTCTCTGTTCCTACTAAGTGACCTGTTACATGTTAGATCCAAATTAGTTTTGTGTTTTATGTCTGTTTTGTATGGGGGTTGGTGGTGATTTAGGCAATTAGTTATGTGTAAGTGAATGTTGAAGGGATCATTCATCTGTCTGTTTTGCCACAAGACTTCAGTATCAGGACCCTATATCAAAACCAGCTTGCTTGGGTGTGACACAGTTCCAAACTCCATGTATGGTTTACAAACTTGAATGCTCCTTTCACCTTCAGGCACCTCCTGTAAAATTTGTGATTCAGCCACCTCCTTCCAGTGTTTATGATGCATGTGATGTTGCTCAGTGCTTGACCCCAGGGGGCTGTTTCTTAAACTGCACATTGCCACGTCACATTGAACCATGTTTGCAGTCTACGTTAGAAAATATTTTTATTTTTGTGGCATATTTCTGTTCGTATTGAGTACTGGGGATTTATAAGCTGTCTCGTAACCTTTGAGAACATTGAATTATTTCTCTCCAGAATATATTTCTTGTCCCTTTTCAGAGATTAAAAACATTTGTTTCAAAAGAATAATTTTCTTTTATTATGGATTGATTTATTACATTCTTCATTCTCTTAGCCTCTTCTCCTTTAAGGGCACCTTGTTTGTAGAACGCTATGTTTTCCCGATGATTTCTGGTTAATCAGTGAAGTCCGGTGGAAGGTCGCATCGCTTCTGCTCGTCACCTTCTTGATGAAGTTCTTCCATTGTGGTTATTTTGTTTGCTCTAGTTGCCGTAGCAGCAACAGGAAGAGTCTCGGTGTTGGGACCCCGTCACCCACGCTTTCACGTCCTCTCTCACCTCTCTTGGTCGCAACAGGTAAGAGTGCCCAAAGAGCACTGGCTCCATCACGTGCTTTGTGTCTTCTTTCAGTATTATGCGTAAGACGTTATTACGCTGTAAACCCTTCCAGTAGAGTATTTAGATTTGACATGGATATCAAAGGGCAGTGATTGCCAGACCAAGCCTCTTTACTTGCCAGTTCCTTAGTGAGAAGTCATAGAATTCACTGGTTACTAGCCCTGTACGATTTGGGGAAAATATCTAATCGCATTTTTTTGAGTGAATGAAAGCCTGTGTCTTAACATGTTTGTTCTTCAACGTCTATTAACTGTGGCGAAGCCTGCTGTAATTTTTCAAATTTCTTCTTTTGTGATGCCATGGTGTGTTGAATGTTTCTCAGTAATTTTTGCCTTAAGGTGCCCCCCTGTCTCTCTCCCACTCCCCCGTCGCTCTCTCCTTTTCTGTCTGTCTGTGTCTCTGTTCCAGCTGCCAGCAGTCCCTTAGACAGCCCCAGGAATGTGTCCGCCAGTGCCGCTCTCAACCTCCCCTTTGCTCGCAGGTAGGACATCATGCTCTGTATCTATGAGGATTGGTCTCTGCCGTATTAGCAGAGTCTCTCTGTTTCACACATTGTTGGGTGCCATGGCTGCAGAATCAGTTGCACACCAAGCGGTTTCACAGTAAGAAGACAGCCTTCAGCTCAGCAGTGTTAATGTGACTGATTGTTATTATATAAAGTACTGAATATAAGAAACTTGACTGGCATTTTTCTGTTTAGCACAAACAGGGATGGCATCATAGCTCTGTTATAGACTCTATCTATAAGGATTTGCCATGGTGCTGAACAGCAGTCTCTCATTTTGTAACTAGCTAGTTAGTAAATTACATATAAACCTACTATCATTTTCTGTTTCTGATTTTACTGTGACCATTCCAGTAATGTGCTCAATCCGTCTGGCATAAGAAATATACTTGTTTTTTTATTTTTAGATTTCTGATCATAGCCCTACTGGTTTTGTTTTGTGTTTGTCTCTCACCAGGTCTAGTTCAAGATATTCTTGGCAGTTGGTTATAAATTATGTAGAAACGTAATAGTGTTTAATTCAAGAAGTTTTTTTTCTTTTGCTTTTTTTTGATATATTGGGTTTAGCCAAGGAGCCCTTCTATCGTCCTGCAGTCCCTGGGACTGCCTGTTTTAAGGCTTCCTCTAGCGTCCCTGACATCGGCACTCTAAAATGTGTCTGCCCCCTCTATTATCACCTACTGAATTTGATTTCTCTGCTGAAAAGCAGCAATGACTCATTCTGGTCTGTCTTTAGAGACTGAGCAAGTCGCTTTTTCACTGTGCACTTAGTCACAAAGGAGGTTTGCACCTCCAGGTCCCGTTTGAAGTCCCGAGTACCCAGAGGCGAGCCTTTAGTTTGCATCGTATGTAATTCGTGTCACAGTCAAATGCATATGCTGATTGCTGTTAAGGCCTCTGAACTTTACTGCTTTTTTCAGAGGTGTTGTGCCATTAGGTGTTTTTGTTCAAAAAAGGCTGTTGGGTTTGCAATTAGAAGTTGGCATTTTCCCACACTGCTAGCCGAAGCTGAGCATTTTTTCAGGCTGTTGTGTGGAATTCAGACCCTGACCCTAATATGTCCACACCACAGTGTGCCGAACAGCTCCCTGCAGATGCGAGACTGCAAACTGACCAAAACAATCTCTGGGAGCTATGATTCTGGGGGAGGGGAGGGTTCATCTACAGAACATTTCTGTGTAAGACACTCATTCCCCAAATATGTGGGTCCTTATGCAGCGGAACATAATCTGAAAGTCTTTTGATTATATGCACTTCATTTTATAAATGCTTTTGGACTTCAGTAAGATGGTTATCTTCCAAGCTCATCTTTGTGTCTCTCTCTCCTCCTTCCCTCCTGCCCACACCATTCGTCTTGTTGCCTTAACTTCTAAGCCGTGTGATTCGTACTGACAGGTAGCATCAGCTTTGTTTTCATTTCGAATCGTTGTCCATTTCTCCTTACTTTTCCAGTGCTTGCCAGTGGAATTTGTCTTGTCAGTGTAACCCTGTTTAGATGGAGTTTCTCAGGCTGACCTCCAGCAGAGTGTTCATTACCGCTTGTAATATACATGTAGCCATTTGAATGAGAAATGTACATGATAAATGACACGAGGAACCCTGGTATCCTGGGACAGGCGGATGGTGGTCCCAGCTGGTCCGGACCCAGTCCTGACCCTGTGTAGTTGTGGCACGTGGGGATTTAAGTCTCAACACACTTGTTTTCCAGAGCGGAAGGAAGAAGATGGTCGCTGGCATCCCTCCCCTCATCTGGCTATGGCACCAACCCCCCCAGCTCCACGGTCTCAGTGAGTCGCTCGCGCCTCTGCAGCATGCTGTGTTGCTTTTGTGACACGCGAGTGTCCCTGTTATCCAAACCTAAGGGTTAGTTTAGGTCTACTGCAGACTCTGATGTCCCACAATGTGGGTTGCTGTCGTGATGTAATGTTGGTCAGAGACGTCGGGCGTTGGAGTCCACGTTTCCGAGCCGCCCACGAGGGCACGTACCACTGGAAAATTAAATACGACATGGACGATCTGTTGTCTCACTCAAATGCACCTTGATGGTTCATTAGTCAGGGGAACCATCTAACAGGAAATCAGAAAGGAGATCAGACCAAAGATTGTATATAAAAACCTTTTCTACCCTCTCTGATAAGACTGAAAACAAACATGGTGAGCGAATTCCAAGAAAGGCCGGCCAAGAAAGTCCAGAAATACCGGCATTTGTATGGTTCCTCGCGATGGGATTTTAGAGACTCACAAATGGCTGCAAACCAAAATAAAATACATGCTTGAAAACTGTAATGCCATATACCCCTGCGTACTGTAAGCACTTAATACAGCTTCTGTCAAATACTGTAACACCTATATCACACTTCATAAACGTGACTTGAGCAGCTTTGCTCTACAGCGCCACCCCAGGCTTAGGGACAAAATATGCAGCGGCCTGGGTCGTGTCTAGGAATTCATGTGGTGCGACTATGGTGCACTGGCGTGTCATAGGTGTAAACTAGCCCTTAGCATGAAACCATGAATTACGATTGTAAAGCAGGCCATCTCGTTAAGCTACCTTTCTGTTACTTGTGTGAGGCGGGCAGGCACGGCTCATAGCTATGCTATGCTGGCGTGTTGAGGGTGAGTTTCCATCATTTAATCTATAATTTAGTGTCAAGTGATATAGAGTTTCTTACTGCCCCCAGTCAATGTGAGTGTTGAGATGTCGTGTCGTGATATGACTGGCCGTCAGTTTGCTCAGGGGTGTGCTTTAACACCACTGCTGTGAAACATTGATGTCAACAGAGGAACAATCGGAACTCTGTTGCAGAATTGCGGTAAGACGTGGCTCAGGCTGTGTGGTCAGGCGCCGCGTCTGCTCAACAACAGCCTTTTGATGGCTTCTCTGGGCCGTCTTTGTGCTGAGCGGGGCACATCCCCCCCCCCTCCCCCACACACACACCACTCGCATGCTCTCTGGATGAGGGCCTTTGCTGGAATCCAAGCTGAAATCTGAGTGCAGACCAGTCACCCGATGCTTGTGGCCCTCTCTGGCTGGTGCGACCTGAGCGGCAGAGGCGAGCCTGTGTCGGTTAACTTGGGTGCCTCCTGTCCCCCGGGTGTCTTGCACACACTCTGCTGTTGGGCTCTTGTGCTGTGTGTCGTGCTGTTTCTGATGACCTCTAATAAGCACTCACTCTCTTTTACAGTCTTCCTCCTCTTCTCAGGAGCGCTTGCACCAGTTGCCCTACCAGCCCACTCAGGATGAGCTGCACTTCCTGTTTAAACACTTTCGGAGCTCTGAGAGTGTGGCTGATGAGGACGGGCGGCCGGCACCCAGCATCCGCCCCCGATCCCGCAGCCTCAGGTACCTCCATGTCCATCCATCCATCCTCTGCTTCATCCTTCGTTTTTGTGTATTATACTTTTTTGTTGTTACTCGCTGCAGTTTGCAGCTGCCCCAGCTTATGCCATCCCACTCTTAACGGGCTTCCCTGCTGCGTTGTTTGTTTTCAATGCTGCTAAACCTCCTTTTATAAATTCCAGACCCTTCTAGGCTCTTTTGAGGTCCCTCCTTCAGATCTTGAGAAACTGCAAAACAAAGCCCTTATGGAGGGTGGGGGGAGGGGAGGGGGACAGGGACAGAAAGGGAACTGTGCAGAGATATTAGTGGCGGCACGATAGACGCAGGGCCTGTGTGCTCGAGCGGTGCAGCCTGTGGGCAGGGAAGGTGCGCGAAGTGGCAGAGCACGCTGCCCCCCCGCCACACAACTTTGACATGACCCACCTCCCCGGGTTCAAACTAGCAGCAAAGGGTATGTTTCATGGTCTACTTAATGGTGTTGACACATCTGAAGACCTCAGTGTCTCAGTTCTGATGGCTTCTGGGGCAGCTCAGTCACCCCAACTCCTCCCTGACTGCGCTCCTCATCGGTTCTATCAAACAAACATTACTGTTTGGCGAACACTGCACAGTGTCTTGTTCCGTACCTCTGATAAGCATGGTGGTTCTCCCCTGTTTAAGTCATAAACAAGCGGATGTAGTGCGATCTGGGAGTGTGAGGAGCTGCTTCTGAGACAGGCCAGGCTTTTGCTGGTTAGGTAGCATGCACGTTACCCGCCGCACAGATTTATCGCTAACTGCCGATGCTGTCTTTCACTCCAGCCCCGGGCGGACAAGTGGGTTGTTCGATAACGAGATCGTCATGATGAACCATGTGTACAAGGAGCGCTTCCCCAAGGTACGCTGTCTGCGGGCCCCATCTGCCTGCCATGCATCTGGGATGGGCTGTTAACCTGGAGCTGCTCAGGACGGCCTCCCCTCTGCCCCATGCAGGCCACGGCGCAGATGGAGGAGCGTCTCCTGGACATCATTACCCAGTTCTCCCCGGACAGCACCCTCCCACTGGCCGACGGTGTCCTGGGCTTCATCCAGCACCAGCTGGTAGAGCTGGTCCGCGACTGCCTGGATAAGTCCAAGAAGGGTCTGGTGACATCGCGCTACTTCTTAGAGCTGCAGGCCAAGGTGGAGAAGCTGCTGCGTGAGGTAGGTGGGGGCAGCCTATGGGATACATGTGTGTCCGTTTGTCTGTCTCATGTCGCGTCCATCTGCAGCAATCGGTGCCTGTATAATAACACATTGTTATGAATGTCATATATTTATAAATCAGTCGTCTCCAACTGCAGCGAGAGCTAGTTTTACAAACAAACAGATCTGGTGAGATACCATCATGATTTTGCTGATGAGGGGGTTGGGCTGCCTTGGTAGACTTTGCTGACTGGGGTGATCAACTAGGAATGTCTTAAAGATCAACCAGTTGATCTCGATTGACCAATTGGTGTCCAGTCTTATACATGGAGTATCTGCATGCCTTAGGCTTTGGTTATATCAAGATTATGTAACTTGTCTTCTGCTATCAATACAAAGGCCAGAGATGTGTATGAAAATCTCTCATATCTGATTTTGATGTTTCCTATAAGTTTCATGGTCTGCCCTGATGTAGCTGTAACTGCTGTGCAGCCTGGTCTTCCTCCTCATGCATTCTGTACAGAGTGGGGCAGCAGGTGGCTGCCCTTCGCGGCCAGCTTGCTCTCACCTACAGAGGGGAGGTGTAAACAGAATTTCCCCATGGGGATCAATCAAGTATTAATTATTAATTATTAGACCTGGGTTATCTTGGTTGCAGTGAGTCTGTCCAGTCGGCCAGACACGTCCGGACATTTGTGACGACGATGCCTGTAGTCGGCACACCCTAAACGGTGTTCTCGCCAGGTACCGTGCTCTTAGTCACCTGTATGAACAATGCTCTGGTGAGGTGGGGGCTGTGGTCCCATGCGAAGGATGTCCTCTTTTACCGAACTGCTGAGTCTCCTCTGAGTTCTGTTATGTCCTGGGACCCCGGCAACGGAGAGTTTCCTGCCAGCCTGGTCCGGAGAGTGTAAGACAAGTTTACTGCTTGATGTTTGTATTCATCTTCCGTTTTATTTACCAGGTTTGGTTTCCTTATAAACCTGCCATGCCTATATTTACTGACCTCATAGACCCACTTTAGTAATAATTATTCTCCATTTAATGAATGACCATGGGCTGTTCAGCAGATACTCTTGGTCTCGAGTGTCTGTCGAAAAGGGGCCTCTCCATTGGCTGATGTCATGTGTCGTGCTCACAGTGGTGGGGTTGGGGCTGCGGCTTTTATCAGTGCCATGATGGAATGCCGTATCCATGGCAGCGCCCATCCATGTTTGTTGTGTGCCAGTGACTCACAGCTTTTGCGCTTGGTGCCGGGCGGCTGGTTGGTGACCTCAGGGCTGCGTGTTGGAAAAAGTGCATGAGAGAGACGATCCTTCTACTGTTCATCTCACAGTCACACTGAGTGTCAACTTCGCCATTTTCATGAAACGGTTTTATGTTTTGAGCTGTAACATTCCATGGATTTTACAAACCCGTACCCCTGTATCACTGACGAGGTGAGGAAGCCAGAATGAAATTCAGGCTCGATGGCCTAAATACACCATAAAGGTTGTTTGAATCACTGTGATGCTTCCTTTTGAGAGATTCTGGGGAATGTGTTTTAGATAATTATTAACCCTCTGACACCTTTGCAGAGCCTGGTGTTTTTCTTACTGTTTTCAAGTTGCCTGTTTGGGACCATGTTGACAAGTTGTACTTCTGTGCTATTCCTTGTTGCCTTTCTCAGGAAAAAAATCAGGAAATGGCTTGTTTTCCCCTCCGATGTGTGAGTCACCCTTTAGTAGATACAAAGTGTGGCATTCAGGCGGCCTTGATGTGCTCCACATGCCCTTCATTTACCCTAAATCGGGCCAACGGCTTCACAGGCAGTAAATGATCTGGGGCAGCCATTGGCTGCTTACTGTGGGCTTGTTTTTTTATCTGCTGCTTGTGGTCTGCTTCATGACTCTGAGACAGATTGTGACCTCAGATTAAGGAGTCTAGCGATTTGTCTAGTGATATAGAATGGGTTCATGGTTCTGCATGGGTATGGATGGAGAGGTACTGGGTGTCATGAAGTTTCCTTCACCTGTTATGGGTGGAGATTTGGAACCACGGGCACTTTCTGGCCCGGCACGTACAGCAAAATGTGTGATGAATTCAGAGAAGTGCTTGTTGCTGTAGGTTAACACGTTTATGTTTGTGAGGCAGAGATTGGGCCCTTCAGCCGGGTCCTGGTTGGTCAGCACTGCACTGAAGGCTCCTTTTCCACAGATAATGCATCTCCTGTGTGCAGTTTGTGTTTTTACTCTTTCTGAACTGGATGCCATAGATAAAAACTGGGTCAGTAGTACCAGTGGTTAAAGAACAATGTGCTGGTCCTGTGGAATGTTCTCCATGCTAATTCTCTGTTGGAAATTTGAAGCTGTTCATTCCAATCAGTTCCTTCCCTTCTTTTCCAATGGTGCCCCCCAGGCATACGAACGATCTGAGAGTACAGAAGTCACCGTCATAACACAGCTGGTGAAGAAGATCCTGATTGTCATCTCCCGGCCTGCAAGGCTGTTGGAGTGCCTGGTAAGATGGGCTACCTCCTTAGCGCCCGCTGGTGACAGAAGCCACCCCTGTAGTCTGCCTCCTTGTGATATTTCACAAAAACAATGATGTTTCTGGGCAGGAATTTGACCCCGAAGAGTTCTATCACCTGCTGGAGGCAGCAGAGGGTCACGCAAAAGTTGGACAGGGCATCAAGACAGACATCCCGCGCTACATAATCAGACAGCTGGGCCTGACACGGGACCCCCTGCAAGGTACCTGCTAGTCTGTATTATCAGGCCCAGTCCTCGTGATATGAGGGTGCTGTAACTGCATAGTCCTGATGTTCCTATATTAACTCTGTGCCCCCCTACGGCCATAGAAATGGTGCAGCTTGAGCAGTACGACTCCATACCTCCAGCTGCTGCGGAGTCCGATCCTGGGGAGGTATTTATGAGACTGTCTTTAGCTTCACTGCTGTGCTGGGCTGTATATGTTATAGATTAGGCCTATAGCCATGCTTGTGGTGTGTTGTAATGATAAAATGATACCAAAGTGAGTGTCAGCAAGGTCCCCCCCCCTCCCCCCCCGCAGCAGAGCAGATTGGTGCTGACGCCCCCCCGCAGGAAGCCCCTCGAGAGTGACTTTGAGACCATCAAGCTGATCAGCAACGGCGCCTATGGGTTAGTGCAGGATGATGAGCCAGTGGGCCGCAGGCGACGTTGCATGTTGGCTGACACTCGCCTCGCTGACCCCCCGCAGCGCTGTGTACCTTGTGAGACACCGGGAGACCCGACAGCGCTTTGCCATGAAGAAGATCAACCGGCAGAACCTGATCCTCCGCAACCAGATCCAACAGGTGTTCGTGGAACGGGACATCCTGACGTTTGCCGAGAACCCCTTCGTGGTCAGCATGTTCTGCTCGTTTGAGACCCGCCGGCACCTCTGCATGGTCATGGAGTACGTGGAAGGTGCGTCTGCCTCTGGTTTCCGGACATCATCCTTTTACCATTTTCACTCCCGGTTTTGGATGTGGTGATGTGACCTTTTTTGTCCTGCAGGGGGAGACTGTGCCAACCTTCTGAAGAACATGGGGCCGCTTCCTGTAGATATGGCCAGGATGTACTTTGCAGAGACAGTCCTGGCTTTGGAGTATCTGCACAACTACGGCATCGTGCACAGGGACCTCAAACCTGACAAGTCAGTCCTGGGCTCTCCGTTGATCTTTGCCTGTGTCTGTCCTGGGAGGGGAATGACTGGGGGGAAGTCATGGTGTCTCTCCCCCCTGCAGCCTGTTAATTACATCCATGGGACATATCAAACTGACGGACTTTGGCCTGTCCAAGATCGGCTTGATGAACATGACCACCAACCTTTACGAGGGCCATATCGAGAAGGACACCCGGGAGTTCATCGACAAACAGGTGGGTGTTTCCCCGATTTTGCCCCTGCCTCTGTGGCTGTCCATCAGCGGTGATGACAGAGTTCGCCTTGTTCTTGGCAGGTATGCGGCACTCCGGAGTACATCGCCCCGGAAGTGATCCTGAGGCAGGGTTACGGCAAGCCTGTTGACTGGTGGGCCATGGGTGTGATCCTGTATGAGTTCTTGGTGGGCTGCGTGCCCTTCTTTGGGGACACCCCAGAGGAGCTCTTCAGCCAGGTGGTCAGCGGTGAGTTAGCAGGTCCACCACCTGGATGTTCAGCTGGGCTTTTGGCCCCTCTGGCACGCCCTCTTAGACTCTGTGGTTTATATATGACCTTAATGACGGGTAGCATGGCAGAAATGCTTAATTAGTTCTCCTAGAAAAAGAAGCCCTAACCCTTTTCACTGCTCACATGTCATTTTGGGATTTGTGTCACACGGCAGATGAGATCATCTGGCCGGAAGGTGACGACGCGCTGCCCAGTGACGCCCAGGACCTCATCACCAGGTTGCTGAGCCAGACTCCCATGGAGCGCCTTGGGACAGGTAGCGCCCGATCATCGTCAGGCCCCCCTCCGTCCATGTGGATTCTCCATCTAAGTGTTTCGTCTTTGCCCCGGGGCAGGCGGTGCTGGGGAGGTGAAGCAGCACCCGTTTTTCCTGGGCCTGGACTGGAACGGACTCCTGCGGCAGAAAGCTGAGTTTATCCCCCAGCTTGAGGCGGAGGACGACACCAGCTACTTTGACAGTGAGTCCTTTACCGCCTCCCACTTCTCCTCCTGCCGCATCCCATTCCTCCTCTTCTTTACCACCTCATTTCTCCCACCACCTCCACTCCTTTAATGCCTCTTAATCCTTTTACCACCTCCTCTCTCTTTAACGTCTCCTGGCTCTCCCATTCCTCCCACCGCATTCTCTTTTACCGCCTCTTGTTTCTCCCACTACCGCCTCTCCTTTAATTTCTTTCAGTCCTCCCTCCGTCCCCTCTCCTCCTCCTCTTTTAACATCTCCTAGTTCTCCCGTTCCTCCTGTGGCATCCTCTCTTGTACTACTTCCTGTTCCTCCTGCCGCCTCCTTCCCTTTAACGTCTCCCGATTTTTCTTCCCTTTGATCCTGCTGCCTCCTCTCCTTTAATGTCCCCTGTCCAACTTCTCCATCCTCATCTGCAGCTCGATCTGAGCGCTACCAGCACCTAGGCACTGATGACGAGGATGACGAGACTAACGATGATGAGTCTTCTCTGGAGATCCGGCAGTTCTCGTCTTGGTCCCATCGCTTCAGCAAGGTGAGCTGTGTGTCCGTGTCGTAGCTCTGTGGGATGGTGGGCACCGCTGGGTGCTGTCCCTGTGTCTAAGCTGGCCGGTCCCCATGCTCCAGGTGTACAGCAGCTCGGAGCATCTAGCCACAACTTCCAACCTGAGCTTCTCCTCGTCGGACCGGAGCCATAGTGAGGAGAAGGAGGAACACTTGGAGGGCCGGCCGGGGCTGTCGCCGGAGGAGGGGCGTCGGCAGCCTGGGGGAAGAGGAAGGTGAGCGAGAGGGCTGGCTGCGTGGGCGCTGTTGCCACATTCATGTCATGACCTCCGCCAAAGCCCTGCTCTTTGTGTGTCACCTGCAGCCTGCGGCCACGAGCCTCCTCCAGCTCCTCGCAGTCGGAGCGCAGCGCCAGCCCGCTGGTGATGAGCAGCACCCACAGTCTGGAGATCATGCCCCGTTTCGCCTTCTCCACTGATGACGAGGGTGAGTTGCCCCAGGAGGTGGCCCTAGCGGACTAGCCCTCCAGCCTATAACAACCATGGAAGTGTCTCTTCATTTTACCCTAATGTGGTCACCCGATACCTCTGGAGTCCGGGGTTCACGTCGCAGCCCTGCTCTGAGCTCTCCCATGTCATTCAGGATTTCCTTACTGTGCTTAGGGATCCTCCTGTGTGTGCGCCCCTCGTGACAGATCTTCTAGCATTGGTCCAGAGCGTTTCCCTGCCTTATGGCCCTTGCTGCCTGTGATGGGTGGATGGAGGGATGATATTCACCACGGCATCTTTTCTCTCTCTTCACACTCGAACAGAGGTGGTCGTGTCAAACCTGCACCGCATCCGACTGCGGAGCAACAGCATGGGCACCAAGCACTCATCCCCGAAGGATCGCACGCCTCGCCGCTTCGGCCACCAGCTGGAGACACCAGAGCGGCCCCGCTTCCCGTCGGGGGGCAGGGTCCCCAAGTCGGCCTCTGTCTCAGCACTGTCACTCATTATCACACCAGGTAGCACAGCCAGCTCCCTCCCCGGTGACCTCTTCTCAGAGGTTGTGTGAGACAGGGTCATGAAAACTCTGTCGTAATCTATTATTATTTACATTTTTTAATAAGACATTCAGTAGCTTCAATAGTTTCATTCATTCTTTCATTCATTTAAATTTTTTAATAATTAATGTAGGGAACCGGCTTATAGATTATATATTTATAGGTGCTTTCACACCACTGTAACATTTTCCTGGAACCAGGGATTCTCTGCCCAACTGTAGTTCCTTAGAGGTAGTTCTTTCAGACCCCTTTTTCAGCACCTGCCCCAGACTAGGTACTTTCCGTTCAAACACAAACTACTGGAGAGGTGCTTACAGCCGTAGCTCGCTGGTCGGTTGGCGCTGGCAGCCATAGCTTGCAAAGGCAACTGCGCTAACTTGTAAGTTATACACAGAAGTGCAAAAAAAGACAGAGAATTAGTGGAGCAAAAAACATGTGAAACTTGCTAGCGTTTATTAGTGGGACAACATTACATCGTTTTCTGTGGAAAAAAGATCAATCTGCTGGTTGGAATTAATGGGAATCATGAACATGAACTGTTTTGATCGTAATCAATCCCCCCAATAACTAACAAAATGACTTATCCTGCATTTTGGAGTGGCAGTGTAGTTTCACACATGAAATTATGTGTGAAGTTTAACTTAATGAGCTTTTTGCGTATCCCGTGCTTATGTAGCATAAAGGTCCCAATTCCTGTTCTGCGGTGTGAAAGCGATACATGAAAGTGACCAGGAGCTACAAAAGTTCCACGTCAAGACAGCCGAGGAACTTCAGTGTGAAAGTACCCCGTAAGGGCATGGAGAGAAACGATGAACAGAGACCCCGACCATGCAGTCACTTACCATGCCAACACCACCTGAAGTGCATGAATGACTCCAGTAACTTTTGTAGCTCTTGGCCATGTTCTTGTGTGTCTTTCCCACCGCATAACAGGACCAGCGACCTTCATGCTAAATAAGCATGGAAGCTCATAGGTAAAACTTCACATGTAAATTCATACAGGACTACACCACCACCCTATAACAATGGACGGTGCAAAGTCATTTTGTTAGTTTGTGATCGTGATGAAAAGGGGACACAACCTGTGACGTTTATAATTCATTATTAGATCTGGTCAGTAGATTGATCTTCCTTTTGTTCTCCACGGAATAAAAAAACCATATAATGTTATTCCACCAATAAGCACTAAGTTTCACCAATAAGTTTCACTGTTGGTACCGGCAGCATTAGACAAAAATATACCGGTTATCAATTCAATTTTTCCATGTAGAAATAAGTATTTATAAATATAATGATGGAAAATATTCAGTGAACGTGACCTCTGCCTGTTTACCCACAATGCTTCTGCGCAGACGATGCCGGGGGCGGCCTGCAGACCAGCCCCATCTCGCCGCACTCACTCTCTTCGAACCCATCGTCCCGTGACTCCTCCCCTAGCCGTGACCTGTCCCTGGGTATCCGAAGCCTGCGCCCCCCCGTGATCATCCACAGCTCTGGAAAGAAGTACGGCTTCACGCTGCGCGCTATCCGTGTCTACATGGGCGACAGTGACGTCTACACTGTGCACCACGTGGTTTGGGTGAGTCCTCGCCCTCGTGGGTGTGCCCCCACCCTGTTTCGGGTATCTCTGCTGAAGATCTAAAAATGGGCTCTGCCACAGAGTGTTGAAGAGGGCAGCCCCGCCCACGACGCCGGCCTGCGGGCCGGTGACCTCATCACGCATGTCAACGGCGAGTCCGTCCAAGGGCTGGTGCACACGGAGGTCGTGGAGCTGCTGCTGAAGGTAGATCTAGGGCTACGGAGGGTGAGGGTGGCTGCCGGCCGTCGGCTGACCTTGAGCTTGCTGCCCCCCTCACTGCGTGCTCCCTCCTCCAGAGCGGGAATAAAGTGGCGCTGCAGACCACCCCGCTGGAGAACACGTCCATCAAGGTGGGCCCAGCACGCAAGACCAGCTACAGGGGCAAGATGGCCCGACGCAGCAAGAAGAGCAGGAAGAGGGACGGCCAGGACAGGTGGGGTGTTGGGACATGGCCAGGATACTTGTAAGCAAAGAGGTGTTTGCATTAGTGCTGTAGGTACAGTCTGTTGGTATCTGGGGCTGATCTCAGTCATGTGATGGATGAGTAGTGGATCATCTGAAAGAGCTTCCTGGACGGGAGGGTTATGTCTCTGTGGGGTCAGACCCTGCCTCACGTTGCTTTTTGTATAGGATGCCCCTGCCACCCTTTGGTATGCCGTGGGTCCGTCCTCCTGCATGACAGCGTGTCATGAGGGGCCTGTGTTTGGGCGTCTCTCTGGCTTTTCCTGGAGGGGTGCATTATTCACAGGACTGAGTATGACTAAAGTGGTGGGGGGGGGGGGGGTGGTGTCTGGGAAGAGCTTTGTGGAAGTGGCACGTCTGACTGGCCTCTCACCCACAGACGGCGAGGCGTCCTGAAGAAGCTGTCCAAGCAGACCGGCGTCATCCACGGCAGCCGTAGCTTCTCGTCCGGCCTGCACCACTCAGTCTCATCCAGCGAGAGCCTGCCTGGTTCCCCCACACACAGCCTGTCCCCAGGGCCGTGCACCCCCTGCCGCAGCCCTGCCCCAGAGCACGCTGTCGGTAAGCTCTCCCGCTCTCCAGATGGCATTCCGCTGTCCTCTTAGGTGGCTGAGTGGTTCAGTGTAGGAAGCGTGTTGGTTTGCTGTGGAATAAGGTCACCTCACTGAAACCGGTGAAAAACTGCTTTTGTGTTTTCAGTTCTGTTTTGCTCTCCAAAATGTTTTGAGTGAAGGATAAATATCATGGTAGTGAATTGCTGCTCAGCGCTCAGCGGTTAGTGGTAAATGACAGATGCCCTTGGGACCGTTCTGGTCAATTGGTCATGGGTGAGAAGCTGCTGTGTAGAGGGACCCAGTGTGATTTGAGGGACTTTGTTTCCAGGGTTTTATGCTTGAAAAAGCTTTAGTCATGGGCTTTTTTTGAGTGAGGAGTTTTGTCACATTTTTAATAGAGAAGCACCGATCAATCGAGTCAGCCGATTTTCAGTGTGTTTGGCCCAGACTGGAAACCAGCTAATCAGTCTCACATATATCCAATATCGAACTGGCCCATTTTATGCGTGCACTAGTCATACGCACCATGGTGCAGGCAATAGCCTCACAGCGGCCTGCACACTCACAGACACATGTCATTAGCGTGGAAGTTCTTCTCTGTGAATGAAGATGACACACAGCTTGCAATTTGTAATATATGTAAAGCCAAAGTAAACTGTGACAGAACCACCACTTTAAACTGATTATTAAGTAATATACTAGATAATCTTGAAAAGAAATAACCATTAAAATTGCAAAGCTGGCTAGGTTTTTTTTATTTTTTCTCCCCCCCATGACAGAATAAAAATGTTTAAATCATTACACTACAATGACTGTATAGTATGAAGGTATGGAAAAAGCCTGATCTTAATGTAGCTTATGAGCGATGTATTTATTGTCTGCACATAACAGGCAGTGTTGGTGTTGATAATATTACCCTGTACCTATTTGGAAGAGTATAGTACACTTCGACTTTATTTGGAGGTTTGTAACCTGTGAGGGTGGGACTGTCGTGTTATCTGGTGAATTTAAACATACTGGAAAATAAGTAATTGACAGTTGTTTTGTTATTTATATCTGTTGCTCCTGCTAAACTTGCAGTGCAGTCTGGGGGAAAATGTAAAGTTTAACATCCATCCATCCATTTTCCAAACCGCTTATCCTACTGGGTCGCGGGGGGTCCGGAGCCCATCCCGGAAGCAATGGGCGTAAAATTTAACAATTACCTTTAATTTTGCATTGAAGAAAAGCTGGTTTTTGTTTTCATGCAGTCGGTTATGGTCCTTGGAAAGAAAATTGGAGCCGGTGCATCTTTGATTTTTAAGATGAATTTATTTGAAACTTGTGCTGCTTGTGAGCACTGCAGTGTGTCCTCAGCACAGTGCCTGGGCCGCGCTCTTTCTGTCAATATGGGTCATATGTTTGTGTACCTGATTGACTCCCTGCCTGCCTCCCTCCCCCCCACAGATGCTGGCTCCCCCCAGAGCACCTCCCCCAGCTCCAGCTCACCCAGTTCCCCAGCCGCACACATCCGGCCCAGCTCTCTGCACGGCCTGGGCTCCAAGCTGGCCCCTCAGCGCTATGTAAAGGCAGCCCGCCGCAAGTCCACCAGCAGCATCCCGCCGTCACCGCTGGCCTGCAACCCATCCCCCCAGCCTGTCTCCCCCCAGCGCTCACCATCTCCCCTGCCCAACTTCACCAAGACGCTGCACCCCGTCCATGGGAAGGCACTCTCACCCCCTACCATTGTCAGGCACGTGGTGCGGCCCCGCAGCGCCGAGCCCCCTCGCTCCCCACTGCTGAAGCGGGTGCAATCCGCCGATAGGCTGTCGGGTGCCTTCCACGGAGAGAGGAAGACAGGCGTACCCCGCAGGCACACGCTGGAGGTACCCCGGTCAGAGGCAGAGCTCCTTGGGGAGGCCGAGGGTCCCTGTGACATAGGCAGGCCGGGAGGACGCCTGGGGGGTCAGAAGCTGAGGGAGCGCGGCCCCGACAGGAGTGAGGAGGTTGTGGTGATGCGCAAGCTGAACCTCTCCGAGCGGCGCGACTCCTTCAAGAAGCAGGAGGCCGTGCAGGAGGTGAGCTTCGATGAGCCCGAGGAGAAGGGCAGCCCCAGCTCGCCGTTTAGGGCGGCCTGGCTGCTGGGCGGTGCTGAGGAGAGGGCGACACCGGGCTCACCTTTCAGGGCCGCGTGGGTCCTGGGCGGTACCGAGGACAGTGAGCTATCTCGGAGGCCAACTACTGTGCCGCAGATTGCAGTGCAGGGCTCTGAGGGCGACGACAAAGACATCAAGGATGACTGGGGGGGGCGATCCTCCTGGGGGGCAGAGCAGCCCCCTGAAGAGAGGCCCAGCGGCACCTTGGACGGCTCACCCACACCGCCATACAGGGGCGTGGCTTCCTGGGCCGCCCCGGACCAGGAGGCTCCGACAGGCGGCCCGGGGAAAGGCGAGGAGTGACAGGAATGGAGGCTCGACAGAAAGGAGAAAAAATCCCCATTTGTGGTCCCGCTTTTAATCACTGTCCATTTGGGATTGGTGTGCAGCCTGAACGTGTTTGTAAATATTTGGTGGGTAAAGGATGTGGAGATGGATAAAGCTGGGCTTTTCTCCAGGACTTACAGTTTTATTAGCAAGCAGGATCTGTTATTGGCCCAAAAGATGAACAGGCTAACGCTATTCATGGTTTTAATGAAGTTTTATATCTCCTGAAGAAAATGTAACATCCCCCTTCCTTTTTTTAAAAAAAAAAAAAAAAGAGAAAAAAAAGTATATTTTCTAAATGTTCTGACTGGTTTAGGACTTGGTGCATATCTCACTGGTGGCTGGAAGTTTATGATGGATTTCGTAACTTGGAGGTTAAATGTTCATACTATTGTGAAGGTGGGCAGTTAGACTGAGTTCTGGGTCTTTGACTTGCACACAGGGTGAGGGTTTTCAGAGGATAAGCGTCTGTTCCCGCTACAAACCGCACACACACATTGTCCATAGTAAGGTTGACGTTCCCTTTTTTCTTATGCATATGTATATAGGGTCTTGCAACAGTCAAGCTAGTTACCTTGTTGTGCTTTTTTGCTTCAAGACTTTTACTTGATGGCTGCCTAGATAAAAAAAAATATATATATTCCTTCCGAGATCACAACAGTTCTTGCACAGATTGACGCTGTCATCTGCATGTCAAAGGCACTAAACATTGTCACCACACTGTATCCTGCCAGCGTCACCTCGTTACCGACCACTGGCAGGGTGGTTAAGCAGTTTGTTGGATCATGTTATTTTCTCACTTCTGCCACGTTTTGGCTTTTATAAGACTGTTTCTAGCTTGCTGGCATGACCTTGTTTTTGTAGCTTGTGTCTATGCAGGTGTTAGACATCAGTCTCTGACTGCTGTTGGCTCCACTGACCTGGATGCACGTCACTCTCCATCTCACTGGGTGTGAGTGGATGGCATTTCCTGCATACATGTACCGTGCAGTGACCTGGTCACACTGCTCAGCTCCAGCAGCTTCTCCACAGCATGAATTCACAAGCATTTGGTGAAAAGCAAATTAATTTCTTTAGCCTCCTGTTTGTTTTTCTACTGCCAGTACATGGCTGTCTTTCCATATGGAGGCTCAGTGGTGATCGACTGCTACTTTTAATGCCTTTCATCAGCTGTAACTTCAAGCTGCCCAATAGGTCAGTTTGCTCAGTCGGAAGGAGCAGCTGCTGCTAGGCAGAGTTGTCCGTAACATTTAACCTGTGTGTTTGCTTGGGACCTCTGCCAATTCACCCTGAGGTCTGTTTCTGTAATAGAACTTCCTTTAAAATGGTACTTCACCGTTCCTTTGACTGTTATGTGTAACTTTTTAGTACAGTTCGAGTATTAAAAATTTTTGTACTAACCTAAAATACCTGCTATATCTTTGGATAGAAATCAGGAATGCATTTATAAAGGATTTCTTTTTTCTGAAAGTACTACATGTTGAATATGGAGAAGAGCCCTGATTTAATTCAATGTTTGGGGGATGCTGACAGTAGTATGAAATGTACGTTTTTTTGCAAACTGTACTGTACATTGTGGCTCATGTTTGATGCATCACTGGGAATTGGCGCTGAACCTGTAAAGTCTCCAGCTCGTGTTCTCTTCTGGGAATTTCCATTATGCATGATGCATGTTCGCATGACTCCAGTGATGTGTCTCATTCTCTCCGGTGCGTTTCTAAGACGATCTCTGCTGATATAGTTTGTCTTATGAGACTGATGTATAACTTATTTTAACATTTTTAACCCACAAACTGTACAGTTCAGACTACCGTTCGTAAGCCTCCCTAACCCTCTGATACTGAAGTGTCATAAATACCTCATTAGATGTCTTTGACCGAGTGACATAGGTCCACCTTTCCCTGCTGATGGCTTTTTACCTGAACAGAAGTTTGTTCCACGTGGCACAGTGATCCCAGCACTTGCAGGTGGTACAAAGCGCCTCAAACCCAAGTTACCTCACCAAGCTGTGCTAAATTATTTTTAACCTTTTAAATATATTAGGTGTCACTTAAAACCTGGTCCATGAACCACTTCGGTTTGATGGTTCTTCTTGAAAATAACCTGATGTTTTGGATCACAGTTGTGAGGAGGACTCTGAATGTGAGGGTGTTTGGACTCCCTCCAGAATAGATGCGGACGGTGAAGGGCGCAGGGGGCTTCGATTGTGATCTTTTGGTTTACTTTACTCTGGCTGGTTTCTCTACTGCCCCAGTTTCCTCTTGCGCTGGTCGGTGTAAATAATTTTATTTATTATCACCTTGCTGTTCTAACAGTTTTTTTTTTTTTTTTTTTTTTTAATAAATTATTTGCAGATGTTTGATACAGACGTAGTACTGTCCTCCTTTCCTGTGACTTATGTGAAAGTTCAGAAACCAGAAAATCTGCAGCATTCTGAGAAGCTGAACCTGGAGTCAGACACCTCTTAAAAATATTCATGGACAGGTGTGTTACGTTTGCTGTGATTTGATATGACCTTGAATATGTGCGATGTAGGCAAATGTTAAATTGGCATATGACTGCTGGTCTGGCGGGTTTCTCTGCCAAAATGGTGATGGTCTTTTTGAAGCATAGAACAGAAACTAAGCTCATTTATTTTTCCCATGAATTTAAATTTCATTTGCACTTGAAGGTACAGTGATGTGCACTACTACATTGTGCCACTAGGTGTCGATGTGGTATCGTATGGATACTAGTGTACAGAAGGGGAAGGAAAAATACAGGTATTGATCAGAACGCCGAAGTTACTAGACCATTCTTCTGTTAAACCATGTTGATGTTCAGTTATTTTATTGCACAAAGTCATCCAATTTCTCCCATTTGTCCAAGCACTCCACACAGAGGTCCCAGAAAAGCCAGGTTAGAGTCGGGACACACAATCGCACAGTAACTGCTTCTGAAGCACTACTGTTTAATGGATTGGACAATGGATAACACCGCGTACCTCCAGGGTTATTAATTCCTGTGCAGATTTGTGTGCGCTTTATCGTACAGATCACAAATGCAAACTTTTCTCGTGCACTCCGTAGCTATGCAGTTTCTAAATCGCCCGTAGTGCGATTTCAAAAGGTTGGCTCAAAATACGACTCAAAATGTATAATCCCTTTAAGAGTTTTGCTTTATGTTATGATAATCTTCCGCATGATTCTTCAGCTAAGGCTGTTATAAATTCCGATGAATTGCAGCTGCAATTAAGTCTAAAGTTTCTAAAAGGTGCTATTTAAATAAATGAAGTCTTTATTAAATCGAGAGTACTGCATAACGGGTACTCTTTCGATAAAGGTTATATAACTATAAGAAATATTTAAATCAGGCACAAGTGTAGTAACCGGTCAGATAAACATCATACTCAATATATTCTGTATTTCTACTGTTTTCGTTGAAAGTGTCTACGCGAGAAACGAGGTTAAGCCGCCGGACACGTCGCCAGCTTTCGCACCAACCCGCACCCATTCGTGTTTTCTCGTCTCTGTTCGGGCCTTTCCGTGCCGCTCCCGTCCACCCGCACCGCCGCTGCGCTCGTCCGCTGGTGCTGGAACATGGCTGAGTAGGAGGTGGGAATTCTGCTCGGACGGAGAGAAAAGGGGGAGAAGCAAGAGGACTGTTCGGGGAAAGAGAAACGCACGATAGAGGTAAATCTAACAGATCCGCTGCGCAAGGAAACGTATGGGATACCAATATTAACGGCCGTGTGAGAAGTCTGGAGGGATTTTGTAGGTGAGTTTATTAAAGGAAAAAACTTCTTTCACATTTGTAAGTATGCAGACTGAAAAATGGTGGAAGGAAGTAGAGCCACAACTGTGCTGAGATAGTTGCTTAAAGCAAGTTGCCGCTAAGGTGGTCACCTAAATATGCTTCATTTAGGTAAAGTTTGCGAATGAATTGTTTTACAAAGCGTAACAAGCCCCTGGACTTGACGTTATTATTGGCTGGGTTACAATTCACGTCATTTGCGTAGTGATTTTACAGGTACAGCTTGGAAATAAAAGACAATTATGCAACTGTGGGCCGTTTTTGTGCGATGGGAAGCAAGATGTGTTAGAGAAATTGGGTCTCGATTAAAACTTAGTCAGCCAACTAAAAATGGAAGCCAGTCATACTCAGTGGGCGACTTATGCCGGATAACATGTTTGCAATGTGGTTTGGGAATCTTGTAGAGGGAACTTTTTCGTTTGACAGGGAATTTCTTCACTTCATGCCTGTTTGATGGAGGCAGAAACTGCCTCCCTTAACAGACCGACATATTCTTTTTTTTTGCTGTATGGTGACTGATCCAGTCAGGAAAGACGCGTAACTCTGTCTTCACACTTCCCAGATGCCCTTTTGACAGTATGAGAAAGTTGAAGAGGGGTTTTGCCAAAGGCAGAAGGTCTCTCTCATGAGTTTTTTGGGGAACACAGACAGATGCTGCCGCAAAGTGACGTCGAGGAAGCAGCCTGTAAGTTGGTAGAAGGCCGATTGACCATCTGGCCATTCGTGGGACTCTGCAGTATGGTTGTCATTCCAACCAGGCCCTGAGAAATGGTGGCAGAGGTGGCAAGGATCGAATGAATCCTCGACTGGTAAATTCCCTGACTCTTCTTCAGGAAATGGCATAGTTGTGAGCTGTAGGTTGGAGTTCAGCGCTGACGTATGTTAAGTGCCCTGTGTGAACATGAATGTTTCATGATGGATAATACTCTCGTGAAATCATGTAGTTATCCAGTCACACCACTAAGTATCTTTATCAAATCAGGTCGCTGTGACATTCCTCTGGACTAATGAGTGAATCTGCAAGATAGCATTGAGAAAAAAATATAGAACATGACATAATTATTTGTACTAAGTTGGATTTAATTATCACTTAAAATTAGCCTATTCGGTCAGTGCCAGTTCAGGCAAGGAGCCGCATTCGCATTGTGAAACGTTTCGACTTAAATGGTTTTAAATCAGCAATAGCTGAAAATTCACACAGATGGATAATGTGGTTGGAGACATTTGTAATTAATCAGTAAAGAGAAAAGTTGAGTAATGAGCTCAGCCAAAACGAGGAGAAAAAAAACTGAAAGATGATGAGAGCGATGGAGTGAGAGCTGCTCCTGGGGTACGGCCTCCTCCGTGATACTGCTGTCTTGTTTCAGGACGACCATTTTTAGGTCACCCTCTGGTTAAAGCCTTGACTCTAGTTGCCTGGCGATTGGAAGAAGACTCATCATTGGCTTGTCATCTTCCTTGCTCTCCAGTTATTTATAGTTATCTGTTTATAGTTATATTGACTCTTATATTGACT
>JAODJX010000035.1:480761-493516 GCA_026776945.1 Isichthys henryi | reverse complement strand
CCGTATCCCGCCTGCCTGCCTGTCCCTTACCTGCCGACCCGCACGATCGCCGCTCGCCCAGCCACGAAACGTGACAGTTATGATCGCGATGGACAACTAACAAAACCACTTGTTCAAATAAAAGATTTGTAATATGATGTTTGATGTTGTTTTTGAAGCTGATTTAAACACATGTTGATATTGTTCAGGAACTAGTACCAACATCAGTGTATCATTCTGCTACAGGTATTGATCATTTTTGAATGATGCCCAGCCTTAATGATGAGTGTTTTTAAAGCTTTTTCAGTGACAGTGATTCCACCAGCCTGAGAGTTACGAGAGGAACTAGAGGTTGTCACTTCATGTTTTAACGGCATGAAAACACGTTTTTCCCTGGATTAGCATTGTTTAGATGCCTGGTGCTTCATTGTAAGGGTATTTGCGGTCTTTATGCACATTTAACACTCTCTGTGACAGGCCTCTCCCTGATGCGACTTCCCCTTTATCATGTGAATATCCGCTTGTAATCACCATCGGCGCTGCTTTTGTTTTCAGTTATGCGGGGATTTGGTTTTGTCTGACTGGAAGCTGGTTTTGTACTGGTTGTGGTTGGTCTATCAGGATGTGACTGACAACTGTGTTCCACGCCGTATATCTGCAGGGTTGTCTGCATTTGAGCAGCAGAGCTGCATGTTCACCCTTAAAATCATTGACGGACAGCTTCCTTCTCCCCTTCCTATAGAAATGTGACTTTGGAGGATATTAGTGGTACTACAGCAATGAGCACACAGTGGGCTGTCTGAAACTCCCCCGAAATGAAATTCCGGCAGTAATCCTTTGGCTTATATATGCTATAAACGTTTAGCTATCTTTGTAAAAACATATACGTAGATGGTGTTGCTGGTTTAAGAGGTCCGGACTGAACGCTGTTGAAACGCATCCCAGAACAGAGCATGGGGGTACCTGAGAGGTCAGCTTCTTTCAGCATGTCGCTGCTGTTCGAAACCCCTCAGTTGCTGGTGTCAGGCCTCCAGTCAGGTGTTACTGGGCACAGCAGGACCATTTGGTGGGGCTGTGTGTGGCTGAACGTGCCCTGCATACACAGCTCCAGCAAACTGCTCTTTACCCTAAATAGCAGGTGGGTTCGTGGGAGATCCAGCTTAAATGAGCATGAATCCAGTCTTGAGCCTGGTATTGCCAGGATGGGCTCACGTGTGTGATTATATCACACCTGAAGCGTCATACATCGTACTGGGTGCCGCACGCTGAAACCAAGGATATTAAGATGAAGCTGGCTATCCATGAGATGCTGGAACATTGCTGGTGGCATCTGAGGCCATTCAAGGTTGGGTTTTGCTCCTGGCTCCCTGTCTGTGATCTTGTGTGTTGTCATTTTGCAACTGAACTTGCTCCCAATCGTGTTGACTTTCACAATCACTTCACACTCGTGGTTGACCAGTACAGCTCCAGTAGGGTAGAAAATGTGGCGAACTGACTTGTTGATGGGATGGATGCCAAGTGGAACGTTGATAACTCCTGTACAGCCGCCCATTCTGTCACTGATGTTTTTCACGGGAGATTGACTGTGAGATTAAGTAGCGAGAAAGCAGGGGGCTTACGTGTGTCACCTTGGATAAAAGCTGGTGCTAAATGCGGGCAGCTGTCAGCTTTTGCATCAGTGCTTTCACATTTCTGCTTTACCTCCCTGTCTATGTAATATGTGCTCTTTAGTGTGCTTTGCTAACATATTATTAGCTTGTGTGTTTTTTGCTATAAGGTGCCTTGAATAATATGGGGGGGCAGTGTAGGTCAGCGTTTCTCAAACTTATTTGTCCTGGGGACCAGTCATGTCAGGCTTTGAGGCTGCAAGGTCCTGCATAAACAACTGGCCCCAACCCCCTCCCACCGGATGCATAGATAGATAGTTAGTTAGATAGATGGAAAGTTTTACTATTATACCTTACCTGATCTGACTCAATATTGATTGAGCGAGGCTCCCTCTCATGGACCAGCACCAGTCCGCGCCCCATAGTTTGAGAAACGCTGATCTAGGTTACATAAAATTTGACTTGTGTGTTTGTGGAAGGGATTATTTCTGTGTGTCGAGATCTGTCTGCAAGTGTATGTATGAAAAATACATTTCATATGATGCACTTTTATGCATGTCTAAATGTGTGAACATATTTGAAATGCTCTCACACACACACTCCTTGTGTGTACAGATGGTTGAGGTTGCTTCCTTTTGCGTGAAGGAACGGGGGTCCCCCTGTAAAATGCCGACTGCCTTGGTTCACCTCCCTGATTCTTAGCATGGCGTCCAGGGAGGAGCTGCAGGCATCTCTGCAGTGTCACCTGCCTGCACTGCTGTCTTCTAATGACTGAGACCAATACGTCTCACTTAGCACCTGTTCTTAGAAATGCAGTTACGAGAATTCAGATCAGTAGGACAATTAAAAACCAACGTAGGACTGAATCCAGCCTTTATGTTGAAGACAGTTGGTTGTGTTTTTATAATTTTTTTCATTGAGACTTTTTAATTATTGTGCTAATTTTTATTTATTTTTTTCTTCAGTTTCACTTTACAGCAAGGCTACCCATATAAAGGGTTGTAACGCTTTATAAATTATTAATAGACACATTTAAACAAGTTATAACAGTTTTCTTTTTATTAATGAGACACTGCCATTTACCACTACCAGTTTTGTAGTAATATGCAGTGGCAGGCAGCTGGCTTTTACACTGCGGACTCTCATCACTGTCTCGGCTGCCAGTCCAGTTCATACATTTGTACTTTGAATTCACAGATTTTCATTATGCAGGGGATAGTATTAGCTACAGCTCTAGTCTAACTTTAGTAACCCTGGTAACATTTCATCTTCTGGTATGATGAATATTAATTTGAAAAGTGAGTAGTAAAGCACTGAGTCTCAATGTCTGATTTAGGGTTAGGTGATACAGACCGGAAACCGTATCATTTATAGGCAGAATAGCGATACATGCGGTATGTTTAATTTTAAGTCAAACCACATGTGAGATGTCAGCATCACTTTTATTAAAGAGCATGTGGTCAAAATAAAATGCAGATTCAGCACAGTTTCCTTCCCTGTTTGGAAATACAACTTTTCCCTATTGATGTGTATTTATTCCAAGTATAAATCAAAATGAAGGCATTTCACGTTATATCATTGTCGCATGTGTCAAAGCAGCTGCGGCATGAAAGCATTTCACTCAGATTTTCTCCGTTTTTCACGTTGCTCTCAAAGCAGAAGGGGAATGTTTAGGAACAAATAACTATCTGCACCTAAAACTTATTTGGCAAATGGCTGTAAAAGCAGAAGTCTGACAGGCACTGAAGATGCTGAAAGATCAACACCACCAACTTATCTGTAGGCAGTAACAAGCTTTGTTTGGCTACGGTTTATTTTGTAACGCGTCCCACTCTCAGCACTGGAGCTTCATGCTGAAAAAGAGTACGCACAGAATTTGGACGCGCACTTAAATCGACACTCGGAGGAACACATCCATATGTTTCCCATCTTCACTGTATTACTGATAAATCCTTTTGGTAATATACAATTTACAGAAAGAGCAATGTGTTTCGTTTTAAAGGAAAAAGTCACGAAGTGAAGTAGTGCTTTAAGCGAGAGAAACAATATCAAATGGTGGTTTTATGAACATTAACCCCAAAGTTCATGTCATTGCCACCAAAGGGCTAAGAGAAACTTAGAGTACTGAACACGGGCAGATGGCAGCCTGGGCAGAATCGCCCCAACCCGCATTATGACGATGATGATAACCTCCACTCTAATCGCGCTCTATCGTGCTCTCTCACACACGCCAGTCCTGTCTGCTTATCAAATATTGCTTCCAACACTGCATTTATTCATTTTAAAGAGCTCAACTTCAACCTTTATGACAAAGGTTACTTGAAGCAGTTATGTCATTTCTATATTTTGTTAAAGCAAAAACAGGGTGTTTCAAGATAAGTAACGTTAACAACCACACTCTGAATCTTGGATGTCAGTTTGCCACCGATGTGACTGAGTGGACACTTTGTGCCACAATATAAAGTTTATGGGCAAATCGGCCTAGTTTTATGAACAGTAGCCTTTGTTTTGTCACATCCATATTTGCAGCATTATATACAGTGAAAGCATTTATTTTATGGAAGAAGCTAGTTTCATTGAAGATCTTGCATAGCATCAGAAATTTCTCTAACCAACACTGGTCCTGTTTGTGCTTCATAAACTCTCTCTAAGTGCTTTCTGTCCTGTTTTGCCCTCATTTATGTAATTTCATTTATTGTGCTTTAACAGAAACTATAAAAGCAAAGAAATGGCCACAGCTCACTTAGACATAAACAGTGCTTCAGGCTGAGGACCAGGACCTGTGGTCGGTGATTAAATTCCAAAACAATATACTGATGTAATGCACTTGTAGTCCTATCATAGTTCACAGTCCTGTTTAACCTGCCTAAACTGGATGGTATGCAGGTAGACAATGAATAAGTAAAGTGTAAATAGCAAGAGGTACATGAAAATAAATTAATGACACATGACTGAATACACAGTAACCACATTTGCAAATTTGACATTCGTGATTTCAGTTATTTACGAGTTGGCCATGAACAATTGAATGAATATTTTTGGAGCTGGCTGAAAGATCGCAGAACACAGAAGATGAATAAGCCAGACACAATACTGAAAAAGATTTGGATTACCTAAAATCATATGTACACACTAGAGATGCACTGATTGCTGCCGTGATGCCCGATACAATCAGCCATCAGCCGATATTTATAGCCGATAATTCCTTTTAAAATGCTGACCCGTGTTGCTTTGTGCTCCCACGCACTAAACAGTTAGAAAAATGGTGTGTGGAATTATTTTAAATGCATTTTGCGAACATAACTTATGAGGAGGATCTGCTAATAAATATTTCAACACAACAAATTTGATTGGTTACCTGAAGGCGAGACGGTGAGCAAGTGGAGTTTCTTAAAAACAAATCCGTTTAAATACAGGAAGCTGCAGTACTGCTGAATAACTCTGGTCTGTCGGTAACGCAAGCCTTTCATAGCGAAGGAAAATTCAGTGCCGACCGTGCAAAATCAAAATATAATTACTTGGAAGATTATGGAGTTTCACACTTGATGATCAGTCCTTTTCTGCTTATAAATGCTATAAGATATAATACAGAGCCCTGGCACTGTTGTGTGCAGTACATTAGTCAGCATCTTGTTGGTTTGTGACACTAATTGTGACGTACTGCTAACTGTTAGATAAGTACACATATAAATACATTATTTATTCACTTTTAATCATGAGCCCGGGGCTTAGATATTGGCTCTTATGATGTCCATTAATAATGTCAACTTGTACTGATCAACAGTGGGCCTTTGGTGGGACCAATCTAGAGTGTGTTTGCTATCTGCATTCCTTGTGACCAAGGATCTTTGTTCCCTCTAGGAGCCTATAGGATAGAGTGCCAGACTGTAATGATCTCACTTCCTGTTTCCTCCTGGCTATTCCCGAGCTTCCGTAGCTTAAGCAGCTCTAATTCAGTCATTCTTTGCTTCCCTGTCCAGAAACACAGAATGGTTTCCTGGTTGCGGCTACTTTTCCAGAAAGTCATACTCCCTTTGCACGGAAGCTAATGCTCAATCACATTTACATGAGAGGGTGAACTTTGGGAACGTGCCACCGTGTTAATTTGTTGCTGGTCTCATCTAATACCCTTGACTGGGTTACAGTGAGATGACAGCCATGCAGTGCAAGGCTGGGGACACTCTGGACAAAATGCTGGACCATAACAGGGTGGCAGACTGCGGGGCATTAGGAGACCCAGTTCACCCAGTACAGCATGTTTTTGACTGTGGGAGGAAATCTGTGTGACATGGGGGCATGCAAACTGCGGACACTCACAGCAGAGGTGGGTTTAAATATTCAACCCCGGAGGTGACATCACCCCCTACAGTACCACCTGGAAAATGTTCCCCACGCTTCACATTCACTTTCCATTTTCTCTGGAATTTTTTGGTAAATTGGGCTGAAACTTTGTTTTTATTGCCAGAGTTTGGAGAACTGCACAGTGGGCATGGGGGGTGGCATGGCTGTGGAGACTGGACATGCGAGATGGAGGGGGGGCCGGGTTTCCATGCTTAACATGCAGCGGCTTGGGCTTGGAATGTGCTGACATGCAGGAATGAGTAATGAGGGCTGGTTTGCCCCCCCTCCCAGCACCCAGCCTGCCTCTGCACTTGCGGTGAGCTCAGAACCAGCTGCTGGCTCTCGGCCACCGGCCCTTTCCGACTTTTTTTCTTTTTAATCTTTTATTGTGCTTTGCCGAGTCGCTTTCCAAACCTTAGTCACGCAAGGGGCAGGCCCCGAATACAGACCTTAAGGGGGTATTTTCTGAATGTGGGGGCCTCTTTCAGCTATGAGGATAAGCCCCTTTGTGTTTGACGAGTTCTCATGAAGTCCTTTCTTACATTCACATCCTAGTAAGAAATGAATTTATTTTTGTCTGAAAAATGTTTTTGCTTTTCTGAAACACGATTCAGAATAGAAAAGGCAGGTTGGTAGTTACCCGCGTTGGCGGGGATTAGGGTGGTGGGTGGTTATGACACTGAGCCAGTGTTCAGGAGAGTAAAGATTATGCTCAAGTGTATTAGAAGCCTGTCATATTATGGTTTGATTTTTAAGAATTTTGTATTGTGTTAGACTTATGTCTGTGTTATTTAATATTTCATTAAATTTGCCTTCTGGTGTATTGCATTCAAATGAATGAATTGGCATTTCTCGACTTTGTTTTGCAATATTTAAAGCATACTGTGTTTTTTTGTTTGTTTTCTCCATCAGCTGTCCCCGTTCAGGATCTGAAAGACCAGTTCTCACCCCCAGAAACTGCACCCCCCCTCCTGGTCAAGCTGGTGGAGGCCATTGAAAGGATCGGTAAGAGAGGGTGTCCTTATTAGCCCTATGGCTGAGATTTTAATGTTGGGATCGAGTGATAAGTATCCCATCCTTCTTTCCAGCACTTTTCTCGGTGAGGTAACTACAGAGGCGCACATAATGATTCTTTTAAAAACACAGGGCAGCATGCAAAGATACCTCGTGGAACCACATTACTTATGTAGTGTGTATTGGTTTTTCCGGATCTTGGTACCTATGTGATGCCCGTCAGATGCCATGCCCGTCTGTCAAACTCCGTACCTGTCTGTCAGATGCCGTACCCGTCAGACGCCGTGCCTGTCTGTCAGACGCCGTGCCTGTGTCTAAGGGCCAGTGTATATGCTTGCAATGTGTGCCCTTATCCACACTGTTGCTATGCAAGTATTGTTGCTGTTCATACACATAGTTTTATGTCAGTGTGGAGGATTACAAGTTCACCAGAGGGCAGTGCAAGAACCATCTGGGTTGGCTACTTGGTTTCAGGTCTTACTTGTTTGTATGAGGCTGTGGCATGAAATGTCTCACACTCACTCCTTCCACAGCTGATTCTGTGGCTCAAACACGTCTGTGAGTGATTTAAATGGCAGTGATGAAAATGATTGATTGGCACGGAGAGCACATGCTGAGCTCATGCAAGTGTTCAAGCGAAACGTGAACAATGTTGTTTATACTGCGGTATAAGGTATTTTTATAATGTCCATACAGTATGAAAGTATACAAAAGCCTGATCTCAGCACAACTAACAGTTGCATGTGCAAAACTGTGCATAACTTGCAATGTCAGTATTATCACACATGACCCAGTCTTAATTAGTGTTTATGTACTGTAATGTTTCATTGTCTTGTTAATTGTCTGTAGTCTGTGGGGAAGGCATTCAAGTAAGAATTTCACTGCACTTCATACATATGACACTGCTTTAACTCAGATTGAATTCGGAAGCAGAAGAAACTTACACTGCCATTACATTTTGAAGATGCTGTACACAGAGGCACACAAGTGTATTCCATTTGGAATATCATCCAGCCACTCATTCTAATAAAAAATCAGGTACTACTTTAATGCTAACTACTTTATATAAACACTTAGTCCTATTACAAAAGGAGACCATACCATCCCCAAGATTTTTGCCGGTACTGCAGACACGTGGCGTTAATTCCACGCATAACTGCACAAACGATGTGTGGAATGAATGCGGGGGACCCGTGGTGGCCATGTTGAATATGAGAACGTGTCGCGAGCAGCAAATTACAAAACGCCCCTAAAGCAGCTCAGTGTGATGTACCGACTAATCAATAGTGTAATAAAGTAGCTGATTACTGCCAAACAGTCTATCAAAGGGTACTGAGTCAGCCAGCTTTTCAGATTTCTGCAGGTTAAAATACAAGAGGCAGAATTTCGGCAAGCGTTTATGGCTGTAATGTTCTTATTCAGAGCGAATACCAGTAACGCCGGCTGATAATGCCGAGGCAGAGGTGGCAGAAAGTCATGATTCTTGGCTTGTATCTGTCGTGGGCATTCACAGGAGAGTAACCGGTCCAGTTCCAGCACGTACTGCTGTCCACCCCTACTGGGGGCCAGTCTAAGCCTAACCCCAAGCTACACCCCCACCCCAGGCTGTCTGTCACGGTGGCGGTGCCCCCGTGTATCTCTCCCGTCCTGAATCCCAGACGGTCATACTCCAGGATGTTGCCGATATAAATAGGCCAGTTTGTGTCAAAGCTCTGCTTAGTGACTCCGTAGCTATATATAGGCCCCGGCCTGCCGTTCAAAATGTTTTCATACGTGTGGCGGGGGGGCATCGGGCCGACCACTGGGCTGACCGCCGCTGTCTCTGCTGCAGGTCTGAACTGCCAGACTCTCTACAGGACGACAGGCTCCTCTGGACAGACCCTGGATCTCAGTAAGGCCCCGTTCGCCCTTCATAAGGCCAGTGTGCTCTGCTAAGCATGTCAGATGGCTGGTGAGCTGCACATGCATGCGTGTGCATGCTGCCAGAGCGGTTCTGCTCCGAGTACTCTCACTTTAAAGCCTCTAAAATCCAAACTTACCATTTTATAATGTGTTAACAACAGTGTCACTGCAAAGGGAGCTGCCCAGTCTCCTTTAACGTGGTGTTTGTCTTGCCTGCTTCCGACCTGTCGCTTTATTAGCGGTGAGAACTGATGGCTTGCGATTGACTTGGCCCCCCTGTATGTGACACGGGGGCAGTGCCTTTGGAGCCACATGTTATCCAGGGACACAGACTGTGTATATGAATCCTCAGGGCAAAAAAAATGTCTTGGCATTTTTACTAAATGTTCCTGTGAAGCAGGGGAGTAGGTGAATAACTGGCAGAGTGGTGTTAGAGAAAAGTCAGTGTCTGTGCTGTCTAGCCTATAGTCATGCGGGTAGCTGTCTAGCCTGTAGTCGTCTTGCGGGTAGCTGTCTAGCCTTTAGTCGTCTTGCGGGTCGCTGTCTAGCCTGTAGTCGTCTTGCGGGTCGCTGTCTAGCCTGTAGTCGTCTTGCGGGTCGCTGTCTAGCCTGTAGTCGTCTTGCGGGTGGCTGTCTAGCCTGTAGTCGTCTTGCGGGTGGCTGTCTAGCCTGTAGTCGTCTTGCGGGTGGCTGTCTAGCTTGTAAAAAGGAAGGTCCTGACTGTACCTGTCAGTTGCTGCTCTGTACTCCTGTATCTGCGCTGTCAGTGAGAGGTCTGCGGTCTGAGCAAGTCCAGGCGTGTCCTGATGGGTTGAAACATCAGGCACCCCAGAGAGCTCTGCAACCCCCCCCCCTCCGACATGTGCCTATGGACTGTCGAGGGAATCAGGGCGGATGGGTGGGGTCTCGCAGCTGGCGAACGCCCTCAGACGTGATGCGCTGGGACTCGGGCTCGTGTTTTGAGGCAGTTTATTTTGAGGAATCACCTGGCATAGGGCGAGCCTGGGCAGCCTCGGGCAGCTCGGCGGCTCCTGTAGCCCGGCAGGCAGTTCAGCACAGTGGGCTGCAATATGGGGGAGGGGGACTTTATAAGAGGTACGTGTGTGGCGGAGTATGAGTGTGCATTTGGTGACCATGCTGACCACCTCCCTTCAGCGGACCTGTCCCCGGTGGACCTGGACCTCTGTCACATCGATGAGCTTTCGGTGGCTCTGCAGACGTACCTTCGGGAGCTGCCTGTCCCTGTGATTCCCCCTGCCCTCTATCCCGCCCTGCAGGAAGCGCTAAAACGAGGAGAAGGTAAGTGAGGCCGTGGGCTGATGCGCCGACCGGCTTGTCCGGCTGAGTGTGCAACACTCGCCAAAAACAAACTCCCTGGTGGGATGTCCTCTCACAGATACCCTGACACCAGAGCGTGGTGTCGGGAGCCTGATGAAGGCCCTGGAGGGGCCTACCGTCCCCGTGCAGAACCTGCTTACTCTGCAGTACCTGCTGAGGCACCTGGACACCGTGTGCCAGCACTCTGGCACCAACAGACTGGACCCCCACGCCACCGCTGCCTTCTTTGGCCCGCTGCTGCTCAAGGTCCCTGCCACGGGGTGAGCATGCCGCCAGCCACCTTCACTGCCCCCGTAACATCAGGAACTCCTGATATCCCGAGGTAGCTTCTGCTGTCCTGAAGCGAGGGAATGACACAGTGAGAAATAGCAAGGCTTAGATAATTCTGGGTAAAAATAAACCTTTAATGCTAGCTGAGATAGTGACGCCACCCATCTGTCGTTATGTGAGTTACAAGCCGATGGAGCGGGGGTCGTCCCACCACTCGCTTCAGGGCTGCTGAGGGTGCTCACTAAGCTGGGGGGAGCCGACTCACTTTTGGGGGTGGGGCTGCAGATAAGCCCTGGCAGCTAGAGGGAAGGCAAGATCGAAGGCACGGATAGGGGGGAAGCACTAAAAATACAAGTGTGTGAGAGTGATAGCGCCGCTCTAGAGGACACTGTGGGCCTCAGCTCCACACCACCGACTTTTATGAAGCCATAGCACAGTTATTTTAAGAGAAAGGAACAAAGTTTGAAGTTTTAAAAGCTGACCCCTGCCCAGGGTATAGAGCAAGGGGGAGGGGAAAGCCGCCTTTCTGCTCTTCCTGTTGGGTATCCAGGCCGCATTAGCGCATATTCAAATCGCATTCGCATGGTAATTTGATGAACAACTCAATGGTGTAACGTGATCCAGATACATCCCCATCAGCGCCATAAAGGGGGGGGGGGATGTGGCCAGGTGTGAATGGCTCATGCATACACACGAGAGCTCCTACATATTCAATGAAAGGAGCCCAGAAATAGTGACATGAGTTTGGTTTTTCTTATTTATTTATCCAACTGAATGTTGCAGCTACACCATTTAGTCATCTTCATGTAGCCAAGACTTTGGTGATCAGATGTCTGGGATCAAAACAAACTGCCACCATTGTTTACTATGTACTTTCATACTGTTTCTGTAAGTGTTCCGAACTGCATTTTGCAATGTCTATACTTTTGATGTCAAATTATAAGCTTCACATAAATATGACATATTTACAAAGTACATTAAAATAAAAATGAGTGTAATACCAAAACAAATATATAAGAAATAATTTTTTGCCATGAATTAGGTTTATGATATCGAATTAAATGTGTGACCATGCCCCAGTCAGTGAAAGTGTGCCCCTACCCCTAGACCCCAGAGGGTTAAATTCCTTTTGAGGTCTTTATATGTTAGTAATAGGACTGATCTTAAGATGAATCCACCCCAAAGAGAGATTTTCTTCATGGTGTAGCTGTTCCTTCAGGCCTGACTGGTGTTCATATTCCTGCCAGTGTCTCCCTGGCCCGTCAGGGTGGTTTCTGTTTCACACCGAGCGACTCTGTACTTTCGTAAATAGTTTTATTGGTAATGCGGTACCCTAAGGCCTCTTATGGGGAGAGCGGCCCCGATGACAGCACTGTGTCGTGACGGCTTTTAAACTGTCTCTCCTGCAAGGCCGGAAGTGGATGAGGACTTCCCAGTCCAGCTTCTGGAGCGGCTTCTGCTGGAGAGAAGCTGGGAACAGGAGGAGGCGCCCCCAGGTGACCAAAGGATGGAACAGCACTTCCGTTCTCTGTTTAAAATGGTTGCTTTTGTTTCCAACATGTATATTTGGCCCTTATTTCACAGCCCTCCCTCCCAAGCCTGCCAAGATGGCAGCGTCCTCCGTCTCCAGCGGAAACGGCCACCTGAGCGACGCCGAGTGGTACTGGGGTGAGATCTCAAGGTAATACCCCACCTGCATACAGCTCCACCCACCCTAGGCATGGTGCCCCACCCATCTCTGTACAGTACTCTGTCCTCCCTAGGCATGGTGCCCTACCCATCTACATACAATGTTCCCCCCACCTTGGCCATGCTGCTCCACCCGTCTGCATGCAGTGCTCCACCCACCCTAGGCATCGTACAGTACCCTGTCCTCCCTAGGCATGGTGCCCTACCCATCTACATACAATGTTCCACCCACCTTGGCCATGGTGCTTCACCCGTCTGCATACAGTGCTCCAGCCACCCTTGGCATTATGCCCCAAACCTCTGCTTACAGTGCTCCACCCACCCTAGGCATGGTGCCCCACCCGTCTGCATACAGTGCTCTGTCTACCCTGGGCATGGTGTGTCCCCCTCATACGGTGTTCCACCCACCCTACACATGGTATCCCAAACTTCTGCATACAGTGCTCCACACACGCTAGGCATTATACCCCAACCCTCTGCTTACAGTGCTCCACCCACCCGAGGCCTGGTGGCGCCCCCCCCCCCGCCGCGGGCGGGGGCCCCCCGCCGGGGGGGGCCCCCCGGCGCCGGGCCGCCCCCCCCCCCCCCCGCCCCCCCCCGCAGGGGCACACCAAA
>JAODJX010000035.1:466614-479458 GCA_026776945.1 Isichthys henryi | reverse complement strand
TATATATACACACACACACACACACACCCACACACACACACTGTGTATGGAGTACCTATAATGTGTTGGTTATTGCGTCTCTTCCTTCTAAAGGAACAGCTGGTGAAGGAGGACAGCATCGAAGCTGTCGGTGAGCAGCTGAAAGTCTACCACGAACAGTACCAGGAGAAGAGCCGGGAGTATGACATCCTGTACGAGGAGTATATGCGCTCATCCCAGGTAACCCTAAGCATTAGCAGAGGGGTCATTCTCAGAATCTCATATCTGTAACATGTCAATTTTCTCTAATTTTTTTTATTAGTTTGACAACACACTAAAATTATATAACTGCGTAAATTGTTGACTTTGCCTCTGAGTAGTTAATCAGGTTTGTTATATTACTAAAAATGAAGTAATGAAAGCAAGAGTTACAGAGATGAGGTGAAAATGGCAAAACTAATAACAATTTAGCATACAAATCTCATGCAAATGGATTATTATCCCTCTGGAGTCTGGGGGTAGGGAACACACTTTCACCGACTGGGGCATGGTCACAAATTTAATTAAATATCATATACTTAATTCATGGCAACTAAATTATTTCTTATGTCTGTTTTGACATTACACATCTTAATTTTAATGTATATTGTGTATAATGTAATGTCAGATTTATGTTAAATTTGTAATTTGACATCAAAGTATGGACATTGCAAAATGCAGTTTGGAACACTTACAGAAACAGTATGAAAGTACATAGTAAACAATGGTGGCAGTTTGTTTTGATCCCAGACATCTGATCACCAAAGTCTTGGCTACATGAAGATGACTAAATGGTGTAGCTGCAACATTCATTCGGAAAAATCAATAAGAAAAACTTAACTCATGTTATTATTTCCGGGCTCCTTCCATTGAATATGTAGGAGCTCTCATGTGTATGCATGAGCCATTCACACCTGGCCACACCCCCCCCCCTTTATGGCGCTGATGGGGACGTATCTGGATCGCATTTCACCATTGAGTTGTTCATCAAATTACCATGCGAATACATGCTAATGCAGATATTTAGAATGTGAATAGCGATCTTCAGGTGAGGGCGGCACTACATGCCCCCGATTCAGGTAAAACAAAGTAAGGTGACATGGTTTACTTTGCCTATTTAACCTAATTTTAAAAACTTTAATACTTCCGACAATGGATGTTTTGAAAAGACGACAGATTATGGATTGAGTCAACGTTTTTTTTCATGATTCTACACACAGATTTCAGCGAGTTAGAAACTGAAATAGACGTGAAAAATACGTTGCATCACCGACGATGCACTCGACCCACTCGTCACATACAATACAGTTGAAAGATTTAAAACATTTAATCTAGATTAGTATTATTTAACCCAAAACTTTTGTTATTGATATTTTTTTGGGTACCTACTGGACCAACAAATGACATCATTTAAATCTACCTAAAAAGGTAATGTGATGTAGTTGCACTAAACAGAAATAAGCACTGTACAAAAAATACAGGCTAAACCCGACAGCTGTTTCTTGTGTGTGTAGGAGCTGCAGATGAAGCGCACAGCCATTGAGGCTTTTAACGAGACCATCAAGATCTTTGAGGAGCAGTGCGAGACACAGAAACGCCACAGCAAGGAATATATGGAGAAATTCACCAAGGAGGGCAATGACAAGGAGATCCAGCGGTGTGTCACCCAGTCCTAGGCTGATGTGTGCTGTTACGGTTTATGAATTCCCAGTCTTTACCTACTCCAGCTTGTGTACTGAGCAAAGTTGAGAAGACCTTTTTTGCTTTATGTCCTCAGAATCCAAAGCAATTCTGAGAAGTTGAGGTCCAGGGTGACAGAGATTCACGACAGTAAGAGGAAGCTTGAGCAGGATTTGAAGAAACAAGTGTCTGATAACCGTGAGATTGACAAGCGAATGAACAGCCTGAAGCCTGACCTCATGCAGCTGAGGAAACTCCGTGACCAGTACATAGTGTACGTCAGAACCGCGCCACTGAGCGAGATGGGGCCAGCAGATGCCCCTGGGGTGGGTGAATGCCGGGTGTATGTCAGGAGCTCTGCTTAATGGCCTGGTTCCTTGGTTTGCAGATGGCTCACGCAGAAGGGCACCAGGCAAAGGAAGATCCAGGAGTGGTTGGGTATGAAGAACGACACAGAAGGGTAAGTGCACAGAATTCTGTGAATGTGAGGGATAAAAGTGGGTAGTAAGAGAGGTCACTATTTAAGCATTTTAAATGTGAAATGGGACTGTTCTGTCATCACATCACAGTTTGGTGGTTAGGGTGCAACTCGTGGCATTGGCTAGATTAGAATCTCACAGGGAGTATATACCATGCAGAGGCAAAACACTGTAACTGCATGTTTTATCGAAATTGAGTTATGACCAAAATTGGGTCTTTTAGGCCATGTTTTTGCTGCAACAAAATATCTTGGTTCAGCTAAACTCCTGCTATTTATACAGCCAAAAAACTTTGAAGTCACTTTTCTTAGTTTCACTGTCAGCATAGTTACTATGTTTTGCCTCTTTAGAGTAGTATTGTATTGGCCAGATGGGCAGTACATATGGTTTTGGGACCAGCTTGCCGCCATTAGTGTAATAACTCAAAAAATATTTGACAGATCTTTTTCAAATTTTGCAGACAATTTGCACTGGTGAAGATCCTGAACACAATTTGAGACAAATCACACCAAAATTGAAGCAGCACCTCATAGTGGTAGCACATGAAAGGACAACCACAGACGCAGATCTGGTGAACCTGAATACATTGAGTCACACAAAGTTGGCCGTTTAATAAAGATTTTATTGGGGAGAGTGGTAGGTGGGGGTTGAGATTGGTTGGTGTGGGAGGAGTAGGGATTAGATGGGGGGAGGGGATTATGGGGCCGTCCCGGGGATACGATGCTAGTCTTACAGCATCTAATTTATTTTTGTTACACTGTAAACCCTAATAAGTTAGCAGACTCAAAGAAACTGAGGCAATGAGTTGCCCCAAAAAATTAAGTTAACCAACTTCAACTAATGTTGATTTTTTTTTTTTTTTGTGTGTTATCTGTGCTATTTAAGTGAGGTTAAATTAAATTACTTTTGTGTACCGAATTGTTTTAGTAATGTGTAAATTAAGATTTTATTCAGAGATCAAATTAAGTTAATGTAACCTAAAATTTTTACTTAAAAACGCTGCCTATTACATTAATAAACATACAAAGGCATGTCGCTCTCGTCAGTCAGAAGCTTGATTTACCCATCAGTTACTTTGACATCATACAAATGTGTAGTAAATAATACTGTAATAGAAATACAAGATATCCACATATACGGTGCAAGAGACTATATAAGAACATATCCTTCTTTAAGGCTCGACTTTTCTTTACTGCTTACGGCATCCCCTGGCATTTGAATCAGATCAAATGCTGAGGACGGAAGATTTAACAGCTGCATTTTCCATAGTTATGCTACAGTTTTAAACAATTCACAGATTTAAGGATAATGTGATGCATCGTATATTCTTGAATATATCATCCTTTAACAGTTTCAAGAACCGTAAAGTTACACCTGTAATGGAAGCGTCTGCAGCGTCCATGAGGCAGAGGGAGTTACTCGTAACACTTTGGTTCAGACCCAATAGACTGGCAGCTAATGCCCCAGGTTCAAACACTTTAACATTAGAGGACATCCATTCCACAATGATCAGGCTTCACCAGCTTATCTGGAACATGAACATCTGCTGTGAAGCAGTATAATACATATCAGTATAAGTGCAGAAAGGGCTACTTTTCAGTACAATACAATGCAGGGTAGACATCAGTGCTTTTTATACCCTCCCAGAACACATGTATTATTAATTCATTCTTAAGAGTCTGTAATCTAGGTGACAAACCAAGCGAATGGATTCGGAAGTGTTAGTCAGTTCTTTGGGATGCCAAAGATGTAGTGCATAGCTGAGAGCGAACATCACCAGAAAGGCGTCATTAAATTTGGGAAGGGTGACCACTTTATCTTAATTTCCAGTGACAAAAAAAGACTTTTTCTGGCTGGTAGTGAACTGGACTAGTTGATACTTTCACTGCTGACTGTAAGAAAGGCTACTGGTGAATGTGCAGGATCTGCCTCATCACCATCTGGACCGACATTCAGATAGAGACCCCTCATCAACCATGGCTTGAACAAATTCACATGACATACAGCAAGTGTAACATCTAAAAGGTATAACACTTCATCACTAACCCTGCATGATCCCAAAAATCCAAACAGGCATCTTGCAGAATCACAGGAAGTGCATGGAGAACAGTGGTATGTTTTGTGTGTGTCATATAATTCTTGTAGAAATTGTAGTTATTTTATTTTTTTAGCATTTCTGATTTTGTAATTTACAGTTTCTTTTGTGGTTTTATTTCAAGTGCATTTCTCAAGTCCGTTCCTGGAAGCACTAAACTTGCCTCAATTCCATTAGGCCGGCATTAGCTTGGCTGCTGTTCCTGTTTTTGCAGCATATTCAATTGCATCTAACTAATATTAATAAAACATTTGGATTAACTCAATACAGCATTCAGTCCATAACTTAAAATAGCAGCATTATTTCTGTAATGGCCAGTTCCTTTCAGATATTAAAACTCAATCATCACAGAATGCCAAGGTAAACGGGACTCACTCACATCTAATGCTAAACAAAGTGCTCTGTGATTCACTAGATTCTTATTCAGTGGTCATTCTTCCCACGTTGCACCAATGCTTGCTCACTAAGACACACTTAATGACATCACGCACATCAGCGTCGAACCCCAGAATTTAATGTGATGGTGACTTCAGTACTGAGCTTTAGGTAACTTAATCCAGCAGTAAGTAGTACTTTGTCAAAAATATTCAGTTTAAACTGAAATTTGCATTAGAAGTTACAACAACTAAAACTTTAGTTGACCTTTTTAAAAGTTTGCTCTATTTAGTAAAATTAAGTTTGTTTATATTTTGGGGTTTTCAGGCTTGGGGAGGGAGCCCACTGGCGAGAGCGCCCGGGGACCAGGCCCCTCCCCAAGGGGCTCGCTGGACATAGCCCGAAAGCGTTACGTAGATCCACCCTGACCAAATCTGGCTCTAGGCACATGGAATGTAACCTGGTGGGTGGGAAAGGAGCCAGAGGTAGAGAGATACTGACTAGATATAGTTGGGCTCACCTCAGTGCACGGCTCGGGATCTGGAACCAAACTCTTGGAAAGGGGCTGGACTCCGTTCCACTGCGGAGTTGCCCATGGGGAGAGGAGCTCGGCAGGGCCGGGTCTGCTTACAGCCCCCATTCCTTCCTCAGGCTTAAAATGTACTCATGTACTGTAATTCTCATCACAGTAATAAGTGCTTGATTACGGCAAGTTCTCTCTTTACAGGCCTGTCTGTAAGCTCCCCGTTTCTGCCGGGAGCCTGAAAGGATGGTCACCGGTCAGATAATAACTCCCATAATTGCTCTGAAAGATTCCAGTCAGACATTAGACCCATTCTAGTACAGAACCCGTCCTGGTCAGAGTTACTCACAATTAGCTGTTACGGCTGCTGACTCTGGGTCACCTGCAATCTTCACCCTTCGCATAATATCCTCTTGCAAAGATTAAGGGGTTACATTCGTCTATCAGACATGGCTTGGCTGCTTTTCCTCTTACCTCTCTTATAGACGGCAGTTTGTTTCTATGGGACATAGATCCGGTGCGTCACCTCTTGCCTGCAGTGTCCCCCAACGGTCAGTGATGGGCTCCACTCATTTTCATGTCTGCGTGCTACTTCTGGGTCAGATAATTACATAGATGACATGGAGTGAAGCACATCAACACCAGATCTGACTAAACTGCCATAACCTGTTTGAGTGAGATCTGCTGTTGGATAAGTCGTAACGCCATTCTGCTCCACATGATGACGACGGTCTTATTACTTGGAAGCCCAGAGCATCAGTGCCCTTCCAGTACCTCTGACTCCCTGTTGATGGCAGTGTGATCACTGATCTTAGTGAGAAGTTTGAGGTCTCGCTTAGGTTTTCTGCTGACTGTGAACTTTCGCTTAATGTATCCTGGTTAAGGTCTTCACTGCTTTTTACACGATGAAAGGCTTATATATGTGTTTACGGCATATTCACATTGCAATGTGGCCTCCCCTTGTGTTCTCTTAGAATATTCAGCATTTTCAGAACAGTGCTGCCAGGGTTTGGGTTAGAAAACCCACATCACTGCAGTCTTAGTACAATGTACAATGGCAATACAAAGTTCTCTTGCTAATTTTCAAGTCTCTCCATGGCAAAGGCCCCAGTTACTGACCTCTTTTCAGCTCCATTTGTCCTTCAGAATCCGGACAGTCTAGTCTGGGTCATTGCGCGTCTCTGTGCTTCAATTGTGGAGCAACCTTCCAATTTCCAGTTTATCGGTCTAGTTGGATCCTGGAAAATGTTTTTGAAAAAACCTTAAAACTCGTGTATGCAGGTGTGTTGACTGCAAGGATTGCAGTAAACTAGCTTTGATTGTGACGCACTTTCAGATTTTCGATAATGTGAAATTGCTGTAAAATCTGAAAGTCTGAAGTTTTCCTATAATTATTGGGGCGCCCAGCTGGGGTGTGTGAGCCCCTCATACGTGCCACTCGTACAGCTTTAGCAGTGGTCACCTACAGTATGAGATCCTCTCCTTTCCTACGCCCAGCCATTCCTCGCTGATGGACGACGAGGAAGACCTCCCCCATCACGACGAGTGCACGTGGTATGTGGGGGATGTGAAGCGCGTCCAGGCCGAGGAGCTGCTCAGGGGCAAGCGGGATGGAACCTTCTTGATCCGTGACAGCCAGACGCAGAAGGGCGCCTTTGCCTGCTCCGTGGTGTAAGTCCCCTAAATCAACTTTGGCACCAGGGGGGTCCCCTAAGTACATTGTGTGTGATCAGCAGTTATAAGGGGGGAACCTTCAGCATGTTGGGTAAAAGGTCCAGCTGCTTTTGCACCCCCTGCCTCTGTACCCCCCCCCCAATGTACCTCTCTAAAGCCCTCAGCATCCTACCTTTTATCTAAAAAAACTTTTAACTTTAAAAACATCTGATGTACATGGTAAATTCATGACAAACTGTTCATTATACACTGGAGGCAAAGAAGGACCCAAACAGCAGAGTATCTTTACAAGTGCATTAATGCGAGGTCAATCACTGCTCTTCTGACCAATCAGATCGGAGAGTTCAGCAGCGCTGTGGCAGGTCTGTGTTTCCTCACTGACTCGTTTTGTTTAATCTCTGTGTGTCTGGCTGCAGCCTGGACGGAGACGTCAAGCACTGTGTGATTTTCAAGACGGCCACGGGCTACGGATTTGCGGAGCCCTACAACCTGTACGGCTCCCTCAAGGCCCTGGTCCTGCACTACAGGGACGCCTCGCTGGTCCAGCACAATGACTCGCTGAATGTGACCTTGGCCTATCCTGCCCTCACCCAGCATCCCAGATGAACGCAGCCGAGGGGCCAAAGACTGACATTTTGATGTTCATCCCTTTTGTACGCAAATCTCAGATTAGGTCCCATGACTCATATCAAGGAGGACTGGATACTGAAGTGTACTGTATTATTTAAAGTAGCCTTGAGTTATTTCAGTGTTAAACATGTTAACAGTCAGCCCTCTTGCCTAGATTTTAAGTATTTCTTAGGTTCTTTGAAAGTGTTATTCTCCTTTGTAGTTGTAAGCGGAATCCGTGCCTGGTTAGGCGGAATCCGTGGGACCGGACAGTGGAGCGGAATCGGTGCTTTAGGAACATGTGTTGCTCGTATGTGCTTCCGTTTCGAAGGGACAGACACACTCTCTACGTAGAAAGAGCCCCTAGGGCCCATTCAGGCTTGTCTTCTGAAAGCGAGAGCTGAGACGGTCAGCGCCAGGAAGGACCCGGGGAATAAGGGCCGGTCAGCTCCCTTCTGGCCTGTCACACATTTGCATTTTCTCACTGCTTTTTTTCTTTCTTTACGTCATAGATGAACATGTTTGCCCCGTCTTTTCCCCTCGTCACACTTCGTACCTTTTCCTGGTTTGGGCTGTAGCCGGAATGAAGAAATTGTTCATTTTGCCTTTTTGTTTAGCCTGAGTGACCTAGTGATCGGCATCATCGAGAGGCGATTCCCTCTCGCTAAATAATCCTCGGGCATCTCCTCCCAGCCGCTTTCCGTCCTATCGCCTGTTTTGGACACAATCTGATGTACAGAGATGTTAGCTTGCATGAGGATCCCTGGAGAATTTGTCACCTGCTTTTTTTTTTTTTTTTAGAAAGATGCTGTAGATTCATCATATCAAGTCAGTTTAAGCCAAATGAAGGACAAACCAGCTGCTCCTGGGTTGGAAGCTTGGAAATAGTGACGTGAGAGATTTCACTTTAAAGACTGCATGGAATTTTCTCCTTCGGAGATATAATCTAAGCACTTGTTACTAGTACTGTTAAACTGTATATCTGTACAATATGCATAAATAGTTATGGATATAAATGTCTGCACAGGAAGGAGTCGGCTGACCTTGAGCTGTACTTTCCAGTTTAAGGGGTCCCTCACTGTTGGTGTCCTTGTGTGTGGATTTTCTAATCAACGGAAGCACCATCATTTGAAACACAAAAATAGCAGACGTGGGGGGAGACTGCAGCCCGTTCTGGGGCCGCAGGTTGGATTTCTTGATTCTCATCACCCACTCGGTTTGGTTCGGCCCGCGGGCCGCCCGTGGTCCTGCCCAAGCCAGGAGAGTGGTGAATTCTTTTATTAACTGCAGTGTCTGAGGGGAGTATGTGCCTCTATGTACCTGGGCCTGGTGCTGATGCTTGCTGGGCTGAAGCCTTGCTTTGCTGGTGCTTTACCCAGGCACCTGGCTGGCCGTAGCGCAGGCCGCTGATCATTCGGAGTATCTGGTGTGAACCAACAGGTGGCTGACGGAGACGCCATCAGCCATTTTCCCTGAACTTCACAGGAATTTAACAGGCCTCTGCCTCGCCGAAAAAGCAGCGTCGCGATATCAGCCGTAGATTATGGTATGCGTGTAACAGCGCCCCCATAAGGCCTTTTTAGTACCTAAATGGAGTATTGTAATGGTGTATTTACAGTTTTGTTCTGGGCCAGGATGTAAGCTGGGATTTTCTGAGCCTGGTGTGGAGTGAGCTGACTGCAGGGTCAAAATAAGAGCCACGATCTACAGTAAGCAGTGTGAGCCATTTCTGTGGCTTCCATGCAGTAATGGAATCATCCCAGACATGATCTTTCCCCTGCAGGACTGCACAGTGCAGATGGTGTTAGATATGCATTACACTTCCAGTTTTATTTTATACGTGATAGTTGTGTCTGAAATGCCGCTTGCATAGGCGGAAAGTCAAACTTAGGAATGCTGTGTTTAGTAAATCCAGATGCTTTGAATTAGCATTAACGATAAGAGCGAATGGATACCAGTTAACAGGGATGATTATACTGCCAAATTCATAGGATAAGTGATGATGTTTTGAAGACTATTAGAGGTAAGATGAATGTTGTCCTGCACACAGCTTCTCATGGATGTGAACCCGGCCCCTGAAGCGTTTTGCTTTCCGGGAAAGAGCAGGTTGATGTTTTGGCGCTGCAGGCGTTGGTTGTACATACTGAAATCATAACGCAACACTGATGTGTTGTGACTGTCTGTAATTGTTCTTAAATTGTCTGGCCCAATGGACAAAATCTTTTGATCATAGTAAATAGGTCACATCTTCTGAGACGTTTAAGAGAAATTCACACTGAGTGCTGAGCTGTGGCGTATTTTTTGTACATAGCATTTAATGAAATGCAGGTTGTATTTTTCTGTTGGGTGGCCCTGAATACAGGTGACCGACATTATCTCAGACTGTGAGAAGCTGTTTAGCTCCGGCTGTGTTTTGTGCAGATTTCATGGAGATAGACTTATGCAGTAAATGGTCTCTGTTGCATCACCTGACAACGTGCTGCCTCAGCTGACAGACGCCATGCCGGTATTTTCCAAACTGGTCCTGCAGCGAGTCAGGTGACATCTTCATCTGCCCTGTGCGTTTCTGTGTCACGGAGTCAGATGTTTAAACCAAGCTGTGGAAGTCTTACAGTTTCCATTTTGAAACTGGTGGAGTGTTTTCTGAAAACAAATAAAGGCGGGAGGTACATTGTGTCAGTGTCTCCTCCCTTTGGCAGCCTTCATAGCTTTATCTCAGCAGTTAGCTTGAACTAGAGAGCATGTGTGTGTGGGAGAAAGATAAGACTGATGAACAGGTGTGAAAATCTGCTGAATGCACTACAAAGACGCCCTACAAATGTCAGGTGGCCTGCAGGCTGGGATGCCGCCCTTTAGCTGTGCAGGCTGGGATGCCGCCCTTTAGCTGTGCAGGCTGGGATGCCGCCCTTCAGCTGTGCAAGCTGGGATGCCGCCCTTCAGCTGTGCAAGCTGGGATGCCGCCCTTCAGCTGTGCAGGCTGGCCTTTGCTTTGTTACTTTTATTCCTTTCTGTTTGACCTGACAAGGAGCTCTGCTGACTGAGAGAAGCCACACGTCAGAATGGCCCCAAGTGAGAATGGCTGAATCGCAGCCATACTGGGTTTGGATTAGCTTCTTGGTTATTTTTTTTTTATTTTTTTTTTAAAGCTGTTCAATTGCTTCCTTTACTTGTACATTTGTTTACTTGTTCAGCATAACCTGACAGATTATTTTAAATAAACTAGCTTAAATCTTTCTTTCCATACATTTATACTTGTTTACAATTTCCAATTAACCAAATAGAGAAAATCTTTAAGAAAAAATTTGTTGGTCTTTTTATTAGAGAATAGAAGTAGGATTTTAAAAAAAAACCTGACTATAGTTTAAAAATCATTTTCTTATTTTTATTTTTTAACTTGAAGTTTTTAAGACTGCGCTAGTCTTTAGTTTTTCTACTTGTGAAACAGTGGCTCCCTCGAGACAATGGAACTCTGGGATCTAGTGCTCCCTCAAGACAATGGAACTCTAGGATCTAGCGCTGCTTCAAAACAAAAACTTTCCACCACAAATGTTGATAGTTACGGGGTCCAAAATGGCCCCTTTGAAAAGCAAAAGATCTAAACTTTATCACCTACTGGAGTTCTGCACTATATAGAAATGCTGTATATTTTATATCTGTTTCCTTTGACCTTTTTGAAAAAGTGCAATTTTTTTGTAGTGTTCATTGACAGAAGTTTTGACAGTACCAATTTACATACATTTGTAATCTGTAATTTGGATTCTGCAGCTGTCAATCTTTTCCAAAGACAGATATTCTGTCTTCTTTATTCAGAAACTAAAAGAAGAACATGTGGGCCATAATCGCCCCACTTGTCAGCTACACACCAATATCAGTCTGCCAAATGACAATAATTTAGATTTTGCACTAAATTACGAAACTAATCTTTATCGAGTTTCAATTCATGTACTGTAGTCAGTTGCTGACAACGTCTGTGTTTTGTTGCAATCACTTCCCACAAAGCAATGCTAGTGACGTGAGAGAGAGCAGGTTTGCGTGCTGGGGGATCTCTGTCCACAGGCCCCACCTCCTCCACCTGCTTGTGTGTGTTATACTGTAAGTAACATGCAGGCTGTGAGCTTTTTAAAATCATTATCAGTTGTCTTTGCCCTCGTTTTTGTTTTATTTTCCGTCCTTTGTAACCCGATTCAGTAAAAACTCGAGATAAACAATCGCCAGCATCACCAGATACGGCAGTGTAACCTGAAACCTTCGGTCCCTCCAAGTGCAGCATGTTCTCCATCTTTTTATTAAAGCAGATCATTGGAGATGAATGGCTGGTGCTGAGAACTGTGTTCATCCTATTGGGAGGAGAGCAGCACTTGGGGGGGGGGGGGGCGCTGTTGAGGTGCCCGGTGTGATCGTAGCGTCTTGCTGGCTTTAATGTCTGTGCAGCTCTGATGTCGTCCATTCTGTCCCCAGTCTATCACCAAACGCAGCCTTTCCTCAGTGTACAAATCAACAGCTTATGCCAATACTGTATTTGTCCTGACTGGTACTTAAATTTTCTATGGTACTTCAAAATAAACTGATGTGAAAAAGAAAATAGTTCTTCTTTGACATTTTCTTTTGTGTTATCTGCAATCTTTCCTGTAGTAGGAGCCTGGCTTACAGTAAACAGCACCCTCTTGTGGTCTGAGGAGTGTGTGAAAATGTGTCCTGGGGTTTTTGGGGAAAGATCCAAAGATTGTGTGGCGTTTTTGTTATGTGCTTATTGCTTTCAGTAAACCAGCCAGTGACCTGACTGTGCTGAGTGACCTGACTGTGCTGAGTGACCTGACTGTGCTGAGCTCTTTGGGAAAAGCACCTGGTTGAACTGAACTGAGACTATTTGACATGCACAACTACATAAGATACACTCTTTTAGAATTCCCTTGCTCAAGATTTTAAAACGATGAAGAAATCTATTTGGGTCTTTCTAAACAAATTATTAATTGGATGAATTATATGGATTCTTTTTAAATTTTGGGCCCCCAGCCCAGATTTGTTTGGGCCCCCAGTCACTCAGGAATCTTCCTAACTTTTCTCCCATAGATGGTGCCACCGTGTATACTAAAATATGTGTATGTATTACAAACACAGCACTTTTCCAAATGTACTTTCATGCTTTGCTTTAAATTTCTCTAGGATCTTAGCATGCATTGTGTAAAGGTGCAGTTAAAAATACAAGTCACAAAGTAAAATGTTTATTTTCAAAGTGCCCCTTCTGCAGACCCCACCCTCAATGGAATCAGGTCCCTTTATCTGAACCCAGGAGCCTGTGATGTCAGGCAATCACAGGATGGATGGATGGATGGATGGATGGATGGATGGATGGATGGATGGATGGATGGATGGATGGATGGATGGATGGAT
>JAODJX010000035.1:454845-465272 GCA_026776945.1 Isichthys henryi | reverse complement strand
TCTAATTAGTGACCTAATTAGTGAGTTGCAGCGAAAACCAGCACACACACCGGCCCTTTGCAGATAAGATTGCCCACCCTTGCTCTAGACCATTTCATTTGGGGATGTAAACTGAGGCCAGTTGTTCTATGGGGCGGGGGGGCAGATGCATTTGACTTAATGACCTAATGTCTTACAAATGCTACTTACATTAGACTGGCAAAAGACTTGTGATAACCGATAGGTTATTTATGCAATGCTCTGCAGTAACTTACAAATTTGCAATTCACTCTAATTTCTGGTAAAGTTGTTTTGCTTCCACAAGCTTGATTATTTTTCCTGTCGTTAACTTCGCTTTTCACCAACTGAAGCAACTCGACCACCCAATGCACCCACGTTAAATCCGTCAAGAAAATGTACTAATATGTGTGTTTCGCCTGTGCTCAGCGCACAAAAATTTAGCTTACATATAAATAATAGTAGTAATGTTACATTTATTTCAGACTCAAGTAGCATTCGTATGTAGGGAGGCCATGAGGGCATGCATGTTGTCACGAGGGCCACCCCACCCCTGGTTGAATCGAACTATTGCATCCGTCTTCTAACGTGTACACTGTTGCTCCTTAGTCGTTTTCAGCAACACCGGATTGACGGGTACAGACAGACAGACGGAAATTTAGTCCCGTTCCACCAAAAACACCTTTGTAAAACAAGTTTCTCAACAGAGAACCACGTCGATTTGGCTACTATTCCAGTCTTCCTTGTGACTGGACTCCTCCCTCATTCTAAATAAAACCAATTAACGCACAAGTGAAACAGAAGCTGGTTTGCTCTAAAACACACAGCGTCGTCTCTGTTTTGAAGGTCCCCCAATTATACTGACGCTCAACCAAAGCAAAATTCAGTCTCTCTACAAGCACACACGTCGTTCCTAAAAACGACTTTACAAAGTAACATGAGTCGAATCAGTTTGCTTTTAGTTCTTTGTTTTAATGTTAATATTTGCAAAGAAATAACAAAATTAACAGAATATGGGGAAAATCACATCACCGTTTCTCATACTTTTCAATATCGCAGTTAATTTCACATTTAAACAGTGAGTTCTGTATGATTTGTTTGCGCTGTGTCATTTTCCGAAGTAACACCAATGAAAAGGGTGAAACTTCACGTAGTCAGCAGTTGCTAACAGAGCGAGGCAGTGAAAACGCGCCTCAGTAGATCAGGGCTGTAGCGCCGGACCGCCCTTCGGGGGTTTCCGTGCGCATCCGGCAGGACCGGTTATTGCGGCGGTCTGTTCAAACGGGAAGTGTGAACTGGATGGTCTGTTAATAAACAAATGCTCGGCATAGCCTGGGCCTATTACTGACATTAATAACACCACAAGAAAAAAACTGAAGGAGCCAGTCGTTTAAGTCTTGAGAGGGAAATGAAACTTTGTTGCAGGCCCCAGTTTTCTTTCGAAACGACCCGTGACACACGAATAAAAAAGATTTTAAAATAATGTTTGATTTGACATGATATATTACTGGCTATTACTGTTTGATGATATAAGTCAATGTTCATAAACTTGATATGAATAAGAATACGTATAAATTGGATTGTCGCTGGTTAGTATGATGGACCACAGAGGAAAGGAAGTAGATTACTAGATGATGTATGGTTACATTACAAATAAAATACTGTAACTATATGGAAAATCCCATAACCATGCAGTGTGTCCATATACCGGACGGAGGTGCTTATTCACTCAAATGAACCCACGCAGAGCCGGTGCTACAGGCGGCTGAAGGGGAAGTGCCGCGAAGGAGGAGTTTCTGTAACATATAAGTATCACGTACGGCACTAACACTTCTGATTTACTTCTCGCAAGATCACCGAGAAAAATGAGTGTCTCTCTGGGGCTTTTCCTCCTCGGCTTCTGCTTCGTGCTGGAGAACAGCGAGTGCAGACCCAGCGCGCCCTGCCTGTACCCCCCAGCGCAGGGCTGCCGCTTCCCGGAGACAGCGGGGAAATGCGCGGTACGTTCGCCGGTTATCGTCCCGTTAGTGGCGTCAGAAGCCTGCTTGGTCTCTATACCCCATTTAAAACCGAAAGTGACCTGGCTTGCAGTGCGCTTGGAATTTTTCAGCAAATCCAAGAACGAAAACGGGTGAACCGGCATTTATTAAGTGCCATTCCGAAATGTACTTACCTTTGTTGTGTTATAATTCCACTATACGAAAAGTACCGACAACTATTTTTTTTACGTTTCTATTACAAATGAGCCAGAAAGGTTAGGCCTAATAAATGTTACAGTATGTCATTGTTTGTTAAATTGTCACAGTATAAAGGAAGTTCGGTTAAAATCTTAACTTATTTTTTTTTTTCGTAGGTTCCTGCACTGATTCATAAAGAAACTAGCGATGCATTTTTACTTAAACAATGTCAAACGGTGTTTGGTAATAACGCACATTTTAAGATTTACAACTTAAAAGCGTAACCCACCTACGAACTGGCTATGAAATCGGAGGGTTAAAAGGAGAATCGCCTCCTTACACGTGGATTTATGACGATATCTCCTATAATTACTTAGATTTTAATTCGGTGCTTTTCAGCGCTTGTGCTGTGTGGGATGCAGTACGGTACGACCTGAGCACTAATTCTGATCTCGTGATCTTGACCTTTTAACTGTAATAAGCAGTACTGGGAAGCCACGCGGTGACTCAGTGGCCAGGGCTGCAGGGTTTACGTTTCCAATACCACCCCTGATCTGTCTGTCTGTCTGTCTCACTGTGTTGTGTGGCTTTCCCACAGAGGCCCTGGTTTCCTCCTGTACTTGGGCTCACTGATGCCTCTGCATTTCCCGTAGTGTGATGCCCTGTGACACACTGGTGCCCTGTGACTGTGTAGTACTGCCTGATTGTCTATCCTGCCTGGGAGGGTCTCCAAATCTATGACTCCCTTTTGGTGTTGGTACAGAAGTACTGCTTGGAGCAGAAGGCTAACGGACGGAACGAAACTGACGCTCCAGTGGAGGTAGCTTTGTACTATGAGAGCTTGTGTCCTGGCTGCCGGCAGTTCCTGGTGCTGCAGTTGTATCCCACATGGCTGATGCTCCATGACATCATGGCAGTCAGTCTGGTGCCCTTTGGCAATGCGCAGGTGAGGAGTACACGGCACGGTAAACCGCCAGGTGGCACGTTGGCGTGTAACGCTGCCGTCTCGCTCCTGCTCACGCTGTCCCCGCTTATCCCAGGAATCGGGTCAGAAGCCACCCTATACCTTCGCTTGTCAACACGGTGAAGACGAGTGCCTGGGAAACATGATTGAGGTATGGACACGGCGTTTCTCATTCTTTCCCCCCAACATATCAAAATGTATTTGTTTCATTGCAGTTCTGCCTCCTGTCTCCCACAGGCCTGCATTATGAATTTAACCAAATTGGCCTTTCCAATAATCTACTGCATGGAATCGTCTGAAGATGTTATCAAGTCTGCCCAAGTCGTATGTATCCGAATTTAACATTTATCTGCCCATAAAGTATAATAACCCCTAATTTAAGGAGGAGAAGTCTCTGCTGCCTGTATTTGGAAGTTGACAATTGGCATGAACGCGGGTTCCTGGTCATATGCAGTGGTGGGCATTTGGGCTCCGCTGAGCGGCACTGCCTGCAGTGGAGGTCTCACCTGACATTCTGACTCTGTTCTCCCAGTGTTTGCAGCTTTATGAGCCAGAAGTGGACTGGAACACTGTCATGACCTGCGTGAAGGGAGACCTGGGAAACCAGCTGATGCATGCAAATGCGCTGATGACGCAGGCGCTCAACCCGCCCCACGAATACGTGCCCTGGGTGACCATCAATGGGGTGAGAGGCCCTTCCATCGCATTACATCTGTTCATTTATCCAAAGCAGGGGAAAAGTGAGCCTGCTTGTGTAGAAGTGCTGCTAGGCTGAGCTTCCAAAGAGTGACGGCTGGGGTGGTGATCCGACCCCTGGTTTAGATTTCCAGTGTGGCTCTGATCTATATTGTCCAGTGTAGAAACATGGTGCATCTCTTTGCAGAAACACACTGAAGACCTACAGCAAAAGGCGATGTCGTCTCTTTTCATGCTGGTCTGCAACTTGTACAAGGTGCGATGCTGCATTGGGGGGTTGAGGGGAAGTGAAAGCTGTCATGGCTGCCCTGTAAATGCGATGAGTGTGATTGCGCTTACCAAGAGGGTGACATCACTCTGTTAAATGGGAGTAAATGTATGAACATGGGTTTTTTGTTTTTAGGGTGTGTCTTTGTATGATTCAGTACTCACTCAGTACTCATTCAGTACTCACTGGGTGTTAATGAGCTGCTGCTATGAATGATTCCCTTGTCTTGACCTAAAGCTGTTAAACGCTGCGTGTTTCTTTCTCAGGGTGCGAAGCCAGCTGCTTGTACTGGAGCTGCCAAGAAATTCGACAGAAACTATCTTTGATATGAGATTTCAGTGCTTCAGACCCCTACTGAGATGTCAACTGCAGTCTTTTAAGGAATCATCACAGTCATCAACTTGAAACAGTTTTAGAAAAAAATGTATTAATTGTACTTTACTATTTTCCTATGTCTGAGCAATTTTTTTTTAAAAATGTAATCAGCCACTACTCATCACATAGCTGTATACCAACTTTTAGACATTAAATACTCGGGCATACGTACCTCTGAAAGGAGTGTGCATATGAAAGTTGTGGAAAATGCACTACTGCCTTGATGTAAGACTTTCTGACAGATATGTACATATCTATAATCTTGTCTGATGTTTTTTACGATTATAAGGGTCGTTTTATGGTTTCAGGACAAGATAATGTGCTTTTGGAATGCGATGGCAGTTTATTATAATTTTTTTTTTAAACGACATGAATATTATTCAAGTAATTTCTCCAAAAACATGAATACTTTTGAAAAGATTTTGTAATACAATTGCTGAATTCTTTATGGATCTGTTGTTGTTTTTGGAGGCCCTGTAGCTTCCCTCTCTCTCTCTCCCTCTCTCTCTCTCCCTCCTTGTTTGGGATCTGCCCCAGCTCTCTCTTTTTGCACTTTCCCAGGTCTCTCTGACTATTCAAAGACATGCAGAAACTTCTTTCCCACCCCAGCCACTACATGTATATGAAGGTGGATGAATGGATAGATATTTACGGAGGAAGGTGTTTGTGTTCCGTCCTGCAGGAAACGCTTACAGGGCAGCAGATTTTAATTTCTTTAGGACACTTTCATTTTCATCTCATAGTTCAGCCTATTTTGGGCCAGAAAACTGCATGCTATACATTTTCTACAGGCTTATGTATCATAATTAGTGTCAGATATTGATTCTGGCCTTATTCTTCTGCTATTAGACTTAGCAACAAAGTCTCTGCTGTTTCATTAATATACTTATGCTGGGGTTTCTGAGCGGTTACTGATCAATCCTCTGTAAGCAGCAATCTGATTTATACAGATGAGTGTCTTTGTGCAGTCAGTGCTTTATTTCCTGTGGGTTGTTAGTCCGCTTTGGTCATACCTCCTGCTCCTTGGTGTGCAGTTTGCACCTTCTTCCCTTGTGTGGGTCTCACAGACCTTTCGAGATAAAAGCAATCAGTCCCAACTCCAACGAGCTCGCTGTTACCGGCTGAGTCACTCTGCTGCTCTCCGCTTCATTATATAATTCTTTATATTCAGCTGGCAAATTACATGCAAGGGTGGTGATCAGTAGTATGTACATTGTATATGTATCTATGTAATAGGTGTGAATGGTCTGTGTGAGACTACGCTGGAATGGGTTGGCACCCCATCCTGGGTTGTTCCCTGCTTTGCGCCTGTAGCGTCCAGGATCAGCTCCAGATTCCCCGCAACCCTGCATAGGATAAGTGGTTTCACAAAATGGATGGATGGATGGACTGTAATCGATATCATAAGTGTAACTGAAAATGGTACATTTCACAAAAAGCGCTTCGTCAGAGTTATTCAGAAGTGATTCAACCCCCCAACTAAGAACCAAAGTCACACTGCACCCTCACGTTCCTCACTGCGTGTAGAATAAGGACCCCAGGAAGCCCTTTTTATTGGAAGCTGCAGTTCTCATGACTTTTGGAGGAAGACAAAGCCTTGATAGCATTTTAACTACCTGCTGAATGACGAGCAGAGAAGCCGCTGGGACAGAAAAGGGAAGCGTGTTGCTGCTGGATGGCAAGTCGCCGCAAACAGCTGGCAGTAATAAGGGGCTTCCTAAGTGAGAGGCGGATCTCCGCCAGGGGCCGCGTGCCGGGTTCCTGAGCGAGAGGCGGATCTCCGCCAGGGGCCGCGTGTCGGGTCCCTGAGCGAGAGGCGGATCTCCGCCAGGGGCCGCGTGCGATTTACTCCCATTTTCTTCCTATTGAGAAGGAGAAATTTAATGCATGTACAAGAGGGACCCCCAGGGGACACTGGAAAACTTTGGGATACAATATTTATGAAAGGGTGAGATCTCATCCCTGCCATTCTAGAATTTAACTATTTCTATAATCTCAAATCACCCGGACAGCCTAAATACCACTATTATAGTTTAATATACCTGAAAGGTGTTTTTCTAGAGATTTTCACCACAGAGGACGTGTGAATTACCAGATCGTCACACAGTATCAGGCAGAGAGCATCAGATAAATGTCACACTACATATGACAGGGGCATCGTGGGAAGGTTCAGAGCCAGAATAATGGTGTAGTACTGCCACTATCTGACAGGTGCCTTGGTGAGCCTGGAATGGTGACTGACTCCCAACAGCCGAAGTGCGTGCAGGACAGAGTTCCCTCGGGATGTAGCCCTTCTCGATGACCTTCTCTTGGTGCCTGCCGAGGCGACTCGAACACGGGTGAACGCGTATGTGAGGGTGGAGCTTATTGCAGTCTAAGCACAACTTACCCAATGAGGAAGCAAGAACAGTAAAAAGGATAAGTGTCTTGCTGAGTACACCAGTGAAATCTTAGTCAGAGACATAAATGCCATTAATTTCAATGTGTAAAAACACTAGATCGATTAAGGTGACAAGATGGCACACAACCTGTGCTCTGCTAGGAAGCAGACTCCTATTGTGTTGAAACTCAGTAAAGCATATTAAAACACATGCAAGTCAAGCTCTTCAGCATGCACAGATAACCAATCACAGATAACCAATCACAGATAACCAAAAAGCAAATGTGTCTGACTGATCTTCTCTCGTGTTTCCTCGTTCCTCCCTCCATTTCTTAAATGCTTCCTCCATGCTTTCTGCAGCTGTATTGCAACACAACTCATACGCCCTCCATCCATCCATCCATCCATCCATCCATCTATCTATCCATCTGTCTTCTACACTATCTTGGTCATGGCCGCTGGAGGCCTGGAGCCTATCCCAAGCTCAAGGCTGGGGAATCCCAGAACGGGATGCCAGTCATTCACTGGACCCATTCACATCCTCACCCACAGACATGAGGCATTTAGAAACACTGCTTCACCTAGTGACATGTCTTTGGTCTGCGGGAAGAATGCCATGTTACACGGGGAATAGCGGCAGGACTCGAACCCCCAACCCTGAAGGTGCGACTGCTACCTGCTAAAGCACCCTACCACCCCCACCAAACATAAATGTACTAGGTGGAAAAATATATAGTCATCATCTATTGTATCACACTGTAAGTTCACACCCTAAAATATAAATCCATGGCAAATCGTCATGCAATAGTGTATAACGTGTGTATGTTCCAATGACTGAAAGCACTTACTTTTTAAATAATATCAAGTACGAAAGCTCATTCTGGTTGCACAGTGTCATTTAGCCGGTAGGTGATCATGGTGCCAATGCGTGAGTGAACAGATCGGGGCAAACGGAATAGCACCCATTGGGCAGGTTTGGAGCTGGGACACGCCCACTTTTACTCATTTGGCCATATCCTGCGTTCAAGGATGTGAGCCGTTCTGAGAGTATTTATTCAGGCTATCTACTCTGGGGAATTCAGCCAGAAGCACCATGGCCAGGGTGACAGACACAGTGCTGTTTTCTGTTTTCTGTGTTTACTGTGGCTTCCCTTTCCTGCAAGGTAAGGAAGGGCTACGTTTTTTTCCATCTTTGCTGCTTGATTTAGTTAAAAACCAGCGTCAGATCTGCTGAGTGCCACTTCGTCTCGTTGGAAAAGTGTAATTTGCCTCTTTTACTTTTAAGAAACAGATTTGTCATATGGAAGCTATTATTAGGCACTGGAATGCATCTATAATGTAACTACAGGTTGTTACACAGCATTGTATGTTAAAGAGTCGACTATTGTGTTTATTATAATGATTTTACTGTGCTGTATCAATGGAAACCATATTTGAAAGAATAGGTCATCTTCACCACATAATATCTGCATATGACAGCATGCAAAAATAAATTTACCGTGCAAGGAAAGCCAATCCTGGCAGCCCAGGAGAACCCGGAATCCAGTCTTTCTGCGGAACGAGGGCACGCACCACCTAAGCAAACCACACCACTCCTTATGTCAATTCCCCGCTCCTGCGTGGCAGGCAGCCGCCATATTGAACTGCGCTCAAAACATTCACGAACCCGTTCACCTCCTGCATGGTATTGCTGCCACCAATACATCCCTACAAGGATACTTGCTTTGTCAATGCTGTGCCTCGTAGCTGTAGTAGTCTTAGTCCCTCCTGAATCACACAATATCATATGCATACAGTCCAATGCTGAACTTTACTAAGCTGTCACGCTGCTGTCATAGCGCACTGTTTGCCTAATAACTACATCAGCTGCACTAACTCTCTTTTTACTCATGACACTAAACCCTACAGTAGCTCTGAGGCCACACACTTTTCACTAACTTGTGCTTTCACTTAAATGCTGTAATATCCTGCTTACTATCGCCTCCCTTTGCTGTATCTCATTTGCAGGAGTCATTGAAGGTCCAAAAACTTCCAGCGTAACACCAGTCAGAGTGACTTCCCCAGTTCAGACAGACAGTAACTATACAGTCAATCAGACAGAGTCGCCAGACAGAATGACCGGGAGCACAGAGCTCAGCACAGCTGTGAGGACCCCGACACAGTCTGGTCTTTGGGCCTCGAGCACCTTCACCCTGAACACCACGGGTCTTGCGCTCAATATCACCGATAATTCCTCTGTCACAGCAAAGCCTGATCATATGACCTCATTCACAACCCTCACTCCTGTGTCAGTTTTTAACGCAACTAGTGGGAATGTCACTGTAAATACTGGTATGTTCACATTAAAATTCTGCCAGTTTTTAAAACTGAATGCAATTGCAATTACATTCTTTATGGGGAAGATTCATTTCAGAGCTGAAGTTATTTCAGGGCCCACAGTTAGAAGTTGGTTTGCATCATCTATTCTGAATACTGCAATGTGTGCATTGTGCTGAATTCACTAAAATGACAGTTGATCATGGAAATATAAGCTGGACATGAAGTCATCATTGAAATGGATCATGTCTTGCAGGCTCAGCTGATGTCGTGGCCTCAAACCCAGGACTGGTAGCCGTCCTCTGTATCTTCTTTATCACTTTAACTCTGGTAGTGACTATAGGAATCGCAAAAGCAGTAAATTCCAGGAAGCCCAAGTTTGAGACACTTGAAGATTTGCCCATGGTGAGGAAGCTGTGTTTTTATTGGCTGTTCACTTTCACAGTTGTTTTCTCACTTGGACAAACGTGTTCATCTCGCACGAAGAACCAGCTAACTGGAGGAAAGAGATGCTAAATGCATGAGTTCAAATCAAAGCTGCTTTTTATTGAAGCCACATTGATCACCACCTTGTGACAAATGTCACAGAATCAAAAATTAATGCTTTGTGCAGGAAAAGATCGTGTATAAACCACATAACTGAATGAAAGTATAATTCTTCTTCCAGCACGATGAAAAACAAATGCCTTAATGCCAGTGTAATGTTTGTGTTGTTGAAACACCAAGAACACTGCTGCCTTTTCTCTTTTTTTCAGGAAAAAATGAATGAGAAATCTCCCTTTGCTCTATATCCACCGAAATAACTGTAACTGTTGCCAGAAACCTCCACGCTGAATGGAAAAGACGTTGATGAAAATATCTATCATATGTGTAAAATTATATGATTCTGCTCATTCAAAAACGTTATACCTTAATCTTTGCTGTAATATACATGCTACTGCCAATTTATTAAAAAATTTTTGCCTTCTAAAGTTGGTTGTCCACGCTCTTTACTCTTTACAGTCACGATCATCACATCTGAGGTTTATTACCTTCCTGGGGCCGACCGTAACTATGTGTGACGCTAAGATACATATTTGGTTCTCTACATATTTCGCATTACCAGATACTGGTTCTAATTCGGTCACCCACAAGCTGAGATGATAAATTGTCGCCACAGGACTGGGTTCCGTGGACAGCGTTCTGAGGGGGGGGGGGGGGGGGGGGGGGGGGGGGGGGGGGGGGGGGGGGGGGGGGGGGGGGGGGGGGGGGGGG
>JAODJX010000035.1:359587-370484 GCA_026776945.1 Isichthys henryi | reverse complement strand
GTTTACCGAGCAGCCTGGGGCCCCCCCCCACCACTGGGCGGGCTATACACACCCCCCGCCCTATATCCCCCCCCCCCCCCCCCAGTGTCTGTCCCCCCGCTTAAACCACCAGCGGTGGGTGGGTGGGGTGGGCCCCTGCTGATTCCCCTCCCAGTCCTACAGTGTCTTCTGGCTTAAACCTCTTTCACTCCGCTTGGAGGGACAGGAAGCGGGTTTTAATGCTGGAGGATTCGTCATTCCGGGGCCCACTCAAAATCCCGAGAAACCCTTTTTGTAGTTTAGCTTTTACCCGATGAAATGCGTCGTCATGTCGGCCTTTTTATCAGGTGCTGGAAATGCCATATCGATTTTATTTAAGAAGAGAAGTTTTAGATAAAAAACCCAGGGGACACTGTACACCTGAATGTGTGTGTTTAATTATCCACAGAATGAAATACATTACTCCTGTATATATTAGACCAGTGTAACATTTTTGATTAGTCTGTATTCAGCCCCCAATATCAGTAACTTTATCTTTTTTCTTAATTTATTAAAACTGCTTCCACTATATTCTGTAAACAGTAGGATGAAAGTTTTCTTTCTTGTGGTTGTTATGTAAAGAATATAAAGAGAGCAGAATATAATATCTATAGGTATACAGTTTTGAACAATCCAATGAAATATGAGGTCAATTATATAGATATGACACAGATTATAAGAGATACTATATGCAATGCCTTTATAGATAACAGTATACCCTTGTAACTTTGAATCAGGATTCCGTTTCCATGTCGCGGAGTAAAGTTCGTTGTGCAGTTACAATGTGAAATTTAGCAGATTCCGACGTCCTGATTATTGGGAAGGTTCCAGTAACAGGGAGAGACCTTTATAATGCTGAAACAGGAAGCAGTTCAGCATGGAGAGATAACGGGTCTCTGAAACTGATGCAGAGCCTAACAATTGCACATCTGTCACTACTGTGGTGAGTCGGGTCTCTTTCGCTATTCTCTGCAATCAGGAAAGATTGTGCAGTTTTCATAGTTCAAGAAAGAATGATTGTTGGTATGAGCAGTTAATTCCGCATATGAATTGGACATGGTGCATGGTTAACTAGACGACACTGAAAGGGATTATGTGCACTGAGAAAGGGCTGAGATCCCTTTACAATCTCCAAACAAGCGCACACCATTTTGTACATAATGCTTCATTTGTAGTATTTATTTTCATTATTGCTCTATGGGTTTCGTTCACCCATTTCCTTCTAACTGTGGCTACATTTTAGTCCTTGCTTGCAAGCCTCTGTGCTGCCTTTTCTGCAGGTATTAAGTCGCATGGCTGACCTTGCCAGCAACCTCTGCTGTCCTCTCGGTTACATGGGTGCAGCTCCTGCCAGGTCCTGGTTGGCGGTTGTAAACATCCGGCTTTCGGTTGCAGGACTTGCATGCTTGCTGATATCCCTCTCTGGACGTATAGGGCTGACGCGCAGCGTCTCTCGGCTGCAAAGACATCCACTGTCCCAATTAATACCATCGATCGTCAGTCAGTGGCCCCTGCTATCTATTACATGTCCATGTTGTGTAAAGTCCGCTGTCCTGGTGGTGGGTATCCTAAGGCCTCAAGTTGGGTATCAGGCCTTGGAATGACAAACTAGGCCATTCCAGATTTCTTCAAGACTGTGACCAGTTGCTGTATGAATTGAGTTTCTGAGCAATAACTATGACTGTTAGTTTCATTGTCATATTCCCCGACCCCACTGTAAACCTACAGACACCCCAGGGAAGAAGCTGTTTATAGACCTCAAAGTAAAAGCTGTTTTATACACTGCTGACTTTTACTTCTGACCTCAGTATGGAACATGGGCTTGGAAGGACCTGCATGTGCCAGTCTGGGTTGCACCTGCCACTTAACTACAGAGTTTTGAATATTAAGACGTGGACAGAATAGTGCTGGTTTCCGGAGGCGCTCCGCCTTCCTGAAATGCTGGTTACTGTATTGCTCTGTTTTAGGGTTAGCCTTCCAAATTTTAACTGCCAACAAACCCCACACTCTCCCCAGATTCCCTGTGGTATGAAACTTAATCTCCTTCAGCATCTTTCGTCTAAAAAATGTCCCTGTGCCCTTTCAGAAAGACGGTAATAGATTAAAACATTTAAAAATGTTAATCTTGTGTCCAAAATAAACAGTGGACGATAGACTCTAAGGCTAGATTTGAGCCTTTGATGATAATTTTCTTTTTTGTGTATCCTCTATATGTGTTCCCACAGTGCCCTTGGTGTTTTCTGGAATGTTTCATTCTCTTGAGCTCCCTGATCTTGAGAAAAGCAAATATTTAATGAAAAAACGTGGCAGAGTAAAATGTGGTATAGTGATATTAGTGCTTTATCGGCATAATAGTTTTCTCCTTGAGTGACATCTCTCCCAGCGATTGCTGATGCCAAAGTGTGGCATCAGGCTGCCCTTTGACCCTCCAGATTTAATTTTAGCTCCGTGTTCATGCTAAACACAGCGGCCAATACCTGTTCTCTCTCTCATCCCACTACACTGTCTTCCTTTCTGTATATAAGGGTTGTAAATATGTTTCAGTTGTTTGTTGTTGTGTGAATCGTGCTGTGATAACTCAGGCTTGGAAATAAGTACTAGACAACAGTGAGGAAAAAAATCCATTTTGGTCTGCTTGTGAGTGGTTGTGGTCCTTTTATCACAAAGCAATATACAGATTTAAAACAAACCATTGAAATAATGCATCGTTGGAAGTAGCTCTAAAATGCAGATGTGCAAAGCTAGAACACTAGAAAAAAAAAAGGACATATTCATCTGTGTTTCCGGTGCTTTTTTTTTCTGTACATGGAGTAAAGGACAAAGCAAGCGTACAAATCCAAATGTGGAGAGTCTCGGTGACTGGTAACGCGTATTATTTAAGGACTCGTGTATGTTGCATTACACAACTTGATGTAACTGATCTACTTGGAGTAAATCTTTCTGTATACAGTAATATATTAAAGCAAAACGACAACCCTGCAAGCAGGTCGGTACCCCCCTGTAGTTCTGCCGGGCTACAAGCTGATCTCTCAGCTTTCATCTTTAATCTTGGATGGACTTTTCAGGTGTGCCTGTTAGTGTTGTTTTGGTGGGGATTATTTAACAAGACTGAAAATGGCATTAGGGACAATGTCCTGGATTTGACTTTAAAAAAATCCTTAAGAGGTGGACATACTTAAAGTGCATGGTCATGTGACATACTGGTGTAGTATTACTCTTCTGTTTGCTTGTTAGTTTTTCAGAGTTATGTTGGATGACTCCCTGTACACAGATGTTTCCATGTGAAGAAAACTTCCTAGTAGACCGAGATCACTCAGCTTGTCTCATCGTCAGCTTGATTTTGGAGTTTGTTTTATTATGTCATTTTACATTTTCAGTGATGCGTCGACCAAACAAAGTACTACACTTTTACCTGGTTTACACTCATTTCGCACTGTTTTTGTGAGAATACTATGTATGTAAGAACAAAAAGTCTAGTTTATAATGCACAATAACTATATGAGGAGGATAGTGTTACAACTTTAGACTATAAACATTTCCAAATATGCTGTAAATGTTGTGGAAAACTGAAATGACGAAAATAAAGTTTATGCGGTTAAGATCTGCACGTTTCTTTGAGGTGGATATCTGCTTTGTTTTCGGATTCTGTTCTCTGCCGTCTTCCTGTACACTCGCCTCCCCCGAAGGCGTCCTACGGCTCAGCGTCCCGCAGGCGCGTTGCTTCCAGCTGGAGGGCCGAAGCTCGAGCGAAAGCGCGGTCACATGACTGGCAGTCACGGGACAGCCCTCGCGCCCTCTCCGGCCGCTGGAGCTAACGATGCTAACTATAGCTGTGTGGTGCTGCACTCCAGAGTGTTTCCGCTCAAGCCTGTTTAATCAGCAGACAGACGCTCTCCCCCGGCGAGCTATCCACCCCACACCTTTATTTTTAGGCCCTACCTCTAATATGGGGAGCCATCTGCCGGCTATCGAGCTGTTCAGTGTCATTGTCCTGTCAAAGGATGCAAGCTGCGCAGATTAGCCTTGTCATTGGAGGATTCCTTATCGTACAGTCTTTAACAAGAAAAGATTCCATATTTCTGTTTTAAATGAATCAGTCTACTTGTCCGAATGAGGTAGTCCTATGTGCACCGCAATGGTGTGTTTGACTAACAGAATCCCCTCTAACTGAACGTAAACACTACTAGCAAATGTGCCACTCAGAAAAAGTCTCTTAATCAGTCATGCAAATGATTAGAATGATCTAGATTTTTAAAATATAGTCGGATGTAGCTGATAACATTTCTTTTATTTTTGTCTAATAATACCAGTTGTCCACACTACTCATTTTCACCTACGTTCGGAAATTCTGCAGTTGTATGTAATGTTACCACTAGAGGGCGCGTTACAAAAATGATTGTGTGGGGCAGGGGGAGGATTGATCGCTAGATAAGTAATATTAACGTAAAACAATTAAACAAAAAACTCCCGTTGCCATTAATACTAGTTTGAGACAAAAATAAACTACATATCTATTACCAGATCTAATTAACCAAACAAAGCTGTTAATGACGATACTAAAGTATAATTCTACCGTCGAGTGTGGTTTGTATTTTTACACGTTTTCTTCAAATATGGATGCTGGGAACACACTTATATGAATATTAACAAATGTAAAGACTGTTGATTCATTATAGAACGTGAACTGTTTAAATGTGAAATCAGGGATCCATGCAGTTGAGTAACCTAATACCCACACTTTTGCTGTACACTGTGTAAACCTAGAAATATGTTACTAATTACAAATGTTCTTCCAAAAGATGTGATGATCCACCCTACGATATTCTCAGACTGAAAGCCTGATGAGACAACGCATGTTGAAAAGAATCACTTTTTTTCCACATGTTGGGTGGGTGAGTGTTTGTCTTGCTTTGTAAACTGAAGAGCTACTCTGTTTTCAATTTCTTTGTGTCAGCTTAAAGAATGACGCTCCTCCCATGCAGACATGAACAAGAAAAAAGTGGAATTATTTGAATGCAATAATAATGCATTTAGAAAAACAAGCGCTGTTAGATTTCAATTTTCATGTTTTTATTTGATAGCACTTTAAAGACAAATAATCCACATAGCGATACATATTTGGAATGTGAAAGGAAAACGCATCCAGTGCAGCAAAAAAAAAAAAAAAAAGTTAGAACGAGAAAATGCAAGTTTCACATCTGAAGTAAAAAATTAAAACATTAAAAATAAGACATTGCAGGTCAGTTTGTGTAAAATGTCATCTGTTCATAAGTGCCTGTAAACATTTAAGGTATAATAAACATTAACATGCACTCAATGGTTCTGCCGTTTACTAGCAATCATCGAGTTTGTCACCGACATGCATTTTTCTGTTAGATGAGTTTTCTGTACAAGTTTATTTCAAAAAGCACAAAAGGGTTCAAACTGACTGCTCCTTTTGTTAATTTAACAAACTGGATAGGGTTAAGCATAAAATAAAATTTGTAAACATCTTTTTTTACAAGTAACCCTAATGTAAGTATAGTGTCCTTATTTGTAATATAGAGACTATATGGACCATCTTGGAGTCGATTAAGACTCAGTACAAGTCCCAGAGCTTATTCGGACCGAAAAACGACTTTTATTTTAGTACGCTTGAACTTGGTGTGGAAGCAACTGACACCCGCTGTTCACATGGTTCATGACCTTCTGTTTGAGCTGAGCTACTTGCTCCCTTAGCAAACTCGCAGTGGATGCCAAATCGGTGTTCTGCGTCTTCAGTGTCTTTACTTTATCTTCCAGTCTAGATATCCTCTCCAGTTTCCTCTTTCGGCACTTGGATGCGGCTATCCTGTTCCGTAGTTTTTTCCTTTCCGCCTTAATACGCTCCTGTGTGTCCATGTCAATGGGCGACAGAGGTGGGCTTTCGCCGAAACTCTGCACGTCGGGCACGGTCTGCGGCTCGTCTTTCAGGGACTGCAGCCGCGTGTGCGTTTGCTGCTGAGCTCCTCCCAGGTGGTGCGATGGAGGAGGAGGGAAGGGAACAGTGTCCGTGGAGTAATTTACTGTAGTCCCCAAAGGTCCATTGCCGTAGCTGTTCAAGTTCGTGTACACCGGCAGGTCTGCATGCATGGTCACTGCCGGCGCACTGCTACTCAGATCCAGGCTGCTTGTTTGCGCGCATGTGCCCCCATTTAGCTGGTTCTGCTTGTGAAGATCTTCGAGAGCCTTCACGAAGCCCTCAGCGAACTCCTGCTCATCGCTTACTGACTTGTGATAGAGGAACTGAGAAGTCGGTGTGGTAGTGACCATGCCATTAGACTGGATGATTAGCCTCTCTAGTTCAGGAGACGCCAGTTTCAAGAGCCCGACGTCCGGGGAGTTGAGAATCCCATCAGCGTCTCTGAGGTGCGGCTTCAGATTGGAGCTTGGGTCGCTCAGGTTTAAGCTCATATCCTTCTTCATCATGGTGTCGTTGGAATAGTCGGATGTGCTTTTTTGGTTTTACTTTTCACATCATCATAATGAAAGGGCGTTTCCATCACTTCCCATCACATTCATAAGGAAAAACGGAAGATTATGCTTCAATAGATGGCGCCGATGACACTAGTCAACAAAAAACAGCTTCGCAAAAAAGCTTCGCTTACATGAACCAAGATACTCAGCAGCTTCGATGTGATCCTTGATTTCCCTTAACTTTATTTAGTCCAGATGTCTCACAAAACTCCAGTTCCGTGACCAATTTCTTTTACTTGTCCACGCACGTTGATTTTGTAATCAAAATACGGATAGTGTCCACTTTCTAAAAATCACAACTAGATCCAAACTCTGCCTAATACATATTCCTCTCCACCGCCCTGAGTAGGATCAGCTATTATGAACAGGTTTTCACATTCGCTTCCTTTTCTATCGTCCTAAATTCCATTATGTCATTTCAGAGAGCTCAGATTGGACAGAAATGACGTTTTCTTCCTGTTTTATTTGAATAAGGGGCAGCGCTTAGTTCCCGTTGCTACGGAGACGGTTAGTAAACTGCAAATAGCGCGGTGCATTGTGGTTTGATGTCATAGCAAACTCGGGGTCAGCGGGGAGGGCCGCTAGCGAGCTGTGGATGGGTCACGTGGTGCCGCATGCTTTCATATCGGCGCGCCTGACGTCAGTCTTATTTATAGGAGCGCGAAAGGGAGTGCCCTCCATGTTATATTCATGGCTCCGTGTTGACGCAGTTTGAGCGGTGTAGACAACCGCGCAAGAGAAGGGAAATGTCTTTACTCTTGAGCCATTTCTCGCGCTTTAATTCGTGGTAAATCAGTAGCATTAAAAAACTATTAGATAAAAACAAATAGATCCCATTTCTGAGATACGCCGATAGTGTAATCCAATAATTATTTTACTGGCGCAGTAATAATGGTAACTGGCTTCACCTCGGCTTTTGTTTCGTGAAAAGAGTTCATGAACGGTAGTGTTTTTAATGATTTATTTTGGTCCAAAACCACCCATCCAAACGTGTTTTGCGCAGTGATTAGTTGTTACCCGAGTTTAGAGATGTATTTATTGTCCAACAATAAATTTGATCCAAATGGCACAAGGGGTCACCTCATAAGAACTTAAAATACTCACAAAACCTAACAGGTTCATTGAAAGTAATGACATTGAAAATACCTGAAAGAAAAAATATGTCCCTTCATCATCCCCCAATAAACAGACCTGTATTTAGAGTATTGAGTTCTGTCGAACTCTCCTACACCGCTGACTCTTTGGTTACTGTGACCCAAATCGGATGACTATCAATTAAAAACGGAATGAACACATTATTGTAATAGCTGGTGTTTCATACAGATGGTCAATTTGCTAAATAAAACAGAATCTCTGGTTGTATTGATGCTTGTTAAATATGGCCCGGGTCCCTCAACGTTTTAACGAATTACATATTTTCTTCAATCTTAAAGCAGTTTGCCTATAGTACAGATAATACAATATTTTTATTTTGCTTAAACTAGTAAATGTCTGTAATTTTGCAATAGTTCAATAACACAGCTTTGTGAAACAAATATCTTACATAGTTCCGAGGTTTTGTTCATAGCTGTAAAACACAAGATGTAGTTACTGTACTTCTGGGGTTTGTCAGGGCTCTGTAGCTTTCCAGATATAACACTTATTTAACAATCTAAAAATGAACCATGTTCAGTGCAACTCACTGTGTATGTTGAGATTTTTTGCTTTTGCGCCTGAAACACCTCATGGCTTATTATTTTGTTCAATGCTATAGTTTACTAAGATAAAAAATGAAATATAAACATCATGTATCCATGGGTGCAGAGCTCAACAAACATGAAATAACAGCAGCAGAGAAACCTGGGATTAAAAAATACATTATTGGCATGAGGCAACTGAGCAAACCAAAGCTACACATTAATTTGAATGTTTGTTATGGGATGAGCGAGTATCTACAAACATTTGGGCTGAAAGTAAGGTGAACCTCCTATTTTTTAAGACATACATAGTGATGGTTTGGATGGACAGAATGCCAGTCCATCGCAAAAGGAAAATCATGCCTCAGAACTTACCGTAACTGCCTCTCCTTGGGTTGTGGAAAGAAAGCTAAGTACCCGGAAGAAACCCACAGACACACTGGAGGAACAAGCAGAATGTGTCCAGAGAGAGCTGGGCCTCAATTAAAACTGAAAACTCTATGAACAAAATCACTCCTCGCCGGAGCACTTCTTATATAAATGAAAGAGGCAGAAAATCCAATATAAAAACTTGAAACTATATGGCAAATATATAAACCAAACACATAACTTATCTTATTCACATGCAGAGGGTATTAATACAGAGGGAGCATTTCTGTATTAACTGATGGTAGAGAATAAGTGATGTAATTGTGTACATTAAAGTAATAGTGTGCAAGGCCCTCAGACGTTTTGCAAAACAAATGCCCTGCTTTCATTCACCAGACTGCATTTTAATGCAACAGAATGAGCCATTTTTCAAAAAAATCCTTCACTTTTGTAATACAAAAAAGTGAACATCTTCTGCTCCATGACATTAAGAAATGATCTTGTTCAGGGTTTAATATGGAACGTCAGAGGTTTGAACCACTTCTCTGTTTTTCTTCTAAATTATTTACAGCTTCTGGTTTCTATGTATGCATTGCATTTTCATTTCTAACCACAAACGCTCAACTGGATTCCAGTCCTCAGACAGGGGACAGCCTGTTAAGAGTGTCGATTTTATATTCAGCCACATCTTGGTGGATTTTCATCAATGTGTATGATTACAGTCTTGCCCAGAATATGTGAAACCTGCCAAACTGCAGCCTCTAAGCAGCTAAACAAAGGTGCTTAGCTCTGAAATTCAACATCACCAAAAGGCCCGAGAAACCCGCCCACATATTTCAGTGTAAACATAAGATTAGCATCAGTTTAGTGCTTCTGATGCCGAACTAATCATTCCTATTTATGTCCAGAAGGTCCTATCAGACCATAACGTGGTTCCTGATGTAAAGCTAATAAATGCCACCTAGATGGGCTGCCTTCTTTCAGCTCTCCTTGAAGACTGCAGTAAGGCCATACTCAAAGGTGGTTATAAAAACTCAAAATGGCAGTTTGTTTTGGAGATCAAAGACTGGTGACCTTGGATTCATTCATTCCAAAGGCACAGGAGGTTAACTAGTCAGACTGTCAGACATGGAATTGCTTTTACTATATCAGATCAAAGTTTTGTCCCATACAATATGTACAGTGTGCAGTGAAATGCTGGTCTGCCTGCTTCTAAGACTGTGACATCGTTCTAACCACTCCTCTTTCTCTTTAACTCATTAATGTAGCCTTTCCTGGCACTCTGCATTCCGCTATTCTGGTGTTTCAGCTGACAGTTCCTCCCTGAGCCTACACAGTAACCTCGCACTTCCCATTTTTTGTGTTCACCTCCATCTAAGGGGAAGATAGAGGCTCACTAGACAGTGAAGCCCCCCACCATTCGGTTTGCTTTGACCTACAGAACTATGAGAGGGGGTGGTCCTAGATGAAAACTGGGAAGCTTCCAGAAGTCAGTCGACTGTCCAATAGTTTATCTAATAACCCATTAGTGTAAGTGCACGTTTTGTGCACCTTTTTAACTTACGGGGTTACGGGGTAACCAAAGCACGAAGGGTTAAATGATACGACTGTGGTCCTTGCAGCTCTGGTTTAATACTGAGTTCTGTCAAGTTGTGAAATTGATTTCAATGTCTAAAAAAGTTGCTTCCGATTTTGAGAACAACTAACAAAATTGAATATAGCGGGGGTTCAGCTCATGACAAGGGAGGCCGTGCCAAACATTTCCATTAATATTAAATTCACAGAGATTTTCTCACAGACAGGAAAACTTATGTTTCGTAGCTTTCTCTATAATTGCACAAAAACTGAACAGTGACTGAACAGTTTTGCTAAACCACACATCGTTACCTACTTTTTCATTAGTGGTTTAATTGTATCAGACGATTAAAACGATATACAATTGTGATCTCTTTAAGCAAATATACTAATTATTTTATAATAAAATGAACAATCCAACATGATATTTGCAAAACGCCGAGCCATTTTTCACCATGACTTTTATTCCAAAGATTAATTTGGGTTGACGCCATTGCAAAACGAAATTGCGTCATTGGCAGAACCGATCTAAGGTTATTTAAAGCTGATTTATTCAGTTGGTAGCGCTATAAAGTTTACTTCCTTGAGACTGAAAGGCTTAGCTAAGTGCTTTAGATTTCGGCTACACCAGGGGTGCCCAACTCCAGTCCTGGGGGGCCGGAGCCCAGGGTAGCTTAGTTCTTTCCTTGTTCCACCATAAATGATTCAGCTCAAGAGCTGTGTGGTAATTAGCAGAAGGAGTTGAATCAGGTGTGTTAAATGAG
>JAODJX010000035.1:324539-348351 GCA_026776945.1 Isichthys henryi | reverse complement strand
GCTTCCGGGATAGGCTCCGGACCCCCCGCGACCCAGTAAGGATAAGCGGTTTGGAAAATGGATGGATGGATGGATGCATGATAAAGTAATGTATAAACATTAAAAGAGCTCCTCTTATATGTGGAACTAACGCAGGAAACCCACGCAAGACAGCTAGAACAGGGAAACTCTATGTTCTCCGTACATATTAGGCGTCAAACACCCAACCCTAAAACTTATAGCTATTGCGATTGGCATTATGGAAATATGAGAAAGGCTAGGGCGCTAGCCCCCTCTCGTGGCGAAAAGAGTGTAGTTCTGCGATGCAGCTTGCAGATGTTTGGCTATTTTGAAAGTACAGTAGCGGACCAGTTCCGTCCATAGTTGTTTTTGGAAAACTTCTTCTCAAGTAGTCTCAGAAATGAATAACGACATACTTTACCTTAATCCTAAATTAATTGTTTACAATATTATTGTATTTGTTGAAGTAGTAGAAATTCGATAATTGGCAAAATTGTAGTTTAGTGTGGTTTTGTGCCCTGAAGCCATTGTGGGTGATGTTTTACTTTACAACATGTATCCAAATGCGTGGTACGGTTTAAGGTGAAAATTTAAAGGCAAAATTAATAGAACTACAAAAAAACATCATTCGAGTTTCATCCAACGTTTAAACAAGAATGAAAACTGAAATAAATGCGACCATTATTATTTAGGCCTGAAAATATAAACATTTTGAAATATTTCGACAGTACAATCATCCATCCATCCATCCATTTTCCAAACCGCTTATCCTACTGGGTCGCGGGGGGCCCGGACGCAATGGGCACGAAGCAGGGAACAACCCTGGATGGTGGGGCCAGCCCATCGCAGGGCACATTCATACACCATTCACTCACACACGCACACCTATGGGCAATTTAGCAACTCCAATTAGCCTCAGCATGTTTTGAACTGTGGGGGGAAACTCCACACACGTAACCCAGGCGGACACTCGAACCCGGGTCTCAGAGGTGTGAGGCAACAGTGCTAACCACTGCACCACCATGCCGCCCCAATTTTAATGTCAATATATACAATTCTTAAAATATTCATTAAAAAATCATAATCATTATTTATTGAATTTTGTCAGAAAACGCCGACAAAACTGTCCGATTATTCGAGTTGGATCACAGGCATCCAGCGGACGCAGGTGTTGTGCGTGATGACGTCAGACGCCGCCGACTCGTCGACGGAGGCGAAAAAGGGGGAATTAAAGTGAATCCGTTGGTGGGAACAAAGTACGGAAGGAGGGGAGCGCTGGCCAGGGAGCGGGGCGAATTAGCACAACTTACTCTCTGTTAACATATATAGGTAGGGTTATAGCGTGGTTCATGTGTGTGTAGTCCTGAAAAAGAGAGAATGGACAACACCAGGCGGACTGTTGTGGTGACAGGTAAGTGTGCTGACAAGTTGGCTTTTCGATGTTCAGTCTCCGCGTAAAGTCCACTTCTGGAGGCGTCGGCAAGGAGCGTCGCAGTAGCCCGGATAGCGGAGACTTTCTCTTCCGCTAATGAATTAAAAATGCCCCCACATTCCAGGAGCGTTCGTTCTCTAGCCCCTGCCTTGGTTGTGTACGGGTGACTGTTTAGCTAGCTGCTGGAAAGCCCGGCGTTAGCAGCAGGCTGTCGCTCGGCTCATACAAGGAGCATAAAGACGTACCGGCGAGGCAATGCAGGATGACGGATAAATAAATATTTATGCAAATAAAACCGTTTAAATAGCCCTTCGGCCGCGGAGGCTGCGCATCTGCTTTGCTGCCTCACTGCCCCTTTTTGGATCAAGAAATCAAAGTTGAGAGTTGCAACATACTGGGCGGAAAATGACACGGGGCACCAATATATCCCGTGATGTTTGTGCAGTTGGAAACTTCAGAACTCGGCCGTGGAAATGGATGTTGATCATTAAAAGGAGGGAATAAAGGATCAGTACGCCCTTCTGCTGCCGTCGCCCTGCCCTGCTTCCAGACACAAAGCCCACCGTATAAATCTCGGGTCGGCAAATAAAAGATGCAGGTCGCCTTGGAGCCCTGAGGAGCACAAAGGCGCTTAAGTAGATATGGACTCCCCTGTCTATTTTCCAGCTTTCCCTTCAAACTGATCGCAATGTTTCCCCTGTGGAAAGGAACATACGATTAATGAGGGGTAAAGACTGGTGCAAGCCTTTAAGGTTGTGACGGTTTGCCTTTTCTTTCCGGCAAAACTGTATTTCTCGAGTAAAATGAACAAGTTATTTTCATAGCATGTGTCTTCTTTAAGGACTTACAATTTGTTTATTGTAAGCTACTCTCTGACTAGTCATTAACAGTCTGGTGATTTCCCGACAAACTTAATGCTTACCTGATTCGTTAAAATGTAGAAGATATTACACATACTTATGGGAACTCAGGACTTTTGCCTGTTACACTAAGGAATATTTTGCAGACTCGCTGATGCGTTCTTATTTATGTCTAAATTATCTTGATGATCTATAAATGCAGTCTGTCTCCCTCTCCCTCCGATGTTTACTTTTTAGTGCCTGGTGCTTTTCCTTGTATCTCACTTCATTAGCAGAGTGACTCTATATGGAACATATGGTCAATGTATAGCATTTCAGTAGCACTTTGCTCTCTGTAAACTGTGTTATGCAGTAAAACGTCATTCTTCTGGTCATCACAGTGAAGCCTGATAGTATTTTGCTTCTGGTATATATGGTGTTCTGCATTTGCTATTCAATCCCGTGGAAAATCCTTTGATTAACTGTCTGCTGTCTTGCTTATGTTACCTACAGCACACTAAACAAGGGTCACACGCACAGGGGCACCGGAGAAATTATTATTGGGGGCGGGGGGAACCAAACAGTGAACAAAAGGTGTCATCTTTTGAGCTTGTCCAGCCATGCTTGCTGAGGCATTTGGTGTGATTTGAGCTAATGGTTTAATACAGTAAACAGTTTGATTGACACTAGCCAACATATATGCATACAATGTTACTTTTGTTGTCTGGTATGGTGTTGCCAGTCACCCACAAATGGCCTATTGGATGATACCATGAACAGGTAGCCTTCTGTACAAAATTTTGCAAGTCTGAGAGAATTTTCGCCTTATGTTGAGCATTGCATCCAGTATAGGCTTGGCATAGATTATATTACGGCTAGGGAAACAAAAACAGACACTAAATAAAGTAATGATTTATGAACTGAACACCTTCAACATCTTTACCTTGTTTGACCACAGTATTTCCTCTCTTAAAAGAAGATCTGTCCCTTCTTTCATTGTGACTTCAGCGCTTATGTGTTTCATGCCACTTGCTCTGCTAACCGAATTTAAGCATGATACCACCCCAGATTTATACAGATGACTAACTTGTGGGCATCACAATAGGCATCTCATTAATACTTTTAGGCTATTAACCTGCTAATCGAATTGTGGGCAAATTACCGTCTGTATAGAGCTGAAAAGCAGGCGTTCATTATCTAAAGCACTGCACTGGCATTCAGTTTGTTATGGTCAAAATAAAATTAACTTGAATGAACCGTTCAACTTGATTTTCTAGAGGAAAATTGATGTTTTAGATTAATAGACCAATCGGTAAAATTGTCAGTTTAATCCATTGAAAAATAGTAATTAGTGGCAGCCCTAGATTATATAGAATTTCTGACTATTTACATTGCTTGCTCTCTGTAGTAGTTCTTTATTTTTTTGATTGCAATACAGAAAAAAAAAACATTCAGCTTTGGTCCGTGTGCCCAAAAATGCATCCGGCACAACTTAGGCAGCTGAGTTCTCAACTTGTTCAGGAACCCAACCCTGCAATGGCAGAATACAGACGGAGTGAATGAATGAGGCACGTACATATGATTTTGAATGAAATTAATGTGACATCAGTGTTCATTCACTAGGTCATTGTGGAAATGGAACATTTTAAAGCCATTTGTAGGCTAATAGGAACGCCTGCACTTTACAATGTCTACCAGCAAACAGAGATAAAGGGAGACTGTTGCAATATTTGTGACACCAACCCTATTTTGGGATGCTGTTCACTTATTATAGTTTTTTTTTTTTTTTTTTTTTTTTTTTTTTTTTTTTTTTTTTGTGAAGGGACAGATTAGGGGGAATGTGTCCCCCACCCCTCGGCTACCTCACCCCTGCACATACATACTTATGACTTATTTTACAAATAGATAAGCAATACTCTAATGTTAAAATCTGTCAGATTCTTCTATTTTTAGCATGCTGCTGATCTCAGCTCAACTACCTAGGTAGCTGCCATCAAGAGATTTTTCTAGCTTTCTGTGTGGAGCCCATATGGTTACCTGTCTTAAAGCTGCGGCTGGGTGATTGGCCTTATGTGTGGAAATGCTCTGTATTGAAAACCACACACACTGGTAAGCAAATGAATATGAGACATGGCTGTTGTGGACGTCTTGTAGAAGTTTGATGTGACACAGTGTACGCTGGCCTTCAATGCACACTATGAATAATGTAGCACCTTAATATATATAAGGCTAATGCACTGATAACATGGGTGGGGTCAATTAATAATCTAGAACATTCTTCACATGAAATCACAAAGTGCCATCAGATTTTCTGGCAAGGAAACTCACAGGAGATCAGTTCTGACTTTTACGTGATCAGCAAGGATTTGGTAACTTTTTGAAGTCTTATGGTTTTGGCTGGATAATTTGTAGCTGATGGAGTTTTTTTTTTTTTTAATTCATATTATTAACTGATATTGATCATCCATTGTATCCATATGCAAGCTTCATTGCAGTGTTTCATAAGAATATGAAGCCAGGTGGAGTTGGAACTGACCAGGAAGCGTATTGGAAAGGCCTGTCCTGTTTAGTTTTAAACCTCTTTTTATTGCTTTGAATCCAATAGTATTTGTTCTGTTATTAATGTACAGTTGTAGGTGGCGTTCAATATATAGAATCCCACAAAGAGGTAATATGTTTTCCTGTCAATCTGTTAGTTAGCTAAGGACACCACAGAATGACCTCAGTGGAGTCATACAAAGCATTTAAAATGTCAGACTGTTCTGCTGGAAGAAGGTGCCCCAGACAGCCATGACCTGTATTTATGGATGATGTGTATTCAGTGGCCCTTCCTGAACATTAGTTGTTTTGTTTTGTAGGGGATCTGTCTTTGGTTTCCTGTTGGCCTCCCTACTGGTAGCCATGGTGACACCTTTCAAAAATGTTTGTTTTGATGTGCAGTTTGAGTAGCTGCCGCTATTCAGGATGTGTGATCACTGCGTGAGTGCCATGTGCTTTGCTTGTTAGCAGGCTCAGTCAGTCTAGCATAAGCACTCGGCCAGTACAGAGTGCGGCTGATCCCGCGGCTGATCCCGCGGCTGATCCCGCGGCTGATCCCGCGGCTGATCCCGCGGCTGATCCCGCGGCTCACAGGGCACGGGATGCACTCACACATGGCATCACACTGCGAGCAATTTATAGACTACAGTAAACATAGCTGCAAGGTTTTGGACTGTGGGTGTAAATCGAAGTAATTAGTGAAAACATGGGGAGAACATGAATTCCACACACTGGACTGGGGTGGGGGGTGGGGTCATGGTCAGAACCACTGAGCTAGCAAGCCATGTGAGTAAAGGAATACGTCACTATTTCTATTAAAGTGGAAATGATTCATTTTAATGTTCTGTGGTTGTCAGCGTAGGATATGATGAATTCACAGATCAAACTGTCATGAGTGTTAAGCTGCTGGTCATCACCAACCTGCACTGCAGCAATATTAGCGGAATGGCGGGACTGGCGTATTGGAGACAAAAGAGCTTCACTCTTAAGTATGGAAGGTGGGGTGATACCGATTCTTCAGTATTTGCATTTGCAGGGAGATCAATTGCATTAAACCTCCCTCTTCCTCCGTGAGCTGTGTCTACACTGGCAGGACTGTTTCACCACGAGATGAGCTGTACACAGGAAGAGGGGGCAGATTAGAAAACAATCTAATGTGTGTGACGAGGTGAAAGCAAAAGCTTCGAAAACGAGAAAAAAATGATTCCGACTTGAAGATACAGCTGGTAACGGTCAGGCAGAGGAAAGAAATTTTTGCAAGTCCAGTTTAAGGAATAACGTTGTGCTTGTACTGAAAAAGGGGTTGGATTTGCTTGTGTGGATTTTTTTTTTCCAGGTGAACATGAATTTGTAGTAAAATCATTTGTTTAAAGGTGTTACAATTAAGTTCCTTTAGGGTTTCGTGTTTAAGGAGCTGGAGTGTGCCCTTCCTCTTCTGCAAAGCTGATGTGACACCTTTATTTCCATAATGATCATATCGTTTGTTCCATCTTCATAAAGACAATGCTTATCATAACGATTATTATAAAAACTGATAAATTATCATTCAGAGAGATGCATTACTCAAATTGTGTGAGGAAAATCAATTCTGAGTGAAATAAATCGTGACTCGTATTTTACCCCGAATCATGCAGCTCTAAATGATCAAACATATGGCAGTAGCTCAATAAACTCAGACTCAGACCGGTCTTAGGCTCATGTTGGCAGTTCTTGTGATTCACCATGTCCTTCTCATTGAAGAAATTCATTTAGTGAAGTTACTCTTTGCTTTAGTGCTGCTTTTATCATTATCATTAATATTTATCTCCGCCATCGACAGCAGGTACCGCAATTTCTTTTTCAGTTGTGCTTGATTATTTTATCAGTTAAATTGATCTGTGATGAGTAGCTTTGGGAAATGAAAATGTGACTTAAAATATTTATTCTTGGGATAGAATGAGGTGAAAAGGAAAGTAAACAGAGTTTCATTATGCTTAAATGTATGAACTGTCATGATTACTCTGTTAAAATGTCCCTAATTGATTACTCAGCAGTACGACATTCCATTGTATATCTGTAATGACGTGGATGGCTTCTGTCTGCAGGTTTTGGCCCCTTTGGAGAGCATGCTGTCAATGCCAGCTGGGTGGCAGTGCAGGTATGAGAATCTCCAGACCTCTAAACACACCGCCGAACTCCCTTTATCGGGGGTCTCCAACTCCGGTCCTGGAGGGCTACCGTCCTGTAGGTTTTATATCCTACCTGGCTTCTGATGAGCCACACCTGCTCTCAGGTAAATACCAGGGACAGGTGTGGTTCAGAAGCCGGGTAGGATATAAAACCTACGGGACGGTAGCTCTGCAGGACCGGAGTTGGAGACCCCTGCCTTTGTCTGTTTAATGCCGCAGGCCATTAAATAAAAAAAAAAAAAACTTGATACTTTCTTGCTTAAGATGAAAGTACATGTTAGAAGTGTAGCTAATGTACAAACACACCCTGTGCTCCCTGTGCCCCCCCCCATTAGCCTGAGTTACCATGCCATCACAGGACATGAATGAGAGAGAGGGGGGAGTGGTGTTGGTGCTGACTTGGATGGGGGGATGGGTTCTTTGCTATCCTCAGGACAATGCCTGTCAGGGCGTCTAGACAGACCTGATAAGGATATTAAGTGCAAACAAAGAGCCGCTTTGTGGCCCAGTCGGTCAGATGGGCTTCGTTGTGGTATTAATGGGCCTTGAGGCTGAGGCTTTGACAGCAGCCTCATGAGGACCATGCTACCTTTCTGCACCAGCTCGCACGCTAAAAGGTCCCAATGGAGTATTTTTAGAGATTTGCACGTTTCTGTTTCACTTACTGCTTGTCTGACTAAACCAGAGTCAAGTATTAGACAGTGCTTACCTGGAAATTTAGATTGAAGACCTGAATCTTTTAAGTTCTATCATAAAATTGTAGCCTTAATATAGATGTACATCATCTTCATGCACCTATATAGCCTGGAGATGGACCTAAAAGGTACTGATTATGTTCTGCTGTCTGTAAATCATTCCTAAACAGGAGCTGAAGAAACTGGGCTTGGGCCGTGATGTGGACCTGTATGTCTACGAGGTGCCTGTTGAGTACCAGGCAGTCCAGAGCCTGGTACCATCGCTATGGAAACAGTACCACCCACAAGTAAGAACGTAACATTACTTTTCACCTGAAACCAATGTCACAAGCTTCAGATGTTCAGTTTTCTGGGCCGTTGTGTTAGTTTGCAGACCTTGCATTTCATTTCTGTCAGCACTGAAAACCAGTAACCCTGAAGAAAACCGGAGTATCTATCTGAGGACAGAAATGACTCTTTTTTTTTTTTTTTCTTTTTTCTGAGCAAGCTGAGGTGCTGTAATCATCTGGCATGTTGAAACATTTGGCATTTTCCAGACTGTTTCCTCCTCTTTAATTAAACGACAAGCATCACATCAGACAGGTTCGATGATCCGTGTCCTTGTGAAAAGATTCCCATTGGGCCCCTGAATTGTCGTTGCACTTGTGACTCCTGTGACATTAGTGTGTCCGTGTTGCTGCTGTGGATTCTGCTTTAACCTTGAGCTTCTTGTCTGTCTGGTACCAGTTGGTGGTCCACGTAGGCCTCTCTGGAATGGCCACTACTGTCACCCTCGAGAAGTGTGGTCACAACTACGGGTACAAGGGCCTGGACAATTGCAGCTTCTGTCCCGACTCACAATGCTGTGTTGAAGGTGGGCCAGAGTGCATCGACTCGGTCATCGACATGGACTCGGTCTGTAAGAAAGTGGCAGCTTCTGGCCTCGGCGTGGCCGTGTCCATGTCCAAAGACGCTGGAAGGTGGGCTCCCGTGACCCGGAGACGCAGTGTAATTTACCAAATAATCATCATAATGTGTAATAATGTAAAATGCAGTGTTACTGTACTTTAGTGAAATGCTTTTCCACCTGCTTCCTGGATTATATTTGAAAGGAAATGTGCAACTTAGAGGCAAACAAAATAGTATGAATAAGAATTACATAACATTAAAAATAAAAATGACTGCAAAATAGACAATAAAAATAGAGCAGTGTATCTGCAGTTGTGAAAATGTGTGCAGTGACAGTGTGATGATGTGAAGTGATTAACTCTGCGTTTGTTTCTCATTCATTCAGTAATCCTACAGGACTGTCACTTTTCTTTAACATTTTACCCGATGACTCTGAGAGGTGGGCCTGCTTCAGTTTGGCCTAGATTTCATACGATGGGAGTTTGATTAGGGAACAGACAGAAGCATGCAGCATGGCAGGGGGCCTGCAGTCTGTCCCTGACTACGCGTTACACGGACGCATATGAAAAATCCTTCTCCATTTTGTTAGTGCTGAATCGACACTGATGTTTTCACATGTTGTGGGAGTGTTTCCTTGTAATATGTAGCACCTATAATATAATGTTATACAAGAACAGCATGTCGGGTATTTATTCTGCGCTCATGCCTCTGCGCCTTGGCAGGTACCTGTGTGACTACACCTACTACACCTCGCTGTACCTGAGCCGGGGACGCTCCGCCTTTGTGCATGTGCCCCCCCTCGACAAACCATACAGCGCGGAGGCGCTGGGCAGGGCTCTACAGGTCATAGTGCAGGAAATGCTGCAGCTGTTGGTGCAGGCCGAAGAGAAGATCCGCTGTCAACACGCTCACTCGTAGGACACCAGTCTGGAGCAGCAGAAGCCAGCCTCTGCCTGGGATGGTGGCGGAGCACGGTCAGCCCCATGACGACCTCTCTGAAGCCAGCTCCTCCGTCTGCTCCCAGCTTCTGCCATACAGATGTTTTCCCTTTGGCTGTGCGTCTGCCTGGTCAGGAACACATCCAGAAAAGTGGAGGACAGAAGTGAGATACTTTTCCCAATATGATATCAGGCCCAAATGTGCTTATCAACTTGCTGACACGACAGGTTATACAGTTAGAGTGAGAGGGTTTATGATCATTGTCATTGTGGTCATCGTCATACTGTAGGGTTAGATGGGGCCAGACTGAGAGATCAGGAATCTGACATTATATGTTGGCTGCAGTGCCCTTTGCAATGAGGCGCCACCGTGCCATAGTAAGTCAACCTGCAGACTTGTTCGTCCTTTTCACTACATCTCAGTTTTAGTTCTGCCATTTCATAACTATTCCCCAGAGGCCCCAGTTATTCAATGTCTGTATGCGTGTATTTTTGTGATTTTACCAGGCCATAATTGTACCAATGTGGTTTTAAGGAATGAATGATGGAAGCAATTTCAAGGTTAACTGATTCTATAGTTTCTATAATTTCATAGTTTGAAAAATGTTACTATATTTTTGGTGGTTTAGTTCTTTCTGCAATGTAAATCCACTTATCTACCATCAAGTAATGTGAATTTGCATGATTAGATGTATGTTCATTTTGAATTCCCACAGAAACTTTCATATTAACATAACACTCACAGTATATATTTGATAAATGGGTCCCCAATAATTTTATTTCCTTTAAATGTAGTTCCTTTTCCTCATAATTTCACAATGTGATTCTCAGTCTTAATCACTACAGATACTGAATTCCCAAACAGACATGCTGCTGGACTGCTCATCTCTCTTGCCATAGGTTTTCTTTTATAATACTGAATGCCTGTTTGCATTTGTGTTGGGTTGGGTTCATGTAGCGTGTTTAGTTTCGTGGACTCAGAATGTTATGGGGGAAACTGGGAGAGGAGTCTTTGCCCCATAGCCTGAGCATGAAGGACATACACCTCAAAGGCACAAGTCTGGGTGGGTGCTTCCTTCGCCCCGCCACTGTCGCCCACATCTCCGGCCTGTATTTTACATGAGGAAGTCTGACCTGTTCCACTGTCTTGTCTTCTCATCTCTTTATAAGAAGTGGTACTGTATCTTCAATTACTAAGGTTATTCAAATCAGGGAGGATTTTTTTAAGTTCACACATGCCATTTTGAATATGTTAGTTGTACACAGAATAATTCCTACTTTTTCAAGCTGACCCTGTGACTTTCTCTTTGCTTACCTGCAGCCACATACAGTATATTTATGAAACAAAGATTTTATTAAACAGTTTTATATTTGACCCTAGTGGGCCCTGGATTGTTATAACCTGGGACACATCAGATTTAAAGACACAAAGCCTCATCAGTACATATTTATCTGATACTGTGAACAGATTTTAAAAGTATCCAGAAAATTTACAGAGACCTGATTTTAAAGCAACATGATCTGCATGTTTGCTGCCGTGTGAAAAGGAAATAAATTCTTAATCTGATGTACTTTCCTGCTCGTTCTGCTGTGAGGGAATTTACATTCTCTCGATATAGTAGTTTGTGGACTTTATTCCCAATAAACTGCTGAACCTCAGCCAAATTTTGGATATATTTTATAAATGTGATAGAGTGAATGAAAATAAGTTAAACATTCCGGCAAACAATCTCTTCACAGTAACAGAAACGGGGAGTTTTTCCTCGCTGTTATTCTGCCCCAGACGAGTCAAGCCCATCTCTCCAGTGGCACTACTGAAGCGCTATATCAAACTGGCTATTTTACATTTTTTAAAGACATGTTTCCAAAATATTGTTAGAATTTTTGTATAAATTTAGATTTTTTTTTGTTTTTGTTTAAATTGAATATTCTTAAATTCAGTATGTTTACCTAATTATTCGGGTATACATAGGCAACTATTCCAGTTAGTTGGATAGATTAGTAAAATTGATTTTAGATTCCTTTATTGTTTGTGCTTTTGATATATTGTATTGATTTTCTGATGAGGATGTTTTCTGTAACCATTAGAAAATTCCAGAGAACAATGCAGTACACAGGAACTGCTGAGCTGTCTCTCAAAGTCCCATTCCATGGGTTGATCACCCTGCTTCAAGGTGTTACCCACTGAAGTAGAAACCTGCCTTCTAACTCTAACCCCGTGTACTGAATTTTCCTTTATATGAGCACAGATTCTAATTGAACAAAATAGCGTTAAACCTGCATTTTGACTAAAGCTTTGGTTTTCTGGGTTTGAAGTAACAGCCCCTAGACTCAGTGTAATGAGCTGATGAGGTGATCATTTAGTCATTTTGAATGAGTTGTCAAACAATGACTGCAAATGATATTGGGTGTGAGTGCTGGGTTATGAAAATGTGATCATGGATTGATTTTTCTGATGTGATTCTTGTGAGCAGTGCCTTTTAAAACCACAAATATGTCACAATTTTAGAAAGGGCTGTTTAATGGCTAGCAGATAAAAAAAATTAATAAAAAGTATATTAGTAAAACTAACGCATATCTACTCTATAATTCCCATTAAATGGTGTTTCCAAAATCCTGTTTCTGCTAAATTAATATGTATACCTACCTCTTATGTAATAGTTTGTTTTTATTTTTCCTGCTATAATATATTATGACACCTAAATTTTTACCAAACTCCTCTATACAGGAAATATATTTTCCCATACGGATTTGGGCTTTTGGGCTGAAACATGACTCTATAACCTTGTGACCGTGAAAAGGGCTTCACGAGCCCGGTAGTTGTTCCGAATTCTCCAAATGAATAAAAGAATGTAATTTTCAATTGACTTTTGATTTTACTCCTTATTCCAATATCATTCTTCCCCACATCATACATTACTACACATTTAAATTACTTTGTTTAACTGAAAGATAATTTAAATCAATAACAGACTTGCTACTCTGATATTATACTTCTGCCATTTACAAAGAACAGTGAACCAAACTGAATGTTTTGGACTGTGAAAGGAAACCCACTCAAACGTGGGGAGAACATCCAAACCACCTGCAGAGCCAGGAATCAAACCTGAACCACTGACAGCTACTATATCACCCACTTGTTTTCTGTGCTCAAATTATAAATCACTGAAGCAGTTGGAGCTTTTGCCATGCTGTGTGCTGAAAATTAAACAGCCACAGTCACTAGCATTCAGCTAAACGGAAAACAGGAAGCTGTCTGTGCTGCTGAGGGAACCTTAAATAAACACTTTGTTTTATGTAGTTTTAATTCTTTGCTCTTTGATTAGGGTTCTGTCATATTCCACAAACATCCCAGTGGCTGGTTATGGGCTACTGAGTAAGCCATGTTTGCACCTTCCGCAGTCACAGGAATATCTGTGGGAAAGCCCACACACATCTTGCCAGCAGAATCATGAGAGGTTATGGGATTCACTGCCACCTTTGCTGTGGAACGAGGATGGAGATGTGCCAAGTAAAACGGGCCCTCTACTGGAGACTGACTACCAGACACACATTTTTGTAAGACTGGACTGTTGATTAAATTACCTCACACCACAAGGAGTTCCTGCCTCCTAATTTTAGAATAATCTGAAAATCACATCAATTAAAAACCAAACTGATCTGTTTTGAGGCATTTGCCTTCTAATAAAAAAGTAAATATAAAATATTAATAATATATGAAATACTGTGAAAGACAGATGGTTAATTAGAGAGGTGGCACAGTAGTTGCACCACAGCCTCACACGTCCAGTGTTGTGGGTTTCGTTTGTGTCCTCGGCTGTGTACGTGTGGAGTTTGCATGTTCTGCCTATGTTTATATGGGTTTATTCCAGAGGTTCAAAAACATCTACAGTCATCTCGAACATTGCCCAATTTTAAGTGTATTCTTATCACAGTGAGGTGGAAGACACCTTGACTGACATGCCCATCCATCACTGGGCACGCACTCAAAGAATCACAATAAAGGACAATTTAGGCACCAATTCACCTAGAGTGTGTGTTATTGTATTTTGGTAGGAATTAGAGTATTTAGAGGAAATCCAAAGAACTACAGGGAAATTAGATTTTTGAAAGCCAGTATAACGTTACACCACGGAAACAGTGCTAAGAGCCCCGGCTTCGCGGGACTGTGCCGCTCGTGTACGCGCGGACGTCATGGCGTCCTGTGCTCTACGTAGACACGTCGTGCGGCGCTAGCGCCATCGTCACTGTTTGGTGTGGGAGTTGAAGCTCTCGAGCTGTTTTTTTTCTCCACTTTAATTTCTGGGTTCGTTTCGTGTCCTGTTTGGGTTAAAAATCCCACCAGAACCGGGTTGCTTCGTATCGACCAAGGCTGACCGGACAGCTGGTGCTTCCCGCTCGTTTTTAATCCGCAAAACAGAGTCTTTATAATCCGCGACAGTCGCGAAGACATGAGCGTGGAGGCGTACGGGCCGAGCTCGCAGACCCTAACCTTCCTGGACACCGAGGAAGCGGAGCTGCTTGGAGCCGACACCCAGGGCTCGGAGTTCGAGTTCACCGACTTCACCCTGCCGAGCCAAACGCAGACCCAGGGCCAGACGCAGAGCCAGCTCGATAGCCAGGTGTGCGCCGCCGTTTTGACGGGGCCACAAGCGGGGGGATGTGCCTTTGACGTCAGCCCGCACGGTGGCTGGTCGGGTCCGCCGGACGTGTAGAGTCAAGCCGGGGCGGCCGGAGGGGCTGCTCTATCCGGGCCTTCGGTCGCGTCTTCACACTCGGGGCCCGATTTGCTTTTTACAGAGACGTCTTTGAGTTAAAAATCATGTACAGAATCGAGGAACTGAGTCCCCGGGAAGAGACGTGGAGCCGACGGCAGCAGCAGGCCCGTTAGCCGGCATGCTAGCCGCGCTCCCGCTGCGTGTCCTTCCCGGTGCAGTGTACTTCCCGCGGCAGCGAGCGCTCGGGCCTCCACGCACACGGTTCCACCCGGTTATCCTGTAACGCCCGGAGCCCATCAGTTTTGGTGACACGGCGACTAACGGGCAATAGACCGGTACTTCCCGCTAACTACGGACGGCGCGCTTTTGCTACGCTTTGAAGGCGGCCGATTTTCATTTTCCTTGCCGATTTCGGTGCGTTTAGAGCGCCGGAGTGTAAAAATGAAACCGCTTGAAGTTTGCCGCCGGACCTCGGTGGTACCATCCAGGTGCGGGAAGGGTTCGGCGGACTGTCTAAATATAAACGGCTGTCAGACAGCCGACTTGGCGGGGGATCCCGTGTCTGTCTTCCGCCTTTTATTAATAACCCCAGTTTGTTTTTCGTGGCCAGCACCGCTAGATTTACTGTATTGGTCGCCGCTGACCGGCTTTTCTGAGAATCGGCGTCTGTACAGATTAACACTCAGTAGCACGATCACATATTACAGCACTATAATAATGAACTAACCGCCCCCGGGACCTGCGCAGGTGAATGGTCCGGACGGGATCTTGCAGAATGGTGGGGTGGACGACCCTGTGGCCAAGACCAGCCAGCTACTGGCCGAGTTGAACTTCGAGGAGGATGAGGAGGACACTTACTACACCAAAGACCTCCCTGTGCATGCCTGCAGGTATTAGTCAGAAGATCGCAGGGTCACGTTTCCGTGCCAGTGTGCACAATTACTTGTGACATCTGGAATATTTTTTTTTTTTTTCAGAATTTTACGTGTATATGTTCTTCTGTATGTAATATGAACAGAATGAATGACTTTGGTAAACATGACTGTCATGTTTTGTCATTTAAGCTATTGTGGGATCCATGACCCTGCTTGTGTGGTCTACTGTAACACCAGTAAGAAGTGGTTCTGCAATGGACGTGGGAACACATCCGGCAGGTCAGTGTTTTAATCACCCCTCCCTGCTTACTGTGGTTTGTCCTGCTGGGTGCTGATAGACATTTCTCTTCTGGTAGCCACATCGTGAACCATTTGGTCCGAGCCAAATGCAAAGAGGTGACCCTGCATAAGGACGGCCCACTGGGGGAGACGGTGCTGGAGTGCTACAACTGTGGCTGCCGGAACGTCTTCCTGCTGGGCTTCATCCCAGCCAAGGCCGACTCCGTGGTGGTGCTCCTCTGCAGGTATGTCTCTCGTTGCCCGCGCAGTGTCTGTCTGCCTGCCTGCCTGCTCTCTCCTCACTCACACTGGTCTTCTCTTAATTATGCATTTATTTAAATGCTCTGGCATTGAATTTTAATTGGTTTTGTTATGTTTTCCTTCATTCCCCTCAATAAACTATTTTCTTAGCGGTCTGATAGACTGGTGTCAAATTGAAATGTCAAGTTGTACGGTGGTATTCCAATAAGTGCTAAAGCTAAAGGCATTACTTGTGTAAAAGCTAGATTGGAGAAATAGCCTTTTCATATATGCAAAATCTTAGATGCTGGTAATTGGTTATTTTTAGTGTTCTGGATTTATCCCTTGCCTATTGTAGGTAAAACAGCTAAGCTAACTGCAGTTTTTGAATACAAGTTTTTGTGGAATGTGTAAAATTACACTGACAGTGATGCTATAAATGTATGATCTGGTTGGGTGCTTTGTATGGCTATACTTTGTGTTGCTTTTCACGTTTTAAATATAAAATGCATGGTTCAAGAGCATAGAAGAACTTTCGATAACGCAAAGTCATGGCCAAGCTGAGCTATTTTTCCTTTTCAGATTGGGTTTCTGACTGATGATCATCAGTATGATGTTTATAACAGATTTGTAGACTTTAGAATTTTGCAGGTTTCTGTGATTTAACAGCTTAACCTTTACTTTCTGATATGATGTGCACGTGCCTTCTGAGTTCTGTGGGGAGAGAGAGAGAGAGACCAGTTGAGCCACGCTTAGCTAGAGGGAAATGGGTTATGCCTTGTGTGGGTGGGAAAAGTTCACACACTCTTAGAACACTTGTATTTCTTAGGGAACACTGTTTATCTTTCTAAAATATTACGGCAAAGATTAGCATTTAGAGATAATTGCTGTGCTCTGAGGTTAAATGAATACAGCACAGGAGTACAGGTACCTCCGCAATGCTTCACTTAGTTTTTTTAAAATTTTTATCAGGAATGCATCACATCATTTAACTTAATTGGTCATTAAGTTTGCAAAGTGAGGCAATCTTTGCAGTGAATTTTGAGCATGGGGATCTGTTTCAGTTGACTTTCCCTCACCAGCAAGTAGACCGGCTCAGTGTTTGTCGTGTACCATGTATAAGAAGGCTAGTAATATAGTGGCCCCTCACTGGAGATCCATCAGTTCACTGAGAAATGAAACGCATCCTGAATGGTCAGTCGTAGCTCATAGCGTCATGTGTTCTGTGTGCATCCCGGAGCCAAATGGCGCCTGATGGGGGGATTCTGCCTCATCGGGCCTTTTTGGCTAAAACATTGGGAGTGACGTGATGATTTTCACACCTGTTTCCATCTGCTGTAGGGCTGTTCACTGACCTGGTGTGGTGTCGGCCTTCTCTGCTTCTCAGTGCAGAAGTGTGGCAGATTTTCGATTTTGTAAACAAGAGGTTGGGCTCTTTCAGCAAAACATACCATGTGGCTGCTGCCGGCTGGCAACCACCAGCAGGGAAACTGATAGCGCTTTTTTAAAGCGTGTTGGAGGTAACAGGAGGAATGGGCATCGAGGTAATCAAAGCACCAGGGTGACTTGAGTCTCCTGAAGTTACAGCAGATGTGTGACATCAAGACAGCACACTGTCCCTGTTTTGAAAAACAAAATCAATGCCCCCTTGACTGTTGCACTTGAATTTCACACTGGGGACAAGCTCTTAAAGAATGTTCTGACCGAGTTTCATTGTTATACCCGTTTTGTGATGAGCAGTGTTAGTTGTGGGTGATTTGATATTAAATTGTGAATGATAAAATTGTCTCTACAATCTGTCTTTATGGAGAGATCATTAGTTTCATGCTACGGTGCACATTTTATTAGTTGCAGTTCTAAGGCTCATGCAGGCATCTAAAGTTTCGTAAGCCACATCTGTTTGGCCAGTAATTAACTGGTAATGGCGAACAGTAAGTAGTGCTTTGGGGTTCTTCCTCTCTCCCTTTCACATCCTCGTTCCAGCATCCAATGCGCAATATACAACACATTCCCTATTTGGCAATGTAATTGCATGGACGACATGGAGGAGTTGGTCCCTAAAAAGAATTTGACATCGGTAATATGGAATTTGGATTTCTCCAAAATCAACACAATAAGTTATTTGCCGAATTTGCCAAGATAAGGTGCACATGTCAGAACGCTGCACGACGGATCTTTTTAACCACCTCATAAGAAAGCGCCAGAGAGAGCATGTTGACGGGGGGGGGGCTTGCTTAAAATAAGTTCAAAAGGATACTTTGGTCTAAATGATCGTTATTTTTTCCCTTTAGGTCTTGTTACCTTACTGGGCTATATTTTTAAAATGGGGGTAAATTGGTTTGCTTGTACTGTTCAGTAACTTGCAAAATGGTTTTGAAAATCTACATGAAAAAGAATTGTGATAAGATCCTGCCTGAAAATTATTGCGATGTGATATTTTTGTCATCGTCGCCCCCCCTCCCAAGCAGAGTGCATTTAACCACCTGGTTGAGTCCAGTGAATTGGTGTAAACACCTCAAAACCTTCTCCTGCTTTTTTGTGGTGGTGTTGCATTCATGGAAATTAATCTCCTGTCCCTTTTGGCTGGAAACTAATGATTTGTTGAATTGTTGATATCTCAAAGGAAGGATTGACTTATGGGATTTATAGCGTTTTGATGTTTTTCTGTGGTAAATGAATACTCCACTATTTGGCGATAGAAGTCCTTTGATTTTTCCAAACGAATGGAATCTGGTTAAGTGTCTACATTTCCTCTCATCTGTAATGTTTGAATTTACAACCTACAAACCTAAATATAAACACAATCTTCAGCTTTAATCGTACCAAAGACCTTTTTTGATACGTACACATTTACTCCATATAGCAGTAGGAAATTGTTATACATCATGATTTAACCAGTTGAGGTGACATGTTGGCCCGGTGAGTAGATTGACTGCTTCTCATCTGACACCCTGCCTCTACATGGGGGGGAGAGTGTGTGCTTGTTCTCCCCGTGTCATCATGTGATTTTCTCTGGCTTCTCCAGTCTCCCTCCGTGGTCTAGAAACATGCTGAGGTGTGTGTGTGTGTGTGTGTGTGTGTGTGAGTTATGACCTTTGACAGGTTGGTGCCCTATCCTGGGTTGTTCCCTGCCTCACACCCGTAGCCTCTGGGGTCGGTTCCAGACCCTCCACGACCCTGAATAGGACAGGCAGGTGTAGAAAATTAATGGATGGATGGATTTACCAGTAAAACATTGCCAGTTAATTTGACAGTCTTAAGAACTTTAGCTTTTTTGAAATTTAATTTCACAATTTGAGTTTGCGGTCTTCATGACGGTGCTGGGGGGTGATGGTAGCTTTTGGGAGTGGTTATTGTACCTATGTAGCATTTTAAGAGAGAGAACTTGCCTGCTGTCCTGGTTTTTCAGAAAACACTTAACACAAGGAATATTAGAAACCCTTTCAAAATATTGTGCTATTTCTGCCAAAAAATAATAAATGCAGTTAAGATTTGATTGAATGTGTACCTTACTGTGTTTTCCACCTTGCTTATAGGAGTTAAAATATTGTCCTTTCTACTTTTGTCATTTTTTAAATGTAATTGGATCTTGATTGTGTGCTGTTGTAAATTGGCTGGAGATGGCTCTTAAATATCTGCATGTTGTGTGTGTGTGTGCGTGCGCACGTGCGTGTGTCTATGTCCCTTGACCCCCCCCCCCCCCCCAGGCAGCCTTGTGCCAGCCAGAGCAGCCTAAAGGACATCAACTGGGACAGCTCCCAGTGGCAGCCGCTGATCCAGGACCGCTGCTTCCTGTCGTGGCTGGTGAAGATCCCCTCTGAGCAGGAACAGCTGCGTGCTCGGCAGATCACGGCTCAGCAGATCAACAAGTTGGAGGAGCTGTGGAAGGTGCTGCCGGCGTGTCCAGGTCGTGTGCATGTGCCGCTCGGCCACGGTGACCACTCATTAACCGCTCGTGCTGTTTCTCCTGGTTCCTGCAGGAAAACCCCACAGCCACCTTGGAGGACCTGGAGAAACCTGGCGTGGATGAGGAGCCTCAGCACGTGTTGCTGCGTTATGAAGATGCCTACCAGTACCAGAACATTTTTGGGCCCCTGGTGAAGCTCGAGGCCGACTATGACAAAAAGCTGAAAGAGTCTCAGGTATGTGCCCCCCCTCAGCGGAGGGACTGTGCAGCCTGCCATGACATCATCTGCATAACCTGATTGTGTTTGCTTTCAAAAGTTGGGGAGAAAGAAACGAAAACCTAAAAACCCGTGTCTTAATTTTCCACAGACTCAAGACAACATAACGGTCCGCTGGGACCTCGGTTTGAATAAAAAGCGCATTGCTTATTTCACGCTTCCCAAGACGGATTCAGGTGGTAATATTTTAAAGCTTGCTCTGTCTTCAAGTACCATCCCTATGGAATATGCATGCCTCCACTCATTCCTGTGGCCATGCTTTGTGTGCTGGAGTTGCTGATATATTCTTGGATGTCGTTCATGTTTCCCACTTCACAATGTTTCTCTCCTGTTTTAAACAGATATGCGTCTTATGCAGGGAGATGAAATCTGCCTGCGGTACAAAGGAGACTTGGCCCCCCTCTGGAAGGGCATTGGCCATGTCATTAAAGTCCCAGACAGTATCCTTTTAACTCCAGAATTACACACGGATTGTTTAGTTAAACCAGATGTGGGACCGCATTGGCATTTTGTTGTTGTATGCTGGTGAGTAGATATTCCTTAAGCGGCGCTTTAGACTATGGGGATGAGATCGCTATCGAGTTGCGGAGCAGCGTTGGCGCCCCCGTGGAAGTACCACACAATTTCCAGGTGGATTTTGTGTGGAAATCCACATCCTTTGACAGGTGAGAGAGTTCGCCCCTTGTGCAAGTCAGCCAGGTGTCCATTTCGGGGCCATGTTTCAGCAGTATCTTGGCTTCTGTTGTGTAGAATGCAGAGTGCATTGAAGACCTTTGCGGTGGACGAGACCTCTGTCTCGGGGTATATCTACCACAAGCTCTTGGGACACGAGGTGGAGGATGTCATCATTAAGTGCCAGCTCCCCAAACGCTTCACTGCCCAGGGCCTGCCTGACCTCAACCACTCACAGGTCTGTGTGCAGCCTTCGTCTTTCCAGCTTTCTCTCATCAAACACACACTTTTCTGTGCCGTGATGTGAGAGATGAATACGTTCCCATTACCCTTGTTAGGTCTATGCTGTGAAGACTGTACTGCAACGGCCCCTCAGCCTCATCCAGGGTCCCCCTGGCACCGGGAAGACGGTGACCTCCGCCACCATCGTCTACCACCTGGCCAGACAGGGCAATGGGTATGACGTCTTAGGAAAAGTCGGCGTCTCTCAGCAGCGTGCCTGACCGGGCAGCACTTCTCACCGGGCAGCCTTTGACGCTGACTCTGTCTGAATCTTCAGGCCTGTGTTGGTCTGCGCTCCCAGCAACATCGCCGTTGACCAGCTGACTGAGAAGATCCACCAGACAGGCCTGAAGGTGGTGAGGCTCTGCGCTAAGAGCCGGGAGGCCATCGACTCGCCAGTGTCCTTCCTGGCCTTGCATAACCAGATCCGCAACATGGACAGGTACGAGGAGATGCAAACAGCGTCTAATTCTCTGTGTGGTCTGTGTGCCCTCGGTGGGTCCTGCCCGGTGTTAGCTAGGTCTACCCAGTAGCCCAAGTGGCCACTGAGGTGCATCCAAATATCCCATTTATAGCTGTGTCATTTCTAAGCTTGTTGTTTTTTGCCCGTCTAAGTGTCAGGGCATGTCAGTATGTGTGTTGCAGTCAGTGGATATGCGTATCGTATGATCTGTGTATTCTCTTACATTTGTGCACTATTCTCAAATCATCTCTAGAGTTGACTGCCTTGTCAGAACCGTTTCAGTTTTCAGGCTCGATATTGTTATAAATATCTTTGTACCCTCCACCCACTTGGGCTTTGTGGTGCCAGGGATGTAAATCTTGTTTGTTTTGAGTTGCGTTCATAACGGTAGCTTCCTTATTCTTAGCATGCCGGAGCTTCAGAAACTCCAACAGTTGAAGGACGAGACCGGGGAGCTTTCCTCTGCAGACGAGAAGCGGTATCGTGCGCTGAAGCGCACTGCCGAGCGGGAGTTACTCATGGTGCGGGGCTCTGCCGGGGCGTCCATTTTCTGAAAGGGCCACAGGCTGTGTTTTTCTTTTAAATAGTATATTTTTAAATCTCCCCGGCCGACGCAGAATGCGGATGTTATCTGCTGCACGTGTGTGGGAGCCGGGGACCCACGTCTGGCCAAGATGCAATTCCGCTCCATCCTAATTGACGAGAGCACCCAGGCTACGGAGCCCGAGTGCATGGTACCCGTTGTGCTAGGGGCCAAGCAGGTAAGGAACCCCCCCCGTTCTCGCTCAACTCTTCGGCGCATTGCTCAGAACGTAGTCCACCAGTTAGTATGTTTTGTCCCGCTTTTGCTCACCTACATGGTGTATATGTATATAAAACATTGTTGGCCATGTCACTGAGGGCAGGCTGATTGGTATTATTACGGTATGATGTGTTCTGTACTAATCCTTCCAAGGGCTGCTGCTGTGATTGATATGTGTGATGTGTGCTCCACCCCTCAGCTCATCCTCGTAGGAGACCACTGTCAGCTGGGGCCGGTGGTCATGTGTAAGAAGGCAGCTAAAGCTGGGCTCTCTCAGTCCCTCTTTGAGCGCCTGGTGGTCTTGGGGATCCGGCCCATCCGTCTTCAGGTGCAGTACCGCATGCACCCAGCTCTCAGCGCTTTCCCCTCCAACATCTTCTACGAAGGTTCCCTGCAAAACGGGGTCACTGCGGGTATGTTCCTTTTTTAAATAATTTAAAAAATTCTCCATACCTCAGTTGTGTAAACCGGCAACTTGGACATGTTGTTTTTTTTCCCCCTCACTTTTGCCCAGCTGATCGTGTCAAGAAAGGGTTTGACTTCCAGTGGCCCCAGCCAGACAAGCCCATGTTCTTCTACGTGACCCAAGGGCAGGAGGAAATCGCCAGCTCAGGAACTTCCTACCTGAACAGGTGTGCACCACCCCCCCCCCCCCCAACGGCTCAAGGCAGCATGTGAGTCCGCAGTTGGCCTTGTGTCACCATCGCATGTGTCTTCTTCTACAGGACTGAAGCTGCCAACGTGGAGAAGATCACCACCAAGCTGCTGAAGGCTGGGGCTAAGCCTGATCAGATCGGCATCATCACGCCCTACGAAGGCCAGCGCTCCTACCTGGTGCAGTACATGCAGTTCAGTGGCTCACTCCACACCAAGCTGTACCAGGTGAGTTCTGCACCACCACGGCTCATTGTTTTTTAATGTGCATGAAACTGGTTTCTCAAAGTAGTACCTCCAACGAAAATACATTATTTCCTTGATAATTTCAAGTTTTGGGAAACTAAACGTGTGTGTGTGTGTGTGTGTGTGTGTGTGTGTGTGTGTGTGTGTGTGTTAACACTCCTCATTAGGAAGTGGAAATCGCTAGCGTCGATGCCTTCCAAGGCAGAGAGAAAGACTTCATCATCCTGTCCTGCGTCAGAGCCAATGAGCACCAAGGAATTGGCTTTCTGAATGACCCTCGGCGCCTGAACGTGGCTCTCACCAGAGCCAGGTAGGCAGCTTCATAGCTCCACTGGTGATTAACCAGACTTCGCTTTTGGCTGTTGCTGTCAGTCTGATGGTTCTCAGGTAGATCATGATTTACACTTTAAATTATTCAGTGGACGTTTTAATGGAGTTTTCAATCTCGGGTGAAGAACGTATGTTTTCACAAATTTCCTCCCGTGGTTTGCTTCAAGGTGCGGTTTAGCTAAAAGAGGGGAACATTAAAATCTGAAGGACTTAATAGGAAATTCTTCAGTGACCAGACAGAGAGAAATATTACATCTTGAACTAATTAAGGAAGGAAATAAACATGGAGAAAGAGGCTGCTTTCCTCAGAAGTTATAACCTTGAGTGGGCCTGCTGAAGGACATCAGTGGCAAAGAACATCCAACGGAACAAAGAGCATGCAGAGATATAAGGAATACACAGGAGCATTCTACAGCGTAGAGCTCAGTGACCAAGATATGTTTAATGGGGTCAGATACATTAAGGAACAGTGATGGCAGAGGTGCTCAGATTAGCCCTGAGATCACTGCTGAAACACAAGGCAGTGGCGATAGAGAGCATCCCAGCAGAGGTGCTCAGATCAGCCCTGA
>JAODJX010000035.1:307644-321489 GCA_026776945.1 Isichthys henryi | reverse complement strand
CCCCCCCCCCCCCCCCCCCCCCCCCCCCCCCCCCCCCCCCCCCCCCCCCCCCCCCCCCCCCCCCCCCCCCCGTGCTGATCATGGATCAGTTTGACTCTTACACCACTGATGCTTATCAAATTTGTGATAATTTTATACTGGCAAAGTTAGACATTTATTGTTTGTGCTGGACAGTTTTTCTGCTACATGAATACAGGAATACAAACGGTTCACGCTGAACTACAGCAGGGCCTTGAATCTTCCTACCCAGCCAGCTAATGTTAGCTGACTAGACTAAGGTTGACGTGTCAGTGAGCTTGTTATCCTGAGCCAGTGGAAAAATAATTATTGAAATTGCTACTACATGTTAAAAACAAAAAGTCGTCTTAGGTTAGTTACACATGTGCCATTTTCACCCTTTTTTTGCTGGACCTTACACATAACAATAAGGAGGAGTAAAATGTGTTATCTTAGTGTTATGTGGAAACTATTTGCATGGTGCAACTTTTTTTGTAGTTTATAAACCTGGACGTGAACTGCCCCTCCATTCGCTGTAGGCTGCGATCAAACTTGAGCTTAACTGGTGCAGCCCACTGCCGATGTCCTTGTTAACTTATCAATAGATATATGAAATATTTTATTGATCCCAGGTAGTTGTTCTTTCTCAGTGTGTCAGGGCACATAATGTGTACATATACACGTGTGTGTGTGTGTGTGTGTGTGTGCGCGCAGAACACAGATGTAGTGTAATGACTGTCTACATTGTGCAGTAATAAGCCAGTGGTGTTTGGTCAGTTAATGTATTAAGACTGATGCAGTGTTTTACTTATTTGCCTCGAGCTGCTAGTAACTTTAGTGTTTTTCTTTCCTTTTGAATTTTCTGAAATATGGTATTCTTGGGTTTAGTTCACATCTTAAGTTCAACTGTGGTGTTGCTGTAATTATATTTTTGCAATCAGTAGTTTAATGCTCTGCAGTTTTTTATTTTTGTAACTTGCCTGATAAATTGTTTTTCACTTATGGTGCCTCCCCTTTATGTGCAGAAATCACACATTTTAATAGCCTGGCATGTTTCTTGTGTTGGGTGTATATAGCCTAGTTACTGAACGCAGTAGTATGTGTTCAGCACAGTTTATACTCCCGTAGGCCGTGGAGCTCTGAAGGGGAAGACGGGACGTGGGGGGCGGCAGAAGAATCGTGGCATCGGCAACCATGGGGGCGGACAGAGCAACCTGCCAAACAGCCAGGCCAGCCAGGACGCGGCGTCTCAGCCCTTCTCGCAGGGGCCGCTCACCCAGGGCTACGTCTCCATGAGCCAGCCGTCTCAGATGAGCCAACCAGGCCTGTCTCAGCCTGAGCTGTCACAGGTAAGGCCAAGCCGGAAGCTCTGCAGCGGCTCTCATGGTTCCCATGTGCACAGAGTGAATAGCAGTATCTGCAAACTGGGTCCTTAATGGAAACACAGGTTGGGTGTTTACAGCCCTTCCGGTCGTTATTTTCATAGGAAACACTTTAATCAGTAAAGAATTACAGATTCCTTAATCGTCTGCATTACAGGGTAGGTCTTATTAGTAGTCTGGTCCCTAGCATATTGCAGATAGATGCCACGTGGTCTAATGCTTGTGCTTACAAAGAACATTTACCTTAGAGATGTAACAAAATTTAGAATTTAGAACCTTAAAAAGGTGTTTGAAACGAGTTGGATTCTTTCCCCCATATCAGGACAGTTACCTCGGTGATGAATTCAAGTCCCAGATTGACGTGGCTTTGTCCCAAGACTCCACTTACCAAGGCGAGCGTGCATACCAACATGGCGGGGTGACTGGATTGTCACAGTACTAGAATGTAAGGATGTTTTTCTTGAACGTCCATGGATGGTACTTAATGGTATGGAATGTGGGTATATGTATCTCCTTTTTTTCTTTCAGGTTATGGGATAAGGAGCTAGGCTTGAGCTGAGCTTAGTTCGTCAGAATTTTAATCTGGGTAATAATAAAAAAACAAAAAACGGATACCTGTTTTCCACTGCTACAACTGAAGCACCACTGTGTGAAAGCAACAGGAGAGGGAAACCAACCAATCACAAGAGGAATAGGAAAAGGGGCAGACAGACAGGACGAGGAAGAAGAGAGAGAGAGAGCACTGCCAGTACACTGAGACGGGCGCCAGGAGGGAGGAGGACGCAAGCGGTGTGTGGTCGTGCTGTCGGGGAACATGAATCAAAAATGAGGCAGCTCCCTACGAAAGAAGCCCATTCCCTCAAAAACCCTTCCACCACTTCCTGCTCAAGGAATGACCTGTTGACTGAGGACCTTGATCTTCAAGCAGAAAGAGGGAAAAGACAAGTTCTCAAGCAACTCGCGAGCTCATTCCGTTTTCTCCAGAAACGGAGAAAAGAGTGGCGAACCGCTTTACGCAGGCAATGTGGAAAATCTTTACCTCAAAGTTGATCTCAGTTTTTAACCTTTGAACCCATTTGATTTAAATTTTTGTGGAATAAGAGTGGTAGTGATACAGCAGCTCTTAGGCCCAAATCGCATCAAATGATGAAGGCTGTTACTCGAGAGTATGAATTGATCTTAATCCAACTTTGAGTTCTTGCATTAAGCATGAATAGTCCACTTGCCTTTGACTATCTTAGAGTTCAGTGGCAGGTACACCGGGTCCTACTTGAAGTGGTGTAGTAAAGGTCTATGGTGGTGTGGTCATGGGATTTTAAGGCAAAGTTTAGGGATCTGAGCTAAGGATCTGCAATGTAAGATGAGTTTTCTGAAGCAGCTTTCTTCTTGTAGAACCCGGGCAGAATAATGAAAAGGCCAGCATTTCTGGGTGCGAACTTGGTGCAATTTCCAAGTTGCAGAAATAGTGTATTGATCTTTAATGAAGGAGGGGTGGAGAAGGGAAATGAGGTCTGGAGGTACAGAGGGTTATCAGTGTTTTAAATGCAGCCTACGCTTAGATTGGCTACTGTTCCAAAGAGGGGGTTTTACTTGGAGGAAAACTGCATCGCCTTTGGCTGGTTGAGTTCGCTGCTAAAAGCAATTCCCTGGACAATGAGTCACACTTCAAGTCACCGTAACTGGGAATGCATCATCTGGAAATATCTCAAATGTGTAAAAAAAAAAAAAAAAAAAGGAATTTAAACTCCAGTGAAGCTTTCTTTTATTTACAAATTAGATGCTCTGGATATCTTTCATCATGCAAGGGTAGAAACTGCTCATTTTACTTGTTAAACATCAGAGCTTATAAAGTGCATAACTTCAGTTGAGTGTTAAATGCACTGTTTCACCGTCTAAGTTTTCTCCTGCCACATATAGAAAGACTTGTACCTCTTGATTTAATTTTTACGAGATCTTGAAGGAAGGTGTGTGAGATCAGTCAGCATATGAGACACAAGCCGTTGTGTCTTGCCGCTTCAGGCGTGCTGTGATGGGCGCCATAGACTCCTCTGTGAATGTAGGCGAGACGGACATGCTGGGTCACGCCGGCCGCTGGAGAGTGTGGCTGCGCCAGCAGGCCTGAACAGCACTCGAGTCCCGAGAAACTCCAGCTCACTCAGAAGGCCACTTTTCTATCAGGGCTTGCCGAGACTAATGACTGGCCGAAGGCCTTATTTCTGAACTTTTACTTTTTGTGTTGGTTTTATTTTGGCTTTTCTGTCATTTCTAGGCAAAGGTTTTCCTAATGTAGATGTCTGTAGATGTGACCCCCCCCCACCCTGCCTTCCCATCTGTGAATCGTGATGTATCGTAACATCCCTAAAATGCTCTTCTCTGATTGGAACCATTAGCTTCTTGTTTGTACCATTTTCTTTCCTAGCAATGAGCATTTTTACATCACCAAAGTCACTTTGCTAGACATCGAACAGGGCATTTTTCTTCAGCTATTGTTAAACTTGTGTAGTTTTGGCAGAATGGAAAATCGTCCTTGCTTTCCATTGCCCCCAACTTTTTACCTGTTGAGGTGTTCTGTGTTTTCTTATAAATTAGAGCACTATATGAGAATGTAGACATTACCAGCTTTCGTGCATTTCGCAGTTTTGCATATTCATCTTTTTCCCAGCCGTCATTCAATATCCATTCACTGGGTTATTCTGAGAAATTGTCATGCCAGCATCACAAGCCTTCTGGGACAGTAACTCAAGCATGTCAAGGGCCCCTTTGTATAACACCGGGTTCGTGAGTGATGTCTGCTGTCAGTGAATGACTACTGCAGCTCTGTAAACATCCGAGCCAGTGCCCAGGCATCTTTAATGTACATCTTTTTGGTGAATGGAAGCACTTTCCACTATCAGTCTTTCAATTGTGCACCTTAAACATTCTTTTTGCCATGTGCAGTTTGGAGATGTGGTGTGACACACAGGAGAGGAAATGCGCTTTTGCTCTGGTTGTGTTTCAGTAGGTGAGGCGTGAGAGCGCTCGCCCTGCTCCACATGTAGGCCTCTAGATCTTCTCGCTATTGGTCAGGAAAAGAAAAGCAACCTAAGACAGGGATAATCGAGGGTCATTGTTCCCGTTCCACCTAAGTCAAAACGAAACTAAAATTTGTTTCTTGCATATATCGTTTTTGAAAAACAGCAGGTGTGAAATGGCTGTTTTTTTTTTTTGATGTGGAAACTGCTTTTATTTCACTGTACTGATCAGCTGTTACACTGAATGATTCTCTAATAATTGGAACTTCTAAAAAAAAAAATTTAAAAATAAAGGTTGCTTCTCCTTTTCAATGCTGCAGAGATTTTCTTTAACGGTGCTTTATTGTACATGGTCTGTGTGGGTGATCAGGGACGGACAGTCACTCATTCACCCGTCTCCTGTGACTGACATGAGCTTCCATCTTGCTGAAGCCTGTTCTGCTGCTGTTTCCTCTTGAGGATCTCATCTTGCTTCCTCTGGATACTCTCATGTATTCTTTGTTTGAACTTCTTCCGCTTATTCCTGATCTTCTCCATCTCCTCTTTCCTCTTTTGTTCCAGATCTGGGTCCTAAAACAGGATGGTAAATACAAGTAGTTCTGAGTGTCAGTTTGATTACAGTATTGCTACCTACTTAATTCATTTAGCAGACTTTTGTCCAAAGTGACGTATAAGAATCTGCAACCAGGCTCAGCCTGCATGCCTAGAGTCCTTCAAGCTAGAGGCCTTTCTCAAGTACGTATATATTCCAATTTGCACCTACAGTCCAAACGTACATCTGGCCTTAATATGTGACCCCAGTACTGCAGATGCATATCATCTGCAGCCTATTCATACTCACTTTTCCTTCCAAGATCATCGCTTTCCTTTTGTTGATTTCCTTCTTCTCATCAAAGTCTGTTGCCTCAAGTTTCTGTCAGAAAAAAGGACAGGAGAGGGTGGTCTTAATTCATCAGAAGCCCTCCCCCGCACCATGGAGACATGCGGGATGTCACTTGTGATCTAACTTTATTAACCAGCATAACACTGGGTCATACAATTTCACACTCGCGCCGGGTCACGTTGACTTGAGTGAGAATCTTCAGCACTTCACTCTCCTCCACCGAATATTCCTGCAGTTTGGCTTCTACAAAAATGGAATTCTTGAAATTAGTCTTAATGACGACAGCACATCAGTCCATCACAGCACTGCACCAGGTTCTGTGCTCCCTCTTCAAGCAAGGCATGTATGACCGCAGACTTATCACTCACGGATCTGCCCCTCGATGGCCTGGACCAGGTGAATGTCATACTGCGTGACCAGCGTCAGAGAGACACCATGCCGGCCTGGAAGCAAGAGAGAGGCCCATCATGCTCTGCCGTCTGCCCCATGTGACACTGCCACACAGCAGGTAAAGCGCCTTACCCGCTCTGGCAGTCCGGCCAACTCTGTGAATGTAGATCTTGGGTAAACCAGGTGTGTTGTGATTGATGACAACTTGGACTGTTGGGATGTCAAGACCCCTGGGAAGATAGCAATGGCAATGCTGGTTAGATGTTAAAATGAATAATATCAAACGTGCACTAAATCAGTGATTTTCAACCTGCTCCTTGTTTGCTCCCCCCCCCCCGCTCCCAGGGGACAGGGTCAAGAAACTAAACTAAAATTTTACACTTCAGTTCACAACTGAACTGCACGTTATCCACAGTGTATAGGGTGACCAGATAATCCATGTCACTGAGTGAAGACAGGATTTGTAAATTATCATTTCAATTAAAAGCACCTGAATTTCTCTTAAGCACTGAGTTCTTGCTGTGCAAGTCACTAAATCAAGGGAACAAACCAGTCAAAGCGCAAGAACGAAACCAAACTATTTAACCAAGCGCAGGGGCCTTACAGTTTAAGTAGTTTGTCAAACCTGAAGTAACACAAATAGGTCATCTGGTCACCCTAACTTTGTACCCCCCCCCCCCCCACTCACAACAACTGTACATCATTCACAACCGTGGATATCCGTGCTTTCTATTTTTGTCATTTTATATTTCTCATTTGTTCCAGGGTGGCCCAGTGGTTAGCATTGTCACCTCACACCTCTGGGACCTGAGCTTGAGTCTGTACCATGGCTGTGTGTGTCGGGTCTGCTTGTTCTCCCCATGTCGTCGTGGGGTTTCCTCCCATAGTCCAGAAACACGGTGAGGCTGATTATAGTTACCAAATTGTCCATAGGTGTGTGTGCCCCGTGATGGTGTGCTTGTGAGTGTGTGCCCTGTGATGGTGTGTGTGTGTGTGTGCACCCTGTGATGGGAAGTAGGTAGATAGGAATTTCACTGTGCAGCTATACAGTATGTTTTGAGAATACAGAAACAAACAATGCAGAGACCATCTGTGTGTATCGAAGTCCCAGCACTGCACCCTGTGCTGTCTGGGTCGCGTGTGGTCAGGATGAGCAGCTGAAAAACAGAAGCATTGATTCCTACCTGGCCGCTACATCTGTCGCTATCAGTATTTTAAAGACGCCAGACTTGAACTTTGCAAGATTAGCAAATCGCTGTTTCTAGAAGAAGAAAAAAATGGGAGAGAAAATTCTGAAATGCTTGATGCAGTTGGCTGATGGGGTTTGTTTCTGAAAAGTTTTTAGACACTGCCCCATCTCATTAATGAGTAGTGCAAAGACCAGACAAGAGGTTATTTCAACACAGACACCGAGCCCAGTCGAGTCTGGATAATCAACACTTAACAGAGGAGTCAGGCTCCATCTCAGTCTTGTCACCTGTTTCATCATCGAGTGCAGGGAGATGGCTGGGAAGTCAAATTCTCGCAGCATCATCGTGAGGATCTGACAGTTCCTGTAATGCCAGTATAGTCACAAGCTGCTTCACAACATGTGTTCACCAGAGTCAGACAAATAGCACATGAAGGCTCCCTACTTGCAGGTGTTGGTGAAGATTATGATGGACCAGTCTTCATGCTCGTCCTGGAACTTCTGGATGAGGTGTACCAGATACGCGTCTTTGACTTTCTCGGGAGTGAGGATGTAGCGTTGGTCCAGCTCGTCAACGGTGCGCACCCTATCGGAAGGAAGATGGGCATCAACCTATTGTGTCAACCACGATAGCCCATCACTTTGGCTGAAGCAGTAGTACTTTATTGATCTTGAAGGAAATTTCAAAAGTTACAGCAGCATACAAAGTGACATTGTACAAATGCAAAAGCCACAGGACAATAATACTAGATTGCAATGTGCAAACATTTAAAGAGTTAACATTTCCTACAATTACATTCATGACTGCAACATAAAACGAGCCAATACAAGCTGCCAATTTTTGTATTACAATAGATCCCGCATTTCAGGTCATTGTGTCATTTCAGTACAAGTTGTTTATGATGAATATAGTGCTAGGCAATACTAACAAGACTTCAAGCCCCTTAAGTGGTTATTTTAACATGAGAACCAGTCATTACCAGCATGTCTTTTGCTCTCTGTCAGGGTTGGATCAGAACCTGCTTATAGGAGGCATTAAGCCAATCTTACTCAGACTTGCTTTCCCAGAAGAACGGCTTGTTCATGGCAATGCTCTTCAGCTCCTGCAAGGTGTCGGTAAGTGTGGCACTGAACAGCAGCGTCTGCCTCTTAGGCGGCACGACACTGAGGATCACCTCCAGGTCCTTGGTGAAATCCGTGCAGCCCTGCTCAAGCAGCCGATCGGCCTCATCTAAGATCTAAGTGCAAAAACACATTTTTTAAAAAGACAAATGACATGCATAAGCTGCTTGGAGGTCATTCCTTCAGCAGGACACATTAAACCCGCTGCAGACATATCTGTGTGCAGGGCTTTCTGTACGATTTTATAACTTGCCAGGAAGCGAATTTTCTTCATGTTGAAGGTGTTTGAGCTTCGAATGTGATCTGCCAATCTCCCAGGCGTTGCCACGACAATGTGGGGTTTCTTTGACAACTCAAGAGCCTGTGTCACCATGTCTACAAAGTACATTAGAGACAGACGTGTCAGTCGATATTATTTCCTCCATACCCAGATGTAATTAAAATCGCTGATTTCACAGGTGAACATTACCCATTCCGCCGACTATGATACAATCCCGCAAAGCAAGAGGTTTCCCAAGAACTCTGAACTGCTCTGCGATCTGATAAGCCAGCTCCCTGCATAACAAACCATCCAATCAAATTAACCAAACTGCTTCAACGGTTACCAAATCCGTTAGTCTCCTGCCTTCCTGCCTGTAATTCAAGACTCATCTGACGGGTAAGTACTGACCTGGTAGGAGTGAGCACCAAACAGAAGATGCCATAGGGGTCTTCAGAGAGCTTCTGCAGCACAGGCAGGACAAATGCAGCGGTCTTCCCACTGCCTGTTTTCGCACAGCCCATACAATCTCGGCCTGGGAACGAGCATTCAGATCATGATACTAAGAGCCTAAAACATATCCAGTTACGAGTATAGTTGAAAACAGCTATTAAGAAACTTCCACTGGTGGATGAGGGGATGGAAGTAATAACCGCAGCTACAATATTATTTATATCACAATATAAATTACCGTACCTGAGAAGTAGAATGGAGCACACATGCTGACAAGTTTATAACATGTAATCTTACCTTGAAGTATAGCTGGCAGACAGTTCTCCTGTACGGGAGTTGGCTTATTGATGCCCATCTGTTTACACTGTTGAATCAACCAGTCCGACAAACCCAAAGACGAAAAGTCAGACATCTTCCGTCAAGCACGCCGAAGTACAAAGCCTATATTACCTGTTACTTGTCCAGCTTTAACTGAGGAGTTAACAGCTTTAAAATTAACTATTCTGAGTAATCAGCACCAGCATACTAACACAAGCGACCGCATGTCAACACGCTCCGGTCGCCTACATTTAACGCAATGATTGACGTCGATTTTTCTGCCGACGTATTACGGAAGGACATCGGGGCCAAAAAGCTTTTGAGAAAGAAGCGCATTTTTTTTTTTTTTATAACAAATACTACTTAACTAGTCACAATCTTACCGCATAAATGAACGACATAAATGCAGGGTTTATTTATTATATGTTAATGAGTCTTGAGACACTGAAATATTGTTTTATAATATAGATATGTAAATCACATGAGAGAATCACATAAAAGAGGAAAACACTCCAGGTGTGGTGAAAACTGATAGATGAAATAGATACAGGGAGTGGTAGTGCTTTGTGTTTATATAGGACAGCATATGATTGCTCTTGAAAATAAGGATGCTGCCTTTGTGAGTGTGATCCAAATCTCCTGGGAAAGAGGGGAGGCCTTTTTCATTTATATTTACATTTATATTTTATAAGCAGACGCTTTAGTGCAATGAACAAGTGAGGCAAATTACACATTACAAACATACCTGCTTTTCAGGAGTCCACTAGGTGTAAGTGCAGCTAGGCTGAGCTTCCAGTGAAAGCCCAGGTGCAGGTGTAAGCAGTACTGAAGCATGAACTACACAACAATTTCTAATAAAGTAAGAACCTAATAACCATTCAAGGATCAAAGGTGGAATGTAAGAACATTCATAGAACATAAAGACGTGTCCTATAATAAAATAATACAACAGCATCTATTCAGATGATAGCATTGTATTAAACATTACATAATCAAAATTAGGCAAATGCCATCTAAAAATGCTACTGACCTTGAATGAAAAGTAGGGATAATCCATTCATTGCGCACAAACCTTGAATACGCCTTTTAAGTAACAAAACCTGGTATTCAACATTTGCAAGACTCCTTTGAAAAAACAAGACAGAGAGCACTTGCTCTGTCCTGCTGTGAGCGAATCCGCCGCGGGTGACGCTCACACTATTAGCTACTTCTTAGCGGCTGTTTTATTATAAGAACAAAAGAGAAATTTGCAGCCTGCTGCCCACTGTTCTACAGCAGACAGGGTGAGCAGCGGCAGTGACCTGTGGGGAGCTTCTGTGGAAACCACTGGCTGTTCAGTAAGCAGAGGGCAAGTTGATTATTATTAATAAAGACCTTAAAATGTAGACACTTAATTATTAAGACCTCAGATTGTACCAGAGAATCTGAAAGCTACTTGCATCAGAAAGGTTCAATCAGATTTCACAGAGGAAACAACCACAGAACCATGTAAGCTACAGGATATTGCTGTATAATCATTATCTTGTTTTATATACAGTGTATATGTAGTCATACAGGCAACATGGCTGATATTAGACCACAGTACTCTGATAGGGAATTTGAGCAGTTTACTAAAGACCATATAAAACTGACTGACCTTTTCTTAATTTCTCTTGCAATTCCATTTTAAAGAGCTGGAGGAAGCCCAACAGCATCACAGACCGCTGATAGCGCCATGGATTATGGGAAACTGCTGCTCTTTGTGTTTCTGTCATGCCAAGAGCCAACCTGTTACCTTCTACAGCTCAGAGATCATTTTCATGAAATTCCACTGAAGTGAGCTACAGTATGCAGCACTCGCGTACTCTGTGAGATGCAGCTAATGGAAGAAGATTCTATGCCCTGATAACTTCCCAGCATGTGGTGCCAAGAGGCAGAGCTCAACAAAGTGCTCAAGTGCATCTTGGCAGTCGTGATGATCACACAGTGAACAAAGGGTTTGGGCTCCAGGCCCCAGTGAGAAATTCTCACCTTAATTTTTCAAACCTCCAATGCAAATATGTTTACTGAAATCTCCAAATAGGGATGGTAATAGATCTGGGAGTTATAGAATAGACCTATTAGTGTGTATTCCTGCTCTCTAACAGGGTCATTTATATTAACTAGAAGCGAGCAATGTAAGGTGAGCAGGGTCTGCGCGGTGACTATGTACAGGGTGCAGACTGACACCTTTGAGATCTATCTTCTGGAATCATCCCTGGGGACTGGAGCCTGACTCTCTGACACTTACACCTGCACAGGCTTGGATGCCATTTATGTCGGCCTTGCATAACTATTACTGGTACTGCTATTGTTTGATATAATTTGTTCCTGCCTGACTGTTTTCGAAACAAGTGTCTTAATAATAAGTACCTTTGTTTGCTGTGACCCATGGCACTAAATGTTCCTCTCCTCACCTTTGGGCAGGTGCTTTGCACTGTAGTGGGGAGAATGAGGTTGAGAGGTCTCTGTAACGGGGAGAGAAGTGAAACAGAGCTGTTCTGGTCATTTCCCACGGGGCAGAGGGCCTGGCGCTGAGCCAGCACATGCTGAAGGGATCACAGTGGCTCCCTTGCCTGGGGAAGCCTGTGGATCCCACAGGAGGAACTAGAGAGTGTGGCCGTAGAAACAAAGGTCCACTCTGACCTGCCTGCCGTGTTACACTGAAAGCTGAAGGAAAATCAGTGAATGCATGACTCGATGGATGGATAAGGTGTACAGTATATTACACGTTATTGCATCACTTTAAGTACCCTCTTTTGCCTTTGGTACTCTTACATTATCACAGCTTACTTCTGGGGGAGCACTCAGCTATTTTACGATACACGTTACGATAATAATACATGTAACTAGATACAATAATCCAGGTCTTCCCATCCGGTGTCCCTTTCAGCTCTTGTCCAGTAGAACAGTAAGGATTGCGCCAAAACCAGCACATCCCAGATACCTATTGCGCAGCGTAGTATTAAAACCCACTTCACTACTACTGACCTAGAAAATTATACCACACAGATGAGGACTGAAACAAATATGACTAGTATCAATTTAAGTTCACATGGCTCTATTCCGATTAAAACTGATTAAAGTCATCATTATCCGACTAGTGAAATCTTTCTTTAACTGTGGTTTTTCGAAAACTCTTAGGTCTTTAATTTCAGCTGAAGTTACAATAACACAATAATTGCGTGAAACGCGGGTTGCATTTGATAGTAAATTTCATAACCAGCAGGGGGTGTAAGAGAGTGTTTTGGAATCTATATGGGGCAAAAATCCACATCCAGAACTGGTTCATCGGTCCAGCTGCTAGTCTAGGGGCTGGAAAACACCACTTTACTAAAAGTACAGTGGATACGGCAGGAACAACAAACAGAGGCAACATGGCATATCCGCTATAGGTATTTTACATACCCTGCAGTGTAAAATGCTCAGCAGCCAGTGAAGGTGGTTCAACTGAGCGGGAGTGCAACAGAAGAAAAAAGCGGACGGGAGGATCACTTTGGGAACAAAGAGCAGCATTGTGGTGACAGTGCGGCGATCCGCATAGGGCTCAGATCTGAAATAGCATAAACTCTGCAATTAACGCACAACACATGGAAAGGGACTGCAGCCTGCATCGATACCTCGAAGAAATGCAATTTCTTGCCCTATAAAGCAACGCCAAGAAAAAGCCACATCGCCTGCTGCCAGATTTTACAGCCAGATTCAGAGACTGGAAAAGGGGGGAAAGGAAGAAACCAATTTTTCTCTTGAAACTGGATTACAGCGCATAGCGGTCGGACCAGGCTTTCAGAAATGGGGTGAGTGCTTGCAGCAGTGCGCACATTCATTTCACCCATTTTAGGTATTAAGAGGATTACACTGTAAAGCTAGCACGCTTGGAAAAAAATATGAAAGTTTGGGACGAGTCCGTGAGAAATGGGTGATGAAAATGCAAAGTGTGCCACGTCGTTTGTGTATTCGATGCGCGGCGTTTCTAACAGCTACATAGTTTAAAATAGATATTCTGAGGTCTTTGGGTAGTTCCCCAGATATTTCAGACAGGACTGCTACTCTTTCTTGGCGGGGAAAACTTCTGATGACAGCGCGACTTCCACAGTCTTCCTCGTTCTTCCTCCTCTGCTGAGTCAGAGTGATCATGTCTCTATGGTTAGTTTTGCTCCTAAAAGTGCAAATGTACTATCTTGCGATTTTTCCATTGTTTGTACAAGCGTCTCAGAGACATTCATCCACAAATGTCAAGGAATAATAGAACAGCATCGCAAAAATGACTAAAAATACAACAAATGCTATTTGAGCTTCTGTGAAATGTTTGTGGAGTTTGTAGTTCATACTCCAGATCTCGTCTGGAAATGGCGAAGTGATACACCAGTGTGGTCTGAGGTGCTCATTTCTAACAGTCCTTATGCTTAATTTGACCTTACAAATTACCTTTTGGACCGTGTTTAAGCAAAATGCATTTAACGGGTTTAAGGCTTTTCCGTACTTTGTGACATCGTATTCGACATGTTTTGCGTGCTTTGTTTCAAGATCAAGTGTTATAAGTGGGAGAAATTAAAAAAAATGCATCTTTTTATAACATGATTCGTAGCTCGTTTCGGTAACTTTCATTCCCACCACTTTACATGACATTATTTTTCTGCTTGTCTTTGCAGACAGACACAGTCAGAAAGACAAAAAGGCAGAAAGACAGACAGACAGACAGACAGACAAAGGCAAACAAATACAGACAGGCAGTCAGACATAGACGTTTAACGTTACATTTAAGGAGGTGTACTGTATTTAATTTCTGTATAGCCCAGGGGTGGGCAATCTTATCCGCAAAG
>JAODJX010000035.1:291135-307544 GCA_026776945.1 Isichthys henryi | reverse complement strand
CTGTTCCGGCTTTTGACATGGGGCTGTAAGGGTACCCCCCCCCCCCCCGCCCCGACCTGATGAGTGGGGGGCTCCACAGTGGGCTTCCGCCATCAATTGTGGGATTTCACTTAAATCTCCCAAAAAACTTCGTTTTCAGGTTTAATTTTGCTACCGAGTTTAGTGGATTTTTGTAGGCTTCTATGAGAAGAGCAAGGGTGAAATATCCCAGTATTTTAGCTGAGGAACAGGCTTATTGAAAAATCATTGCATTTCAAAGGAAAGGTGTTTTTCGAAAGACTTAGTAACAAGGCACAGGTAAAGAGTAAGAAATATTTATTACTGCGAACAAATATTTAAATGGGCAGAGAAAGGGTCAGTGAACCTGAAGCATTTTGGGCCGGTTTTTACACTTCTGTCCATTCGATGTGTACCGGCCGGTTCCTACTATCAGGCTCGATCTCTAAAGCTAAAATCAACCTTGTGCTGAGAAGCACCCTGGAAAAAACCTACACTTTCATTAAAGAAACGACCTAATTAGCATACAATGATACCACTTTTATACAGGAGTGTTTGCTCATCTCCATTGATAAAAGGAAAATGTTTGCAACTTTCTCCACAGTTTAGTTTAGAACTTTCCAGGCAAAACTGAAACTGCATATTGATTAGCAGCTGGCCAAAAAGCCTTGGCAAACGTGCTACTGGGCGGAGACACACGACTATATTTTAACTTCAAAAGATGAGGTGTGAGAAGAACGTCCTTCGTGAAACCACACCCACTGCCACTAAGGAAAGACTCAAGCAGTTTTGCTGTCCAATCATAATTGGACATCTGAAAACAATACTATGACTGTACCGAGAGGTAACAATGTCATGCGTTTGCCCTGTCATCTGTATTCAAACAATGACTAATCAATGACACTTACTGGCAGAAAATGCAGATAATGACAAGGCATAGCTGAGCACAAATTAATTCGTGAATAATCAATGCCTCTGCTAGTTGTGAAATCCTGATGTAGACACCAAACTGAATGGACTTCCTTTCAGTAAGGAAAGCATATATTCAGAAGGTGAGACGAAAAAAGTAAAAAGGACACTGACTAAAACATTTGAATCCGACATGTGACTCTCTGTCTTTCTGGCAGACCACGATACTCACTGAAAGCTCCCGTGTATGTCGGTTGTGTCAGGTCTTTGGGCACTTTTCTGTAGATATCAAGTCTGGAGGAAAGAAAGAGGAAGAGAGGAAAAAAATAGAAGTAAACAAGGATGGTCATGGGGAACCGACGCCACATAAAGGACACGCTGTTCACAGAATTCTAAGGGGCATTACTACAATGCCGTGGAATGTTTGCTCTGGCATACGGCCACCAACAACAGGCTGTAATGTAGTGGAGATCACTGGACTGCTTTAACTTAAACACTCAGTGAATCTCCTGCCTTCACACATCACAAAGAGAATCCTTCAGACAACCCCAGCATAGCAGAATATAGCCTATAACCTATAGAATATAACCAGGTTTGCACTGAGCCATCCTTCCATATGAGGCTGCGCTACTCATACCTGCCAGGCTCAAGTGATTCTGGAACAAAATACATAATGAAGGCTGGTCTGTTTTCCCTGGAGTTGTGAAAGGCGCTAAGGTAAATGGGGGCGGGGTGTTTGTTTTGACTCAACACACTGGCAAGAATGTGCCAGCGCCAAGAAGGCATGGCTGGGATGACTGAGGCGGAATTCAGCAAAAGTACAGATTCTACACCACGTGGTGATGGACAGACTGCTTGCGTTTTCATCCAGGGCAAGTCAAGACTCTCTCGAACGATGCACTTTCTGTTTGACTAACATCCATCCCATTCTAAAATCGAGGAAGGGTCGTTAATTATAAGTGAATCTACGTGATTAATCATCTTGTTTTATTTCACACTGCCAGTTGGATTCCACACACTTCCTGCATGACCAAAGAAGGAAAACAAATTCCAAAATATAAGCACTCACTTGAAAAAAAAAAACTGATACCCCCTATAAAAGTGGCAAAGTGCCACTTGCCAAGTGCTGCGTTTGATCCCCCAGTCATGGTTTGTGCAATGCCCTTTTTCGGCGTTGCGTACTTTCGGTAAGACAAAGTGCCTCATCCCTCCCCACTTCACACCACCTCTTCCTCCCTTTAAATGTCCACATCTGTGTGAATTCCTTCCAGCAGCCACTACTGGCTCAGAAAGCTGAGCTGACGCAACACAAGGCCGGGATGACGAGGTGCGGGGGGGGCGGGTAGCTACTTCCTTTCATGACACATGCCCCCACGTGCGTCTCGTAAGGCACTCCACGTTCCGCCTGGATCACTGTGTTCCCTGCACAGCTCTCACAGGATGTGTGAAGTTGGACTGTTCCGGTCTGCTGCTGTTCGGATCATTTCAGGGCCAGCAGCTGTTGCAAGAGTCTCGAAAGCTGAAGAATTCTCAGAAAAAGTAAAGGGGCGAAAATCTATCCGCCTGCGATACTGGTGGGTGGCATAAGCGTCGCTCAACGGGCCTCAGCCAACGAAGAAAGCCTTCATGGCCTTTGGGGTAGTTTGTAATGTGACACTTAACACAGGAAGACAGGCCCGCTGTCACAAACAGTTAACATATTTTCAATCCTAGAAATCAGTGCCATAAATTAACATTATGTAATTAACACATCTAAAACCTAAAAATGAGTTTATCATGTGACGGGGGAATGAAATACTGAAATGATTCGTTATTCTTTGTAGTCAGAGATTTCTGGCCGCATCTAAATTTTCTTACGCCAACAATGCTGACTTTTTGATGAAAAAAATGTATAAATCAGGCTGTCCAACATGGCAGAGCAACTCCGGCTGGGCTTATGCATTGAAAATCAAGTAAATACACATGACTGTCCCTCGGGCCAACAACATAAGCCAATGAAGTTGCCAAGAGTCATCCTCCAGATTTTAACCTACCAAAAAAGTATGTGCTATAAATCAATCAAAGTCCAAAACATGCCGCAGCCCCCAATTCCTTTGGGGAGCTGCATGGATCGGCTGTTAAAAACATAAAATAAAATATTTTGGCACCGTTTAAACGGTTCTAGTTACAATTATGAGAAATCACCGCTTCATATTCCTTAACCAGCCTTCTCCTACTGTGATGTTTCTGGATGTGTCTTGTATAAAGTTTTTAACACAGTATCATACATTAGGCCTGGAATGTATCACCGCTTCATTAAAAAAAAAAAAAACATAACTCAATCAGCCATAACATTAAAAACACTGTCAAGCATAGCGACTAACATTTTCGTCTCGTTACAATGGTACCTGTCAATGGTGCCGTTATATATAAAGCAAATTAACAGTCGCTTAAAGTTGATGTGTTGAATGCCGGAAAAACGGGCAAGTGTAAGGATCAGAGCGAATTTGACAAGGGCCAAATTGTGATGGCTGCTTGACTGGGTTAGAGCATCTCCAAAACAGCAGGTCCTGTGGGGTGTTCCCAGTATGCAGTGGTCAGTACCTACTGTACCAAACCAGTCAAAAGGAAGGCAAACTGGTGACCTGGCAATGAGGTCATAGATGCCCAAGGCTCACTGATGCTTGTAGGGAAGGAAGGCTAGTCTGTCTGGTTCAATCCTACAGGTAAGCTAATGCAGCACAAATTACTGAAAAAGTTCATACTGGCTATGTCAGATAGGTGTTAGAAAACACAATGTATCACAGCTTGCTGCTTATGGGGCTATGCAGCCAAGGAGCGTTGAGAGTGCTATGCTGACCCCTATCCGCTGTCGAAAGTGCCTACAATGGGCAGGTAAGCACCAGAAGTAGAACATGGAGCAATGGAAAAAGGTGGCCTGGTTTGATGAGTCACCTTTTCCGTTACATGGTGTGGACGGCCGGAAGCCGGCAGAGGAAGTATGATGGTCGGGGAAATGGTCTCCTGGGAACCCTTGGGTCCTAGCACTCATGGACGTTACTTTGACACGTTCCACCTACCAAAATATTGCTGCTGACAAAGTGCACCTTTTCATGGGAACACTATTCCCGGAAGGCAGTGGCTTTTCAGCAGGTCAATGCACATTCCACACTGTAGAAATGGTTCAGGGACGGTTTGAGGAACATGCACACACAGAATAAAGTAGTTTGAGCTGTTGACTTGGCCTCCAAATTCCGCAGATCTCAATCCGATCGAGCGTGTGTGGGTGTGCTGGACAAACAAGTCCGATCCATGGAGGCTCCACCTCACAACTTACAGGACATAACAGATCTGCTGCTAACATCCTGGTGCCAGATACCACAGGACACCTTCAAAAGGTCTTGTGGAGTCCATTTCTCGACACGTCAGAGCTGGTTTTAATGTTATGGCTGTTCGGGGTACGGCAAATATTTAGCTATATGAAAATTAAATCATTGAATAACAAACAACGTCAATGGTTTCTACCAATGTATCAGTTTCATCCCCAGCAGACCTGTTTGCTTCCACAATCTCCTTACATGCTACAGGGGACCAGTTTAACAGAGTTTCCTGAAGGAGACAAACTGCTTCACCGTGGGGGGTTGGAAATATTCTGAAACATGACAAGACTCTGGCCAAAATTTCAGAACATTACATCAAGTCTTAAATACACAGAAAACACCAATCGTTGTTTAAATTGGAGAAAAATCTCACCAGATTCAGCTTATTTCATGATGGCTAAGACACAATCTGCTGATAGAACTACCCAGCGGCACATTAAAATCCCACTGCCAGCTTTGACAAAACACGCCGAAAGTCGGGAAACAAATCACTGTCACAATATTTCTCCCTGTCGCCTAGACAACTCTTCTAAAATAAACTCAGCAAGCCTGGCTGCGAGGACTGTAACCCGGTGACCATGCAGTATCCGGTATCACTGGACCGGCTCTCAGTTGCCGGCACAGTTGCATTTCATTCCTGTCTCAAGAAAAAAAAACTGCACAATAAACACGATAAATAATCCCAGAATGGTAGCTGAGAACAGACTTTTATCTTATAGTGAAAACGTACCAAATATGTTTTATATTAAAACATTACATTGAATAGTCAACAAAGGCCGAGAAGCACAGCCTAGAGCAGGGGTGGGCAATCTTATCCGCAAAGGGCCGGTGTGTGTGCTGGTTTTTGGGGTAACCTTTAGGTTAGCTGTTCAAACCCACGTCTGAGGACTCTTCAGCCAATCAGTCCTCTAATTAGTGACCTAATTAGTGAGTTGCAGCAAAAACCAGCACACACACCGGCCCTTTGCGGATAAGTTGCCCACCCCTGGTATAGCCGTTAGTTGGTAAATTTGTAAGCACAGGCTGTTGCCAGATTGCAGCTAATCATTGGTTTCTTACTGAGGTTATATTTACGCCTATTACAGCTTCAGGGACTCTCTTCTCCTCATATTCAATGTAGCCATACAATAGGGTTTTAACAAGTCTGTTGTGTGGTATTTTAATAATTATTCTTGATTTTTCTCGCTAATTATGATTATTCTTGTTAATCCTTTTAATTTTGCCTGCTCAAAATTTTAGAGTTTTACATAATGCATAATCTTTACAGATAACTGAATTTCTTACTAGCAGTCTTAAGTGACTAGTTTTTTTTACTTCAGCATACAGGCAAGATATTTTACTTTACAGTGCTCATAAAAAGGGGGATGAGAAGTTTTAAAATTGCGTCCATCTCCTTACTTCAGTATAGAACTTTCCACCAGGGACACATGACACTGGAATTTAAATCTCCCTCCAGTAATCCACCTCCATACTGCAGGACATTGCTGGTGTGATGGGAGGCAGAAATGATTTGATTGTGAATCTGATTCTTTCTTTTCAGCAGTGGATAATGTGTGGTTGGTGTATTAATAGCAACTCTCAGGTGTAACATGCAAACACGGTGGATTAGTGTCTCCACAGCGCTGGTATCCCTTTGCACCATATTCCCTTAGAGTGGTTCAGCCGCTCGCTTTCCTGCAATGTCTCTGATGAAGACGCTTACTGTTCATAGGACAGGAAATAAAAAAACATCAGACACAGGCCCAGCCCCCCCCCTCATCGGCATTCGGAGCTCGATCTCACACAAATCTGCGTGTCTTCAGAAGCGTGTCAGTAAACCGATATCTCCAGGCAAGAGTCCTCTTTCAAAGACAGTCTGGATGGTTGTCAGTTTTTTTTTCTGTCTTGAATTCTAACAAAAATCTGCCAAGTGCTGGATCAGACTAGGTAGCCGGTAAGTAACACATAACTTAGTGCTGATACATGGCGTCTGTCAATCTGCTGTTCTTCTCCAGCATTAAATGTGGTCAGTGTTAGCATTTTTTGAAGGCAATAAAAGATATCATAACAATAACACATTTTATTGACCGAGGGCTTTTAGACAGACAGATAGAGGTGAAGGCAGTGCACACAGTGCAAACAAGGTAATGGAAAATGAATGAAATGATAAATAATATAAAGTAACAAGGGGTTTCATGAAATCGAGGTATGAGAAGCACTGCAGTGATTTTTTTTGTAATTTAAAGACCATATACTTATAAGGCTGTATGACATCAGCTGTTACATAACAGCAGAAGAGACAGATGTGTGTCTTAAGGCCGACTGAAAGGCACAGATTCAGAGACTCACTTATATGTGCAAATGCTCAGCTAAAGAACTCGATAGATAGGAAGCGTTAAAGACGTGGTTTCCCAGGGTGTAAATCTGTTTTGATAAAAACATTGTGCTGATTGTTTTCTAGAAGTTTGACCAGACCAGTGCCATAAAATCCAGGAGGATATTATTAAAATCTCCATCTTTCTGTCAGCCAGTACTGGTACCACGGTTACCAGCCGGTTCTGAATATAATCAGTGACCTACCCTAAAATGTGAAAAGCTCGAGTCTTTGTCAGGGTGAATGCCGTCACGGGAGCAGGGGTGTTAGGCCAAGAGGGTTAGGGTTAGTTATTTATCGGACACCGTTATGGAGTAAACAGGCTGGCAGATCAGACCGGATCTCAGACATGGATTACCCTGTAACTTAAAAACCCTTTGGCCTTTTATGGCATATGGTTATGATCCCAGACCTGCTGAGAGCAAGCAGCTCAGAACAAAAGTGGAACATCTCAAAGGGCTGGCTGTGCTCCAGATGGGACTGGAGCTTGGTCGTGATTACATCCCATAATCGCTCAGAGAGCAAAGCAAAGTTGGCTTGAAATGTAGGTTTGAAATCTGGGAATGTAGGACTGACTAGTGGCAGTCAGTCGAAGTTACCTGGCAACCTTCCAGGCCTTGTTCATTTGTCCTCTAACAAAATGGAAGAAGTCCGCTAACATTATTTAAATATTACATCACATTTATTCATGTAGCAGATGCTTTTGTCCAAAGCAACGTACAAGTGAGCTCTGTTGAGATGGGATTAATTATGATTAATGATCAATGATTTTGGTTTCATAATTATAGACAGTGAAGCACTTCTTATGGTCTCTGCAGTGGAGGACAGTGCATCTGAAGCACTCGTCTTAGCACAGAGTATGAAGTCTGCTGCCTCATGATACTAATTTTAACATAAAGAGAAATAGAATCATAGAAATAGAATAAAACAGAATGGCATATAATGGGGTGAGGTCCCTTTAAATGGCAGACATGGAACAGTGTCAAAGACCAGCTAATTTAAAACTGCAGAAACTCAAAAGAACAAGCTATTTGAGTAACAGATCTATGATGAGCCGCCTTGCACGCAGCTCGGCTGTCGACCCGAACCACCAGGTCTCCTGCTCGGAATCGACACAGCTGGCCCTGTTTGTCCCCACTGAGGCCGTCTCCCCAACAAGGGCCACCTGGGTTCGGCAAACTGGGACAGCAGTTTCAGACAGTGTTTCACTGCAGAAGCTGCCCGCTCTTCTCGAGCTGATTCTGAAGTCTGCAGAGTGCGTAGCCTTTTGCAGTCTGAAAATAAATAAGGTGTTTTCGAACTCCACTGACACAGAGAGTCTCCTGTGTACCTGTGAATGAGATATTGATTATATGGCTCTGTTATCTAAATGAGTGAAGATCTTTCTGAACCACCTTTAACCTCAGTAATCCCTGCTAGCCTTCTAAGGGTCTCAGCCACACCACTGTTCCTTCTGTTACGCTGATTTCCCCCCTTTTAGGACGTGTGTCCCTAGGACCCGCAGGGTGCCCCTTCCATGTTCCGCTTCCGCTACCTTGATCGGACCATCATGGATTTACTGACCACGTCTGTTTTCAGGGACATAATCTCTGGCTGTCTGAGTGCTGTATGAACTGAAGTATGCTGTTTATCACAGTGTTGTATTGACCTTATGATGTCATTACCCAGCATGCCTTCTCTCTGCCTTTGTTTCCTTTACAGAAAAGCAGCTGTCCTGTAATAATGTACCTGCAGCACAGAGAAAGGTACCGCAATATTCTCTTACATACTCAGTTCACACCATAAGCCATGCCGCCACCTAGCCCTCGATGCATTGCCCTCTCGGCCACTCATAGCCCTTCACAGTCCCAGGCATGAGCAACTGTCATCCGAGCATCATGATGGGCCCTCAGGCATGAGCAACTGTCATCCGAGCATCATGATGGGCCCTCAGGCATGAGCAGCTGTCATCCGAGCATCATGATGGGCCCTCAGGCATGAGCAGCTGTCATCCGAGCATCATGATGGGCCCTCAGGCTATAGTGTCAACCAGTGCTCAGTCCAGTGCCTGATTAAATAGTCCTGCTTCATTAGATGTGTCACATGATTCCAATTGTGCATTAGAATACATTGCTTAGGGACACATTTTCATCGCAAAATACAATATCTTTACTGAATAATTTCGAAATGCTCTTTAAAACAATATATTTACTTTTATTTAGATCAGTTTTAAAATGGCATCTTAAGAAATACCAGGATCATGCTCTTCATTCCAATAATATCTCAGTCAGGGCTAATTCTGGTAAGGGGGCTAAAGTCCGACATGCACAGGAGGATACCTGGGGTGCCAGGGTATAACTGAGGACCACCCCCCCACTTATTCTCTGATGGGCTTTTAACACACTGGAGTGTGTGTGTGACGCTCCTGAATGCTCGGGAGTCTTTGAAACGCCACTGGAACTGACTTTGATGGAAGGGCATGATCTTTGTGACCAGGCATTGTTCAGCATTCAGGAAGGCCTTGCAGGCCTTTCAGACAGAACTAGTTTAAAGGGGCCGGAATTCAGGCCAAATCCGAAGCAGGGGCGTGAGCATCGGCTTTTCAGAAACTCACATTCATTTTCTCCCGATAAAAGCATTTGAAGGGAAGCAGCCTGCAGATGTTTACTCAGTAGTGATTTATTCATTTTACATGGAGCCCTGGGGCCCCACATCCTCCTGCTCTGTGTGTGTGAGACTCTACAGCTCTGTGTGTGTGTGACTCTACAGCTCTGTGTGTGTGACTTTAGGGCCCCATGTCCCCCAGCTCTCTGTGTGTGATTCTACAGCTCTCTGTGTGTGACTTTAGGGCCCCATGTCCCCCAGCTCTCTGTGTGTGACTCTACAGCTCTCTGTGTGTGTGACTTTGCATGTTCTCTCTGTGTTTGTGTGGGTGTCCTTCAGGCTGTTCTTGTGAATTGGTGACTCTTACCCATAGCACTCGCTGTACTGCTCTGCATCCCATGATTCCTCTTATTGGCTCTGGGTCACTGTAACTCAGATCCCTGTTATAAACCAAGGATGTGTAAAAACACGGTTCACCTCTCCGTCTATGACAACTTGGCCTTTAATGCTGCTAACCAGAGATTTTGCATATGAATATTAATGTTGAATTCATGCCAGTTTGCATAATTGTACCTTATGCTTGAATAACCTCAGGGACGTTTCGATCCCTTGAAGGTAGGGTGTTAGGAACTACAGTAAGATGCACACTTGAGGACTAGTTAGTTAAGCTGGTTGGGTAGTGACCATGTTATGTGGTGTTTTGTTTCTCTGCATTGGTGAGACATGTCAGCCATTGTAACTTCTGTGTCTTACTCTGTGTAATACGACAGATTTATTTTTGGTCCATGTGATCGTCACATTTTCTCAATTATGCAACTGCTGTCACTTTCTCCCAATACTTTGTTAGATGTCCAGCCTGGAAGACAAGCTCAGAGATACACAGCAGCACATGAGAGCTACAAATGTCTGGCAGACTCCTCTGCACTGGGGGGAATTCTCTGGGGGTGTCTCACGCAGTCACCCTGTAGAACAATGTATGTCCAAGATGTGGATTAGTGTGGTATGCCTGGTCTGTTCCCATCTGGTTACTTAGGGGCACAGAAATGGCACTTTGGGGGTTGATTAAATTTCAGTTTCTGGTTGACCGTCAGTGAATAAGGCTGCAGTTAATATGCAGAGCAAATCATCTGCCGTTTGTAATCAGAATTTAGGGGAAAGTGAAGAACTATGGACACACCTTTCGGCATTCCCGCCCCATCATGTTTGTGTCCTTCTGTTGCAGGACCTCCAGACAAGGCATTGTAGCTGTGAGGCGACTTCAGGGGCCCCTGTAATTCCTGTAGCCGCGAGGAGCCACCCAGGACTCTGTGTAGGAGTCAGCCTTCAGGGGCCCCTGTAATTCCTTTAGCCGTGAGGAGCCGCCCAGGACTCTGTGTGTAGGAGTCAGCCTTCAGGGGCCCCTGTAATTCCTGTAGCCGTGAGGAGCCGCCCAGGACTCTGTGTGTAGGAGTCAGCCTTCAGGGGCCCATGTAATTCTTGTAGCTGTGAGGAGCCGCCCAGGACTCTGTGTGTGTAGGAGTCAGCCTTCAGGGGCCCCTGTAAGTTACTTGGAAATATTTTGCTGAAGATATGGAAATATAGATATTGTTTTGTTTTATAATACTTAGAAAAGTAATTTTCTTTTCGAAATGCAGATGAATGTAGGCCCACAACAAACATAATGCATTTGTGGCCCCATGGCTGCTGTGTCATCCTACACTAGTGCTCTAATGAGGCTTGAACTATCAAGCAGTAACTGTTAGTCTTTGTCAGTACCCAACAGAATCGAGAAAGAAGCCAATGGGAGCCAGTGGAATCCACCCATGCTGCCTCTGCAGATTTTCATTGGTACTGACAGGTTGTTCTTATCAGTCATAATGAATTTTTTAGTTATGTGATGAGAAGCTGCTAGGGCTTTGTGATCATTTAAAGACTGGCAGGTGTTTCCCCTGCCTGTCTGTGACATGGCTGCTGGGTCTGTCAGAATGAGGGTTAGGGTGAGGGTCATTCCAAGGGTTCATTATGCAGGAGCCCAACGAAATCAGAGCTTGGCCTGCTAAACACAAAGTCTGGTAAATAGTCCAGGTCACTGTACCACAGTTTGAACTTAACACTTGTCACTTGACAGAGATCTGCTTAAGGCTCATAATACTTAATTTCCGGGGCTTAAATAGAACAGCCTAAGTGGGGATAATCATTATGTACTCCATCCTTTCTCTACCACCCACAAAACAGTCATGACACTATCAGCATGAGCTGAGCTGACCGGTAGTTTCTCTAATAATTGTAATCACCCTCAAACCATTATAACGGCCCCTGTCAGCTAGGGAAGTGTAACTGGTTTCAGACAGGAGATGTGTGCTGTAGGAAAGAGGTATGGAATTAAGAGGCCAGTATTAATGAACATGTGAATATGTAACATTTATTTAAACTTAACAGAGCTTAGCTTCCATCTTAGAAGGAGGGTGATGACGGCTGTCTCAGTGAGCGTGCCAGCGATGTAGCCAGCTGGGCATTGGTACTGGAACCAGTTTGCAGGCAGTGAGCTTAGCCGAACATTGGAAGAGCCCAGTTTCTGTTTGCATTGCTGAAAACAGAGGTCTGACAAGGTGCTTAATCATCCTCAGGGATGACGTTGATGTTTAACCCTTTATTTTATCATATGTGATTTTCATCACGGCACTGGAATTGGGGAAGATTATATATATGAGCTCAAAATTGCGCCCCCCCACATCTACAGAACACACACAGAAACCCTGTTACTTGGCTGAAATCTGACTGGTCTGATAAAGTTGTCGCTCAACAAAGCTGTTGCCAGATCTCATTTTCTCAGAGCTTTGACCAGGAGTACATACAGAGCAGCGATTTTCAGCTCCTAGGATGTCCTTCCCTCCAGCCGCCCCCACCCACGCGGGCATCTTACCTCCAGCCACCCCCCCCCACCCGGGCATCTCCCCTCGAGTTGCCCCCAATCGGGCAGGCATCTCCCCCCGAGTTGCCCCCACTCACGTGGGCATCTCCCCTCGAGTTGCCCCCAATCGGGCAGGCATCTCCCCTCGAGTTGCCCCCAATCGGGCAGGTATCTCCCCTCAGAGACCCCTCCTGACGACACAGCTTGTGCACCCTTTGGTGTTTCATCATTGTGGCTGTAAATAGTATAACAAATTATTCTTTCACGTTACAAATGTGTGGTTTTTAAAACTGTGAGCATGTGAGTCCTGAGCCGCTGCCAGCTTTGGCATCGTAGAGAAAAGTAGTGAGGAGTAAGTTTGCCAGGAAGCTGTCATTTGACGTCTGAAAACAGAGACAATAACAACACACCTCAGTGATTCTGATTCGCTGTTGACTTTCTCTCAGCTGCGTTGGTGAACCCAACTCATGTCGCCAGTCAGATCTTGTCACTAACTTAATGGATAACTGGAAACCCATTATGAGGACGAGAACCTTAATGACTTGGTGTGTGGTGTGTTTCTATGTGACTTATCTAGAACCTGATTGGATTAAATGGCCCAGAACTGCAAAGGGTCTTTTCCGGACTCTCATGTAAGCGTTTGGCTGGATGTGCTCTGGCCTTCTGAGAATCAAAGGCAGATGACTGGAGTGTTTTTCTGGGTTTAATGAGTGCAGATTACCATCTGAATGGCTGAGCTGATGCTGCAGAGCGAATCATACTGCTGGCAAACTTCTTAGAATAGCCACAGGGTATCAAGCACTTGCATGGAAGACGGATGTTTTAATAATGACAAATTCCGTTTTAGAAATGATAGCATTTGCATTTAAAAAGCTGTTCTGTTTGTAGTTGTAGTATAAGTGACACAGGATTAATAGATACATATTTGTCTCTTGGACTCGGCAAGCATTCCTGAATCACTGTCCTGTGCATGTTCTCATCTCGGCTTTTACCTGCCCATTATAGTGCCATTCAGGATGGGACGCAGACATGTCCGCTAAACATCACGGGGAGGTGCAGGTACACATTTTGTCGATGTCGGTGATTCAGTAACAGGGACAGAAGGTCCTCTGAGTGCCCCACACGTCCTGCACAGCAAACGGTGTTGGCGTCGGGGGCAATGGCCCACGGTGATAAACACTGTCCTGTGTCTCTCCCCAGGGAGCAGCCCATTTTCAGTACCAGGGCACATGTCTTCCAGATCGACCCAGCCACCAAGCGGAACTGGATCCCTGCCAGCAAGCATGCTGTCACAGTGTCCTTCTTCTACGACGCCAACAGGAACGTCTATCGCATCATCAGCGTGGGCGGCACCAAGGTGAGAGGCCCTCACTCTACACCAAGATCAGCCTCCTGGCTTCACACTTTATGCGTGAAAAAACGTCGATGCTGCGAGACACAGAGTTTGACTCACATCCGCATTGGAGCTGTCGTTTTACGGATCCCTTTTTTGCCTATATTACGTCCCCACGATACCGACAAATTGTTAGGTCCCAGCAATATAACAGGAATGACCTGCGCTCCCCCCGCATCAGTAATCCACTCTTTCCAGCAGTTAAGCTCTTTGAGGTCCCATTTTACATGAGATTCATTTAACAGACACTTTTATCCAAAGCAACGTGCAGAGAGGCAGGGTCAACCAGTGCTTGAAGTGATTGTGATTCAGCTTGAAATGCTCATATTTAAAATCCTATAAGTGTGTATATACACAACCAATCAAAAGTGTTCGTACATCACAGGTCTTCACCAATTTTCCATTTATTTCATAAACTGCAGATTTTTAATTCTTTTTAAGCATTAGGAAGTTGAGTGAACAACTATAAATGCAAATATGAATCAAATAAAACAAGATTCCTTTATAACATGGAAAGAGTGTAACAGTGCATGTCTGACAACCTATGAACTGGTTGTGTGGTGATGCCAAAGTCAAACTCCAGGCTGTCCTTTAATGTCACACTCACTAGCTGACGGTTTCATCCCATTAAATAGAGCAGTATTTCATGTTTTCTTGTCGAAGGAATGCCTTGAATTTTCTAGCTGATAAAGGTACTCAAATGGTGGACATACTGTAAATTTATTTGTTAGCAAAGAATATTGAGTGTATTTTAGTAAAAGTTAAGTGAGTAACATGCAAACGGAAATCTTAGTGTGTGGAAAAGCTTTTTAGCGGTAGTGTAAATGCTAATAGATGCGTATGTATGCCTGAGGAAGAGGGCGTGGCCAGAGGCACAGAGGCGGAGCTACTGCAGCTGAGAGATGGAAGTGCTCTGAATCAAGCCCAGTTTGTTTGTGCATGGGGTTTGTCCCAGGAAGACGACCCAGGGTCCTCAGGCGGTGCTATAAAGGGGGGTGGTAGGAGGTCCTAGCACAGCTTGCTGTCTTCAGGGGGTGTCTGTGTCAGAGAGAGAGAGAGAGAGAGAGAGAGAGTGAGCGCGCACAGCTCGCAGGTCCCCTTCTCCTCCCCAGATGGCCTCACTTCATAGTGCAGGCCTGAGGCATTAACTGGCAGTGAATAATGGGGTCACTGCATGGCGTTGCCTGGTCCTGCTGCCGCTGGGGACACCCCCACAGCCATGCCCTCACTGTATGCAGATTCACTGTAAGTAACCCAGTGCGATAGGACACTCTCTTTGGAATAAAATAGTCCAAACTGAGTAACCAGGTTATGCCTGATGGAATGGAGACATTTGTGGGAGTGTAGATAAATAAAAGGTGTGATTTCTGCCGAGTCAGAGCCTGTTATTTCGGCACTTAGTGGACCCTTTAAAAGCAGCTCCTTGTGCATTCAGCGAGCGCACGGTGGTGAGATATTCGTCTACGCGTGTCCCTCATGGCGGCGTGACAATCGCAGACGCTGGCGCCCGCGGGTGGCCACTTTGCGGACACTGCCGAGGATGGCGATGAGCCAGCCTGCCTCTCAGCCAGTGAAGTTTCTCACACAGATATTTACCATATACAGAAATCCTGCCTGAGTAAAACCTGCAAATATGTCTTATGTTTAGACGTGTCCTGCTTATTTATAAAACAACATTCCTCTCAGGTTTAATATTTCAACGTTTTTATTTTACTTTCACATGATACGATTTAGGCCCAGCTTTGGGATATGAGAATAAACAGGTTTTTATGAGGATGGAGGGAGAATCGCCAGCATCGCGGCTCATTAATGAGGTTTCCTCAGAGTGAGATTGTTAGTCATCTTTGGGGAACTGCAAAAAAAGCCCTCAATCACCCATTTCCTGCCAGCTCGCTACAATCAGCCCAGTGTTTACAGATCAGTTGTTCATGCTTGTGTCTCTTCGTGTTCACGTCCTGCTCATTTGACTCTGCCTGTCTTTGTAAGTCATCTGACACATGTAGCCTTTTTTCCTCTCTCCACAAATGAGCAGTGAAGCTGTAGATATACTGTCCCTCAGCCAAAGCAGCCAATGTTCTTAACGTGCTGCGTTGTTTCGGTTATTGTTGTGTCATCTTGCACATTGCTGCCCGCAGGCCATTATCAACAGTACGGTCACGCCCAACATGACCTTCACCAAAACCTCGCAGAAGTTCGGTCAGTGGGCGGACAGCCGGGCCAACACCGTCTATGGCCTGGGCTTCGGCACAGAGCAGCAGCTCTACCAGGTGAGCGAGCCGCCCGGCTCCGCTGTTGCCAAATCCGTATGACTTTGTCTCATACGAGTGACAGTGTACTTTTGCCCCCCGCAAGTTCTCTGAGCGCTTCAGGGAGGTGAAGGAGGCCGCACGGATGGCACGCGAGAAGTCCCAGGAGAAGTTCGAGCTGAACAACCCCGGCCTCAACATTGCTGCCCCACAGGTGAGTGAGCGGAGAAACAAAGCATCCCATAATAACACTGCCGTTCCATCTGTAAACAAAAGGTGTTTTCACTGCAGGACATTCACGTACTTGGGTTCCTGGTTGAGAAAACAGTTCCTCCTTAAAACTCCAATGCCTTGGACTCCTCTCAAGGCCTTGAGATTCGGGGCCTGGCTTTACTAGGGGCCTCAGGCAGAGACGAACGTGCTCGTAGAGATAGAGTCGCCTTAATGTCAGAGGAACCTGGGGGACTGGGGGGAGGTGGGATTGGCTGGGTCATTCTCATCCAGTAAAAGTTCTAGGGCAGAATGTAGGACATCGCTCAACCTCAGCCTCCTCTCGTCTAACCTTGGCCTCCACTAACCATGGCCTCCTCTCGTCTAACCTCGGCCTCCACTAACCATGGCCTCCTCTCGTCTAACCTCGGCCTCCACTAACCATGGCCTCCTCTCGTCTAACCTCGGC
>JAODJX010000035.1:261969-287373 GCA_026776945.1 Isichthys henryi | reverse complement strand
GATGCATAAGTAATTGTGGCCTTGAGGGTTTGCGGTCGTACTGACCGATGCATAAGTAATTGTGGCCTTGAGGGTTTGAGGTTGTACTGACCGATGCATAAGTAATTGTGGCCTTGAGGGTTTGCGGTCGTACTGACCGATGCATAAGTAATTGTGGCCTTGAGGGTTTACGGTCGTACTGACCGATGCATAAGTAATTGTGGCCTTGAGGGTTTACGGTCGTACTGACCGCATCAGTCACTCTTGAGGCAGGACTGTCATTTATAGTCGCTTGCCGATCACATTGATCTTTTCCATCCTTGCCAGCACTGCTACCTTTGGCCCCAGCTTTCGTCACATCTGTTTCCATGAGCACCCAGACTCATTGGTAAACTTCAGCGTTTTGTAATTTGAGCCGGTGTCCCTGATGCAGGAATCCACAGGGCTTTAAGGGGTGATGTTACATGTGACCTTTCTCTTTTTTTAACTTGCCGGTACATCCTGCCATGCTGCTTGCCTTTGGAAATGCCCCCGCGTAGCTTTCCCAGGTGAGTGTCCTTTCGGGAATTCCTCTCTGTCTATCATGCTCTGCCCTTGTTTCAGTAATACCTTGAAACGTTAAAAAATGAAAGCATTTCTGACCAGGTTTGCCCTTGAACTGCACTAACCATACCTCCATTCATTCATGTTCAAACTACTCATGGTGGTCATTGTTGTGAGGATTAACCATAAATTGAAAATAATATGGGTGTTTTCAAGAGGTGATTCATGAATTTGTGCTACAATCTGGTAAAATCAATTTTGCTTATGAAGAAGAAACACGCAGTGAATATTACAGTGAAGGTCACTGATTGGTTCTCAGCTTGCTGTGGTATCTTGACAGTCAGCTGAAGGCTAGCAAACCCAGTGCAGGATCTAGAGCGGAAGATGATTAATGAGAAGCTAATTAATGCAATAGCTATGAGTTATGCTGTTCTCAGACTGATTGTAGACAGCTTGTTTTCTTGTTTGGCAAGTGTCTGAGAAGGTCTCTCGCAGTACTCAGTACACTGCATCTATGCCCACAGCACTATTCATATATCCATCCATAAAATCAATCATTTAAAGATTAGCACTCCTGGGGGGCGAAGCTCCAATGCAGGGCTTGGGGGTTTAAGTGCACTGGGTCTTATAATGAATGATTTTTTTCCCCCTCTGAAATTAAATGTTTGCCCTGAGTTCCCAGGTCCTCCAGATTCTCTCTTTATCAGCTGTTGGGGCCAGGAAAGGTCTGATCACTACAGTCGACCTTTATGCATCGCGACTTTCCCTGTCCCAGTCTCTATACCGCTGGTTCGACTGTATGGGAGTTTCTGGGATGACACGCAAAAAGTTCAGTATCTCATAAATGTATAAAATGTATGTGCAGTTCTGGTTTGGAGGATGTCAGGCATGTTTACGGCAGCCTCTCTCGTCTTTCTTGTGGTGGTCTTTGTATCTCGTGTTTCTTGCATCTTTTCCACTTATTTTCACTCTGCTCACATGCTTGCTTTGCTTGCCTAGGGGTTGTGGTTTTTCCCAGATTGGAGGGGGGCAGCACCCATAACCCGGCAATGTGGAAGAGTCGACTGTGTATTTATGAGGATCTGCACTGGGTGGATGGAATGCAAAATACATCATACAGCCTTTTCTATCTGTGTGTGTGTGTGACTACTCGAAATGAATGCATTCGTTATTCATGTAAGGAGTGTTTTTTTTACTACAGCAAAAAGAATAACTCAAATGTGTGTGTCCCTGAAGACAGTCATAAAAGTCTGCTTTTATTAACTACACAAATGCACTGTGCTATATTTATTCTTACACACAGCACTGTGGACGAGATGGTATAGCACTGCATACTCCTTTAAGGGGCAGAAATATGTCACCCGCTAATTTTATGAGAGATGTTTTTTTTTCCCTTACTGCTCAGATAAGTAGCTTTAAGCATTATTTTCTTTGCACTGTCCTTTGGAGTTCTGGTCCACTGTTCCTCTGAAAGGTCCTTCATCATTCCACACTCAGTGAATGTACATGAACATCCATCCATCCATTCATCTTCCAAACACTTACTGGGGTACATCCTCAGTGACAGTATGCTTCAGGTTTTGGCAGAACATTTCTGCTGGATTGATGTTTGGAAGTTTCACTGAACTTTAGTTATTTATTCTGGTAGATTTATTGAAATGATCTCTGTTGTGCAGACACACAGCACCAATGGCAGAGGCCCCTGGGATACTTCAGTATTAGGGAGGAGAACCGCAAGAGCAGAAGTTGTTGACCAGTCGGGTCCTTTTAATATTGGATTATATGTGGTCTGTGATGGATTTGCACTGTCTTGGGATAATACCTGCTGCTGTGCGACCTTGCACAGGGTTGATCTGAAGCCCTGCTTCATCTTTAAGGACATGAGTGGTGGTGGGGGGGGGGGGTCCAAGCTGCTCTGAAGCCCTGCTTCAGTTGACATGACCTCCAACTTTCAGGTGCATTCAGCCTGCCATTTTATTAGCGTGAACAGCTGGGATGTGGCAGGGATTACTCTGCTGTGTGTGAAATCCATACATCCATCTTCCATGGCCGTTTATCCCATACATCAGGGGTCTCAAACTCCAATCTTGGGGGGGCCGGAGCCCAGTGTAGCTTAGTTCTTTCAGACCCCTGCCATACAGGGTTTTGGAATGCCAGGACCATGTCCCAGAAAACACAAGGTAGAGGGCGGGGGACACATCGCAGAGAACCCATGAAATCCAAATAAATAAGGATATGCTTAAAAAGCTTCACTTTTGCTCCTGTGTTGGGCACTGAATGGCAATGTTTGCCCCACTCATCACCCAGGGAGCGTCTCTGTGTATCTATTTGAGACCTCAGCATCCTCCACTTCCTCCTGCAGGACTTTTCCGAGGACCGTGAGACGCCACCTATGGTCTCCATCAATGGGCCTGGTGACGACAAGCTGTTCCGCAGCAAAAGCGCGGACACAGAGCTGAGCGCCGAGAAGGAGCGCATCAGGAAGATGCTGTCTGAGGGGTATGCCCCCCCCCCGCGACGTAGCCACTCTCTCATATGTCTCCTTTGTAACCTTTGCAGATATGCTTTTCATTTTCTGTGGCTTAAGATGTGTGTTGTGTTGAAGGCAGTGCCCACCCAGCAGATCACCCACCCTCTCTAACTCTGCAACCCCCATCACGCTCAACAGTGATCTCTGCCTCTGCCCACCATCACCATCGCCACCCCATCACTGTCGCCACTCATCACCGTCTCCACCTTCTTAACACTCCCCATCACTGTCGCCACTCATCACCGTCTCCACCTCCTTAACAATCCCATCACTGTCGCCACTCATCACCGTCTCCACCTCCTTAACAATCCCCATCACTGTCACCACCATCGTCACCCCATCAGCACCATCGTCACCCCATCACCTACACCACCCCATCATCTTCACCACCCCATCACCCCCAACACCTTCACCACCCCCATCACCTTCACCACCCCCAACACCGTTGCCACACTCCATTGCTATCACCATCTCCATCCCCCATCAAGATTTGGAAATTAAATGTGAAATATGATGAGAACTGTGTGGGGAAAGTTACTCAGAGTGTCTGTTAGCAAATGCTACTTCGTAGAAGTACAGCATATTATCATTTTTGTAAGATCAAGGGGCACCTTCTCCACCCTAGCTAGCATTTTACCGGCCGTTTCTAATGTCTGAGTAGTTAGACATAAATCATACTCTGCTTTTTTCATTGTTTTTCATGGGTTTTATTCATATGCCCTAATCACTGATGCATTTGCATCAATTTTCACTATGTTGAAAATGGTATTTCCTGGCTACCAGGGAGGCTTCCATCTTGCCTGTTTCTTCCTGTGTTCCTCCTACCACCACGGGGCCCTAAGTGGGGCGACAAAACCAAGCAGCTGGAAAGCAACAGTCTGCTTTTAATCTGAGTCACCCGGACTGTACGTTAATGTCTGTGTGACTCCTCTGTCTCGTCGATGATGCAGCCCTCCACAGTTTCTCCACCCCCTCCTGTCTGTTAAAGGTTATTTGAATTCTTTCTTTTCAATGAAAGCTGTCCTGTATTATGGATCAAAATACTTTCAGAATCCAGTTGCTATACTGCACTATTGTGTCAAGTTTCTCAGTTCCACAGCCTGCAATACTTGACAACGCAGATCAGTGTAACAGTTAAGAAATAGTCCACACACCATTACCCATGCAGTACATAATTAATTTACAAAGGAGAGGAGGCCATTCGGCCCATCAAGGTCGATTGAGGAGAACTTAACTAATAGCTCAGAGTTGTTAAAATCTTATCTAGCTCTGATTTAAAGGAACGCAGGGTTTTAGCTTGCGCTACACTAGCAGGAAGATGATTCCATACCCTAACTACACGCTGTGTAAAGAAGTGCTTCCTCAAATTCGTTTTAAATTGTTCTCCCGTACTGAGATTGAGACTGACCCGGGAATGATGCCAGGTTTGAGGGCCTGGGTCACGGCTCAGGGACAGTGTGCCTATCATGGTGGCGGGTTTCTGGATGGAGTACAGATGTTATTACAGAAACCCCTTCTGCAGTTGCAGAAGCCGTGTATATGCAGTACACATAACTGTAAAATGCCCACCTGGATAAATGGCTAAAAACACAAGAAGCTTCAAAAGACGACAACATAATAAACAATATGAACCACACATGACTTTCACAGCTCAGTGCCTGCAAAGTCATTCGTTTGTGGCTGCACCAATCAATAAAAAGTTATTTCAGAGCACAAGGGACCCTATTTTATGTTTATCTGTGATTAAACCCCCCCCCCCCCCAGACCCTGTGCTGGATAAGCCACCGGAAGGCAGCTAGCTGGATGTAACTCCTGCTTCTGGGGCTTCGCAGCTCCCTGGGCTGGCTTAGTGCCGATTCCTCCAGTGGAGTGTCTGCCTTTCACTCCTTGTTGATGCTGTCCAGGTCTGTCTGTGAGATGAACCTGGAGGCAGAGCTCTTCACCCTGCAAGACAGCAACGCCAAGCTGGTGGCTGCTCTACACGAGGCCAACACCAATGTGGAGCAGTGGAAGAAGCAGCTGGCTGCCTACCAGGCAGAAACAGAGAGGCTTCACGACCAGGTGAGGAGAGACCTGGGCCCAGGTACAGGGCAGCCGCCTGCTGGGGTCTCAGCCCGGGCCCTACAGCAGAGCGGCCACCTGCTGGAATCACAGCCTGGGCCCTGGTACAGGGCCGCTGCCTGCTGGGATCACAGCCTGGGCCCTGGTACAGGGCCGCTGCCTGCTGGGATCACAGCCCGGGCCCTGGTACAGGGCAGCTGCCTGCTGGGGTCACAGCCCAGACCCAACGGCAGAGCGGCCGCCTGCTGGGGTCACAGCCCGGGCCCTACAGCAGAGCAGCTGCCTGCTGGGATCACAGCCCGGGCCCTGGTACAGGGCAGCCGCCTGCTGGGGTCACAGCCCTTGAAGGCCTCACTGCACCAATAAATTAGTTCTTAGTGCTCGGCATAGCCCAGCATAAAGCTTTGTGTGAAGTTTAATGCTTCTCGCGTTGCTTTTGCTTTACTCCTTCATCAGTGCAGCACAGGGGTGCTGTGAGCCAAATCCCATGCAGATTCCACAGGCAAACACAGACCCAACAACCACACAGGTCTGAGGCAGCAGATGTGCTTTTACATCATGCAGTTTTGGTTGCCCTTTCACCTGGTTTTGTCTAGTTTATATGCAGTGCCTTCGTCATTTTAGATTTGCTTCTATCAACTTCCAAATCTGACAGCCCGAAGTTGTTTTTTGTTAAGACCATTTTAGTACAAATATCTTACAGTATTTTTAAATGTGTAGAATATTATGCAAAGGTGTGCTGTCTTCGGAAAGGCCTTCGTGCATCCCGTCTTATTTGAGTCCCGCATTTGCAGCAGGGTTGACCAGGTGGTTAGAAGTAGTTCATGTCCCGGGAGGGGGCAGCATGAAGGGAGGGGTTTTTAGGACACTGATATCCTACTTCCACTGTCCCAGTTAGGAGACATGAAAAATTACCACGGGGAGCTGGCAATGGATCGTTTACTTTTTTTTTTTTTCTCTCCACCCAGTTAAAAATAAGTCTGTTTCTCTCAAGATTTCTGAAGCCCTTTTGGGTTGGTTGTTTTTAATTTTATTTTTGGGGAGACTGACATTGCAGGACAGTCCACCATCTCCACCACTTTGCCATGTGGTCTCGCCTCCCAAGCTGTACTGAGCATGTGTTTTGTGAATGGTGTTAACCAGGGCTGGAAATCCAGCTTGTCCACTCACCGGAGGTGAGTAATTCAGATGAAGAGCAAGTGCAAAAAAACTACATTTTTACTGAACTAGCCCAGTTGGCTAGTAGTTTGCTGGTAGCAAAAATTCTTCCATTTCAGCACTGGTGATAATGGTATGGAAGTTTATGAAGCCCTAAAATGCAGTCCTCCATGACCCGTCAGCCATGAGGCCAGCTTGTTTTTGAGGGAAGGCAGGCCACCAAGGGTCTCTCCGTGGTCGCTCTCTAAGCCTCTCACAGGGCTGTCCTTGATGTCAGGCCTTTCCCCTATGACCCACTGCAGTGCCTCCTTGATGTCAGGCCTTTCCCCTGTGACCCACTGCAGTGCCTCCTTGATGTCAGGCCTTTCCCCTGTGACCCACTGCAGTGCCTCTTTGATGTCAGGCCTTTCCCCTGTGACCCATTGCAGTGCCTCTCAGGAGGGGCGGCACCCTTTTGGCTAGCCGATGCCCCGCGGCAGCTTTTCCAGAGCCGGCAATGTCACTGCGGTGCCACGCGGACCTCATTCAGGCCAATTCCAGGGAGACGCGATGTGTAAATGTGGATGATAGATATGACACTTTTACTTTCTTATAAAGGGGAAACGTATTTCTACTCTGAAGATAAACGCATGCACTCTCCAGTGTGACAGAGGGATGATGTGGACTTTAGCGGCCTGCCTTGCAGCTACGACCTTGGTGTGAGCTGAGTGCTGCTAGCTGACTCTATCTGGGAGTTCTGTTGCCATGGAGCATGGAGGGGAGACTGGTCATGGTTCCTCGATTTGGTGACCTGTCAGGGGCTCAGCTGTACTTTGTGTGGGGGGGCTATCGATCTGGTGGAGAGGAGTCTGTTCTTAATGTCATTCACTTTCCTGTCAGTGTGGGGGGTGGGGAGTGGGACAGCTGAAGACAGCAGATTACCAGTGGCTACATGATGGAGCGAAGGTGAAGGCAGTGGGAGGGGCTGAGCGTGAGGTCAGTGAAGAGCAGGGTCAGAGTCCAGGACCTTCCTCTCCCATTTGGGCAGTGAACTGTCAGCCTCCTTTCTGACAGGTGGCGGAGCTGGAGGCCCAGGGCGGCCAGCAGCCTCCCAGCGACATGATAAAGGAGGAGCTGTCCCAGTCCCTGGTGGAGCTGGAGGCCCTGCTCAAAGAAAAAGACGAGGTGAGGGTGCAAGGTGACGCAGCGGCCTGCTGGGGTGACGGATCCGAGGACCACCTGCCATATTACAGCAACTTCTCTGCAGTGTGATTATTGACTAGGCAGGAGCTTAAAGCGGCTGGGGTTGAACAGCTCATTCATTATCTGGAATCCTGAGGTGAGAAATGTTTCCAGTCTGCTTTAATTAAAACTGGGAGCCATAACATGGAATCACTGCGGCTGGAGGCTTCCAGGATGTTTTGGATCAGGTTCCTCCTGAGTTAAGTGCACATTCCGGCGGGTCTGTAAACATTGATGTCACACTCATGCACTGGTGGGTTTTTCTTTGTTTTCTGAAAATGTCGGAGAATCTGCAATGCAGTATACAGTAGAAACTGATTCATACCACTAATCATAGAAACAACTATACAAAGATACCATTTTTATAACTATAATAATGCTTTGTACATGCGGTAATATAACAATTAGCCTTACTCACATTTATACCATTTGCCATTATGACAAACTAACCCTCTGTGTTCACTCTGTACCCCAAACCATAACCTTATATGCTACCCTATATGCTAACCCTGTACCCTGACCCTATATGCTAACCCTGTACCCTGACCCTGTATGCTAACCCTGTACCCTGACCCTGTATGCTAACCCTGTACCCTGACCCTATATGCTAACCCTGTACCCTGACCCTATATGCTAACCCTGTACCCTGACCCTATATGCTAACCCTATATGCTGACCCTATACCCTATAGAGGTGTTCGAACTGACTCGTGCTTCTCTCCAAAAGCAACGCCTCACAACAAGAGGAAGCAGCAGCAACAAATTTAGTTTTCGCGTAGTTTTTTGTTAAATATGGCAGAGACGTGTTGTGCAGTCAGATGTAATAATCAGGGAGGTGATAAACCTGGTCTGACATTTCATAGATTTCCAGCAGACCCAGAAAGATGCAGTAAGTGGAATGCGGGTTTCAGACGGGAGAATCGGCAGCCTTTCTGCATTATTTATAAGTATGATTTATTAAAATTTGATTTCAGTTTGCAGTCTATTCAGTTTGTCTCCTTTTTCCATGTACTGTACCTGTTTAATGGCAATTCTAAGGGAATTTTAAGTAAAAATGGGCATTGAAAGAAAAATAAAAAAATAATGACTTGAATTATATTGTGATAATTATCCATATCATTTGATATGACAAAATCACTTGTTGACGAATATGGATCATGCACACTGGCCTTGTTGAGTTTCTGTTGCTATCTCTCTTGTCTGAAATATCTAACATATCTAAAAGACTGGTTAACTGAAGATCAGCATCAACCACAGATGTGGCACTAATGCAGTTCGCCGCCATCTCATCGGCCACTGTCATCAGCTGCACACCTGTCTTTCAGGAAATCAGCATTTTGCAGAGTAAGAAATCTGGCGTTCATCAGCTGGAGAAGGAGCGTGACGAAGCCATCCACAGGCTGCAGGTGAGTGCCTGCCACCTCACCCCCCCGCAGCACCAGGGCTCTTTCTATCAGTCACTTTTCCCTGGATGACAGGACCACTTGATTCTCAGCGAGTAACATGCTTACTCCTGGGGCTTTAGCCCCCACCGACAAAAATGAAATGTCCATTTCCCACCCTTGTCAAAAAAATGGAATGTCCATTTCCCACCCCTGCCAAAAAAATGGAATGTCCATTTCCCACCCCTGCCAAAAAAATGGAATGTCCATTTCCCATCCCTGCCAAAAAAATGGAATGTCCATCTCCTACACCCCACCAACAAAAAAATGTTTAAACCAGATTTATCAAACCTACTGTATGCACATTTCCCCTCAGAAGTCTTTGAACTTTGATCTTGTAAATGTGTGTATGTGTACAAACCTGAGATTCTGCTTAGTCTCCACCCACAAATAACCATAAATGCTCAATACAATTGAGCTGCATGCTCATATAATATGCAAATCCTTTTTGCGGCAAAGTCTGAGAACGTACATTTTCTAAAGATGTTTTTATCACACGTGTATGTATGTTACAGCTGCTTCTAGTACTTCTGCACTTAGATGTCAATTCGCATTTCATTGTCAGAGTACCTGTACTTTGTGTAATGATAATAAAGCTGAATCTTAAAAAGCGCGTCGCATGGCGACACATTCCATCAGCACAACAAAACGTCCCGAAAAAAAAACTGGCCGGATCTGAAAATAGAGAGAAAGAAATGACTTACACTCACACTGGCCCTGTGTGCAAACTGCGAGGGGCAAACCCACATCTTTGCCGTCAGATCTGTAACGGGTGATGTCTGATTACGTGGTCTTCCACCAGCGCAGTTGGGAGATACTGACGTGGTACGTGAAACTGAAAATGAAGGAATCAAGTTGACCCAGGCCATTGAGCTACTATATTTGTCAATGTCATGTTGGCATCACAGATGACTGGCACATTAATAGATTGAAATGGCTTTCAGTTGACAAAGTAGCCTAATTAGCATTCATTTCATCATCTGCATCTGCTGCTGTATGCAGTGCTGTTGTGTATTTGATAAATAGATTTGATTTGAGGTGCAGTCTATTGCCCTGGATATCACTGCAAATGTAGTTTTGACTTCTGCCTGTTCACCCACGGCATGGGGAGACATACATTCAATGCAAACAGACGCAGTACAAAGGTATCACACAGTGCAAACAGTAAACAAATAAGTAAACATATTCTTGTTGGTCCATGAATATCTTCATGCCACATTCACATGACTATAGGAGGGTGATTTAGGTGGATCCATGTGTGCGTTATACAGCATTAGCATTGTCTTTTTTTACCTAATATTTAAATGTTAGAGGCAGGACAGGTTTTAAGCACAGGTTTTAGTGTGAAGGGGAACACAGTGCCGGGCTGCATGCCATTGGTTAGGCTCTGCCCACCTACATATAAATGGTGGAGGGCATGTTGTGCTGAGTAATGTGCCTAAAAAACCACACGATGCAATTGGATGGCGTAAATGTTGAGTCACAGGCAAACCTCAGGCCTTCCTCCCCCCTGGCATGTGATCCCCAGCACCTGGAGATGCGGAACATGGAACTGGAACGGCGTGTGGAGAAGGCCGAGCAGGCACTGGCTACATCCCTGGGGGAGCAGGACCGGACTGAGCACGAGGTGCGGAGGGTCATCGACGTCCTCGATGTCAAGATCTTTGACCTGAATGATTTACGGCAGAGCCTGGCGAAGCTGATGGAAAAATAGTCTTACATCCTGGAAACGCCAAGAGAGAGAGATGGAAGTTAAGGGCTGGTCCAGACTGACGATGCAAAAGCACAACAAACCTGCACAAGGAAGGAGAGAAGGATGCATGGAAGGATGAATGTAAGAAAGGTCACTCTACTCCAGATACTGCACTCATCCAGGCCAAACTGGTCTGTGTGGGGACAGCATCTAAGTGGGACCTTAACATCGTTTCAGTTGAAAATGGGATATTTTCTCATCCATTTATCTTTCGTGTTACTATGGCTTCACAGGGCTGAATATTAATGGGCCATGTATCTTATTAAACCTGTCAGTATTAACACCAGAGAATAAAGTCAAACATTTATCCAAGTTTAGAGTTCATCAGTGATTGCACTTAATATACAATTGCTAATCATATTATTAGAACAAAAGTACTATCACTATTATTGAAAGAATTTTGGCCAGTTCACAGAGACCATTATTATGATTATGATTATGGTTTCCTTGAATTGGTGGGAATAAAATGAATGCATGTTGTACAATCCTGGTTTAATTCTAATCTGAGAATATGTGTCATTAGTCAGGGGAAGGTTTGTTCAGGTGGAAGACGCTGTCAGTCTGCCAGAGCACGGATAACACATCCAGCGAGCTGATAACACCAGTCACTCACACGGCCTGTGCACATCCCTTTCTAAGATGACTAATGACAAATACTTTCATTAGAAATTATGTAATTCGTTTCAGTGATTTTATATATTAATCACCATGGTAAACTAAATAGTCAGGTTACCATCTCAATGTTTTTTTTTAACTTAGATGATTGACACTATTTTTATTTTTAGGGAACCTACACAAGTGTGACATGCATGAATGAGATATCAATTATTGAATCCAAAAGATCAAATTGCTTGTTGCTTTGTTATAATACTGGGTCCTAATTTTTAGCATTATATTGTACGTGGTGAGTGAGATAAGATCCTTGTTTTATGTTTAATTTAGAAGGACATGTTTCTCTTAGTTTTTAAAATACTCTAAAGGTTTCATTTACATTTTCTGTTTACAATTCACTTAATTTGTCACACAATACCTGAAACTGAAATAAATTGCTTGTTTACAATTAATAACAAAGGTATGTCTTTAAACACTTTCACAAAGCACTCTTTTGCAATGCCACAAGTTAAATCTCAGCATCCAACAGTTATACTCGGTGGGCAAACAGACAATAAACACAACGCTTTCTGCTATATGTTACTGATATGCGATTATTACGAACTGTACTTTCATGTATTTCTGTGAGAGAATCCACACATCTGGCAATGTGTGGCTTTAATGGAAATTGTCATGGTAAGACTCATGCTTGCATTTAGAATAAATGTGTTTTAGCGCTTCTGACACCAATGATGTCAAACAAGTGAAAGCCCTGAAAAAGCCTCTCAGAGTAACTGCTGGTGTGTGAATGACTGATCTGGTAATTCAGACATACCAAAGACTAGAGTTCACATTTGCTGTAGGTATGTTTCCGATTCACCTTTCAATAGGAGTACATTCTTATCACGCAATGGAAAAAATACACATTTATTGCATAGGATAATTTTTAGATAATTAGGTAATTTACAAGAGAAAGCTGATGGAAATCTAGGAATTTGGTAACTATATGTCAGCTTTATTTATTGAAATGCACGTACCCACCACAGCATGGAGTGCTGAGCATCATTGGCTCTAGTGATTCGTCTGAGATTTGAATATGGTGGTAGTTTGAGTACCGAGAGTGTCTGTGGAGTAATGCTGACTTGGTGAATGTGTTTCTTATTTGTAGGTCTCAGGTGTCTTAAAAGTGCTTGTTGTATGACATATAGGCAATTTACTTTGGCGCACATATATATATATATATATATATATATATTGAACATTAAAGCAGACAGATGAGTTTGGAAGGTAGATCCCAGTTAAAGTGAAGCAAATGTGCTTTGTGCCACTTAAGTAAAAATCATTAATTAACAAGAACATGTGGACTCTACAGGTCCCGTTTGTGCTAATTACACATGAAGTATGAGGCGATCCCTTTCAATCACCTTTCTCCTTTGAAGGTTTTCACAGCTAAAGAAATTTATGTAGTAGTTCAAGATGTATGATTTAGATTAATCGGGTTTCTTGTTAGTAAACTGATAGTTCAGGTTAATGCATCTTTTGCTGAAATAATAATTAGTTACTTTTGCAGTTATGCTTCATCAAGCTGCCGAAACGTATGAATATGCAAACCTTTAGCTAGATAGCACTGAATATGTGTACGGTAGCTTGCAGTTTGGTGTTCTCTCCACAGGTAGCAGCAATTAGAAATTGATACATGACGTTATATATTAAGGTGTTATGACAGAGAGAAGGGATGTGTCCACATGGAGTGCAACTCAAAATTTGAATTTGTCTGGAACATATTTAAGTATTTTTATTGAATATGGATCCATAATAGAAGTAGCTTGGCAATGTTAGAAGTGTGTTCATGTTCTGTAAAGGTCGGTAGGCCTCTGCATGCTGTTACATCGTATCCTTTCTATGCAGTCTGCAAACCATATTTATATTCACCCAGTTGGACTTCGTGTGATTTATACCTTTTGGTCCTGATGAATAAGTACTGTATTGTCCAGGGAAATTAACTTTATCATGTTTCCACAATTTTTTGTTAGTAAGAACTATGTTATATAAATAGAAACACTTTTGTAAAAAGTGATTGCTGATCCATGATGTGTATGAGCCTTGTGAGTAGCTGCAGAAAGAGTCTTTTGATTTTGTTGCATTATGAACGACGACATGATGTGAGGCGAGTCTCTCTCTCGTACTTTTCATGTTTTTTTTTTAGGATGCCCAGATATTTTTTGCAGTGCAGCTCTGGGGAACAGAAAATGAAATATTAATTCCCACCATATTAACATCTGACAATTATTCAAATGTAAAAAAAGAACTGGGAACTATAAACGGTCCCTTTTCCTATTAAAATAACAAAATGTGAAAGGTGTGTTTATTGCTTCTGTTTTAAGCCATTAGCCAGTAACACTGGGTCTTGCAATCAGAGTGTATTTGCAGTTATCGCAGCCGCACATTGGCTTAGTGAACGGAGGTGCCGTCTCGGCACCCCAAGGTCGTGTCTTTTCCAAGCTCTCCCGCATTTGGGGTCTTCCTCCACATTTTAACAAGGTGGCGCTCGAGGAGGTGAGTGACACTCGCATGGACAGCCTACAGTGGAGTAATATGCCCACAATCTCTGCTTTGTGTTGCACTGCAAAGAGACCCAGCAAACTAACCCTAAACGCACATGTACCTCCCATTCCTTCACCTCCAACAATGTCTTTTTTAAAGCAGGACAACTAGGAGACACTGAGCTATAATTTCACTGCAGCTGCTATTTTCTGGATCAGCGGTTCCCTGTGTAATTGAAAAAGCTGAACTAGTGGGAGTGAATTACATTTGCACTTTTATGAACTAACAAACTATTTGGTAGGCTTATGTGACTTGGGATTCACTGCTCAAATGTTCAGAATGACCCAGATTCAGCACCTGCTAACCTACTGGTGATGTAAGGTGAAATGCATTTGACCAGTTTTGCATTAGCAAAAATACACTCAAAACAAGTCACCTGCCTGTTTAGTTTTATCAATAAGCACAATGCTCCAGGATTAGGATTACACCACTGGGAAGAGTCTCTATATCCTTAGCAGGTTTTAACTAAAAGGCAATTGCGCTTAACTCAGGTCTTTTGCAGCTTAGTGTGACATTCTAATTATTGGACAGCAGATTGCCGACCGTTTCATCATAGCCAATTCCTTTTACCGGCTGCCTGACACAATGACCTTGATCTGTGTACCGCAATTACCCTCCAAGGCTACAAGTTCCATGAAGCTTTGCTGCCACCTGCTGGAATGAGAGATCTTGCGGGAGTCAGTGTCCAGATGATAGGCATGTTTATTCAAACAAAGTTGAGAAAAAATTCCAAGATGTTATTTCAAATTTTTTTATTTAGCAACTAGTGAACAAATGCAGAGCAGCAAGGTCACTGTCTACTTGAGCTTCTTCTTGGGACGCAGGTTGTTGGTGTGCCCACACTTCTTCTTACGGCAGTTAACAGCACGGGGATGAAGGCGGGCATAACACCTGTGACAGATGGAGACACAAACCCTGCTCAGCAGCCACACGGGCCCCTGCTCTCTTAGGAGCCTCCAGCGTGTATAAGACTAACCAGCAGGTCGAGCACTTACTTGCGGCAAATCATTTTGTCGCAGTTGTACTTTTGGGCCAGCTGCCTAAGGGAAGGCTCGATGATACCTCCACGCAGACGCAGCACCAGATGAAGAGTGGACTCTGCAGGGAAAGTCATTAAGTAAATTAAAGTAGGTGGACGGCACATTATGTATCCTTAACTGTCCACACCAACACTTAATACCACACAGGGAAGTTCAGGTATCTTACCTTTCTGAATATTGTAGTCTGAAAGAGTGCGTCCATCTTCAAGCTGTTTTCCGGCAAAGATCAAACGCTGCTGATCAGGTGGGATGCCTACAAGACACTGATTTTACTGGAGGGTGGAAGGGAATGACTGACCAGTCTTAAAATTGAAAGACAGCATAGCACCGTGTGTAAGGCAGTAATCGAGTTACCTTCCTTGTCCTGAATTTTTGCCTTGACATTTTCAATAGTATCGCTTGGCTCCACCTCAAGGGTGATGGTTTTCCCAGTTAATGTTTTCACAAAGATCTGCATCTTTGCAGGCTGTTAACACACAAATTCCGGTTAAATACACAAGTTTACGCGACCAGAGAGATTACAGCAAAGAGAAATGCAGAGCCGATACATTTCAACGTTAACGTGACGTAACGCCAAGACCACGCTGCCTATCGTTCGTCTGCTAAGTGCTATTAATCAAGCTGGTAAAATAGCATAATCTCTGATTAATTATAATTTTAATGTTATTGTCAAACACTCATCTGTCGTCGTGCAAATACACAGATCTATCCAGGACAGAACTGCCACATGGCTCAGGGAAGACCGTAAAAGGCTAATTAGCTAGCTAGCTATACGGCGAGGCCTATCCGACGCGCATATAGTACATTTTAAATTATAGTTATTTAGTCCATAAATGAGCACCCCTGCACATAAACCATAATACAACGCAATATAGTTTTAGACCGTTCCTCTGGCACCATCGGTAGCTCTTAACAAACGTTTCCACAAAATTCAGAGACAGGACCCGACACACACCTTGCCAATAGCCAAGCCGGAGCGAAAAGAGGCTGACGGAAAAGGAACTTCGTCGTTTACGCCACTTCCTGTTAACGGGGCCGCCACAGTGACGTCGGGTCAGTACCTTCAGTCCATGCAGAACTTACCGCGAAGTATTAACTTTGCGGGTGGTTTTAAGCAGTGTTTTTATTTGTGCAAAATATATGAACTATAATACCAAAAGTACACTCTTAGCTGGAGACTGTGTTACCATCAATGACATTTTCTTCATTTATCTTTCATTTTTAAAGTACCACTATTTGGAAAATAAAGTGTTTTTTATCCATATAAGTGCGATGCGTTGGCGCCCCGTCGTCGGTTATTCTCCCCTTGTTCCCGTTAGCTTCCGAGAGAGACTCCAGGCCCTCGCGACCCTGAATATGATCCATATATCAAACTTCCATTTATTTACCTCAGGGTTACGGTTGACAGATACCAAGCATGGGAAATCACTATTATGGAATATCTTAATGCTTAAGACATGAAATATTGAATCCATTCTTTCTAACGATAGAATATTGGTAGAGATTTACATGTGTTCAAATTACTGTCTTGCTCCTATGACATTTTTTTCTATTTCTGTTTATTGAGAGGTCTTACTAAGCAATAATACAATAGATATACATAAATGCCATTGCTAAGACATCAGATTGAGTGATGGGTGGACTGACATACGGGGATGTAATTTTTGCATATGAGAAGACTATGTTGAAGGTGACGTGTCTCTTCTACATTCGTGAACTTCACTGCATGATTAGCATTAGCCACATTGTTGCCTGTAAGTGGCAACACTTTACCACGACGCATGAAGATTTCACATCCAAGCTTCCATCCCCAAATTGCATCACACTCTCCAAATACGGAGTGACGTCATAGACATCCTCTATAGATAACGTATTAAAAGAAGCTGCAGTGTATTTAACATTTGGTTGTATAGTATAAATACAGCTAAGTGACAGTCTACAAGAACAATTGTCATCAATTAGTAAACAAATAATCATGTCTTACAGTTTGTCGTCTTGTAAAACATTACAGCAGAGCTTGAAAAGTATAACAATTAAAAACAAGATCAAAATAGACGTAGCAGAGATTTTAATGTTGCACCACAGAAAAAACTATGTAACATGTGCATGCCTGTAAGTCCCTGAACAAATTACAATAATTATTCAGGTCCCCTTGATTAGATAAACGACTCCTTCCACACACCCCGAACTATCTCTATGTGCATCCCACTCGCACCACAAGGTGGCGATATAACACGAGCAAATTTCGAGTCAAAAGTAATCGGGTCCCCATTCCTTTCCTGCAGTGTTTACATCTTTCTGCAACAGAAAGAAAACAGACGTATTGCTCAACGATTTATCTAAACTGTCAATAAAACCTTTACAAGAAATGGAAAACATGTTGACGAAATGTTAATGTAATTTAATGTTGTTCAGCACACGTTTTTGATGTTAGATCAGTATTATGAATTAAGTTTCATTCATGTTATATATCGGAATATTTGAGTATGCTTTTCTTTTTCAGAACCCCCCCCCAGCATTATTGATTCATCCATCCCCTCTTCGCATGTTTTCCCGGCTCCTCATTCTTTTTCCTATGACAGCAAGAGCTATCTGGAGTCGCAGAGGAGCAAACACTGGCTCTCCTGGGTGCAGCAGCACGGCACCGCACCAGGACGTGCAAGGTCAGCTTGTTTTCACAGGAGACAGGAGAACCTGTAACCATCAATCACCAGGCCGGGCCGGGCTAGGCTGGGCTGGGCTGGGCCAAAGCGGGCCGGCCGCGAACAACCTCCACACCCAGCCGAGATGTTTATTAGCAAAAAGCCTTGGCCGGCGCCTTACATAATTAGCTTGAAGCCCCGCCCCCCTGCCCTCCGTCACCGCGTTAAAGGTCCGGGCAGCAGCCGCTCCGCACTTTTGTTTTCGCGAATTGTCCTGCTTTAGAGTCCGAGCGGGCGGCGTACTTGACAAGAATCAAGGCACCAGTCAGGACGGAGCATCGATTTCCAGTTTAGACATGATTTTGGATTTTGGAGTGCGGAACTTGCGCGTCGTCTTCGACTCCCCGGAGCTGAATTCGCCTCCGGTGTACAGCAGCGGGGATGTGGTTTCGGGGAAGGTGTTGCTGGACCTCACCGGGGAGACCAAGGTGCATTCTCTGAAGCTGCATGCCGAGGGCTTCGCCAGGGTGCACTGGACCGAGTCCCGCAGTGCCGGGGCTAGCAGTGCTTATACCCAGAACTACAGCGACGAGGTGGAGTATCTGAACCACCGGGAGGTGCTTTTGCAGGCAGGTGAGTGCGAGGCAGGCTGCGTGCTGGGGGGCTGGTAGGGCACCTCAACCTGGTGCCATGCTGGGAAAGATCGTGCCCGCATCCTATGGGCACAGCCATTTAGCCATGAGCTCCTGCGGTTATACGAGCAATCAAGAGCCTGAAATTAAGTGTCACGAAGAGGATTTTTAACTTTCGCTTTCTTTACATGTGGTACTGTAGTGCTACTCCGTATCGGAAGACGTTTGTTGTCCTGCATTTTAGAGTGGCGTTTATCATGTCTTGGCAAAATTAAGTTTTGCGCTTGGCGATTGCGCTGCGTTTACATTTAATTTTGACATCTTTAAAAGTGTACATGGCTGCGACATCGCTGACATGTTGTTCGTATTGGTCAGCACTTAGGAAATCGTAAGCGTTGCTTTGTCGGTAGTCAGAACCCGTGTAACTTGCCCTTGAGGTTAATAGCGGAAAAAAGCGATCAAATGAAGCATTGCTGTAGGAACCATTCGGTTAAACGACGCACTTCAGATACTTGAGTGTTTCAACACTGCAGTAGGGTAGTTACTGTACTCTGTCGTGGAAATCTACATTTAAAGCACCACAGAACTTGTTAGATCTGTTAAGTTCGTAATTCTCTAAGATATATTATTATTATTATTATTATTATTATTATTTTTAGAGAATGGAGATGTAACAGTGTTGCAGTCGGGCAAACACGAATTCCCGTTCAGCTTCCAGCTGCCTGAAGAGTAAGTATGTCACCTTTTATATATATGATTAAGTTTACGTTGAACGTCTTTTCCCATGATGCACTGCACTGTCCATTGAGTGATACAAGTGCACAATCATTATTTCTTCTGTTAACAGGACACTGGTGACCTCGTTCGAAGGAAAGTATGGCAGCATTCGCTACTGGGTGAAGGTGAAGCTGCATCGACCCTGGGCCGCTGTGAGGAAGGTTAAGAAGGAGTTCACTGTTATAGAGCCTATTGACATCAACACTCCGGCCTTGCTGGTGAGTGACTGGCCTTGTTGCCCTTAAAGACCTTGTGTGTTGGTGATGTGGCAGAGGTGTCACTGCCTGTTGTCCCACCCTCCCCCTCCCAGGCCCCCCAGGCAGGGACCAAAGACAAGATGGCACGCGTGTGGTACCGTAACTGTGGCCAGGTGTCTGTGACAGCCAAGATTGACCGCAAAGGCTACACCCCTGGTGAGCAGCCTCTCGGTCCTTTTCCCCCAACCTGTTCCATCAGACCAGGGCATTTAGTGGTGGTCTCTAACCCGGCCTGCCTCTGTCCACAGGTGAGGTGATCCCGGTCTTTGCGGAGTTTGACAACGGCTCATCCCGTTGCGTGGAGCCCAAGGCGTACATCACCCAGACACAGACATTCATCGCCAGGGGAACCATGAAGCAGAAGCACTCCGTGGTCGTCACGCTTAGGGGTGACAGGGTGGGTCCCCGCTGCAGGGAGACCTGGCATGGGCGCGCCATCAAGATCCCCCCGGTGGGTCCCTCTGTCCTGCAGTGCCGCATCATCAAAGTGGAGTACGCGCTCAAGGTTAGTGCGCAGCTCGCGCCCTGTCCCCTCTCTGTGTACGATTTAGCTGGGTGAGATCCTGGATGAGCTGTGCCGGCTGTTTCCTGCACTGAGCCCTAACTGGGGATGTTCTGCTTGCTGCCAGGTGTGTGTGAATGTCCCCGGGGCGTCCAAGCTGTGCCTCGACCTGCCGCTGGTCATGGGCACCATCCCGCTGCACCCCTTTGGTAGCCGCACCTCCAGCGTCAGCAGCCAGTACAGCCTGAACCTGGAGTGGCTCCGTATGGGCATCCCCGAGCGTCCTGAGCGTGAGTGTCCTGCTCTGATGGCTCCATGGGGGGGGGGCAGGGCCTTCCTCTGTCAGAATGTCACTTATGTTTCCCTCCTGCTTCTGCATTCACTGGCGCCACCTACAGCTCCCCCAGATTACAGCGCCATCATTTCCGATGAGGAGGCAGAGCAGAACATGGCCCCCCCGCCAGCCGAGGAGGACTTCGCTGGGGTCCTGCAGCGCCCTTACTTTGCTTACGTTCAGGAGTTTCGCTTCCGGCCCCCCCCAGTCTATAGTGAGGTGAGATACCGCCGAGCAGGTATTGGGCTCAGGGTCAGTTAGGGTGTCCTGACATGCATCAGATGGCTGTTGGATCCGGGACCTTGCCTGCTTATCCTGGGGAAGTTAATAACTCGCACTGTAGATTGTTTGTTAGTAAATGTTCAAACCTTGTTTGTTGTGTGACAGTGCAACAAGTAGCTTTAGCTAAAGGTCAGGAATCCTGAAGGACTGCAGTGCTTGTCTAGTTGGGCAGAAAAGCCATGCTGTGTTTCTGCTTCTCTCCGACTTCGTGATACTAATGGGTTTCAAACACTTTCATCCCCCAGGTGGATCCAAACCCTCAGTCTTCCAACATACGTCGCCGCTGCATGACGTGCTGAAGCAGCTGTGTCCACCACTGTGGGATCTGATGGTCTGTTGGCAGTTTGAGACCCATGTTCTCTGGGACTGAAGCAGAGTCCCAGGATGGGATGAGTGTGCTGTGGGATCTGATGGTCTGTTGGCAGTTTGAGACCCATGTTCTCTGGGACTCTTCTCTGAGACTGAAGCAGAGTCCCAGGATGGGATGAGTGTGCTGTGGGAAGCACATAGCCGGCATGGGTAAAGTCCTCAGGAGATGGGACATCACATAAACGCCGGTCCCCTAGTCTTTGTCCCCAGCTCAGCTCCCGTCGTAGTGCTCAGGGTCCGACTGATGACGACAGACTCGACGGTGTGTCTGTATGTTGTGGGGACTTGATAAAGAAGCTCTCAGCTTTAGAAGGTATGGAGGCGGAGGACAGACCCTGTAATCATCTGCAGCTGAGCTGTTCCCATGTGTTGGGTGAAGCAGCTGAGGGTGGAGCCTGAACAGTGATCTGTGGAGCCAGCCTGCAAATGTATATATGCAAAATTGCATTTTTTTTTATGTGAAAATGCATAGATCTGTTGCCTTCAGAAAATGTTCAAAATGAAGGGCTGCCTGCATGTCTTGTTGACATAAATGGCAAATGGTTCATTTCAAGATGGGTGTCATGGGGGAAAGTGCTAGTAAGGAAGGGCAAGCATGGAAAGCAGGGTGCATAGCTGCCTGAGCACAGGATGCCTGTGGGTGTGTCAGTTTGTAAACGCTACAGGAGCAGAGGCTGATGGAAAGTGTGTTGGTGTTCAAAGGTCACAGGAAGAAACTGTGTGAAAGCAGAACTTGGACAATCATTAGAAAGACTGAACCAAAAAAACTAACCAGAGTCGCCTTAAGTTGCTGTTGGCGTTTCCCTGGTGCCATCAGGCAACTCATGCATGCAAAAAGCATGTCGGTGCAGGGATACAAACAAACCATGCGCTTGGTGCATTCGACCAAATCCAGCTGCCTTTGGTCAGGGGGGAGTTTCTGTAAACATGCCGTTACTCAATGGCCCTTGCAGCTTCAAGTGGGAGAGGCTGTTTCAAAGGGGTTTGGTATTGAACATTCCAGCAAGCTTTAATTTTTAAATCTTTTCCATTAAAATGATGAAATGACACATCCATTTTGTGGTGCATGGCATTCATCATAAATATGCATTATTAATAGAAAATGTCTTTCCAATTTTTTTTTACAAAAAATCATTTTCTAATAAACTGATACAAAGTTCTTATGCTGTTTTTAGTTTGTTTTTTGTAAAGGCGAGAGGATGATAAATGGAGAACTAGACACACAGCTTGTTAGGAAGACTGAATATCCCTGTTTTTGTTTCGCAGTGAGTTGGTTCACTGGGGGTCAGTGATCTGAAGGTAACACACTGGACAGAGTGTGACCCCCCCCTTAAATTTTACAAGCAGTTGTATGATCTGCATTAAGCACAATATTTAACCAATAGGGTAGGAACCCCTATGTAGGGGTCCAGAACCACTTAATGGACAGATGGGTTTTTTTTTTTATTTGCTTTATTTTACATTAAATTAAAGGTACAGTGTAAAGAGTGACCGCTCTGAACTTACCTGTACTAGCACTGTGATTTAAAAAAAAAAAAGGGGGGGGGTGTTCCTTACACACCAGAGGAACCCCGGTCCCCCCCAACCCGCTCCCCGCCAGGATGGATCGCAGCCCATCGCAGTGACAGTTGGGTTTTGTGTACGGAGGAGTTGTACTGTATCTGGTAGCTTTAGCGGGTCTGATAGCTTTAGCAGGTCCAGTCCGCTCTCCTCTGACCTCATTAACAAGCTGGAAAAGCTTAGATACTTAATAGTGTGTGAACATCCAAAAATGAGACTGTTTGAGAGGCTGGAGCCTCCACATTTGGCACCTTCAGTCACACTGCGTTAAATATCACTTGCATTACATGGCTTGTGCTGTTCTCATGCTTAGCTGCAGACTGTGAGCTTCCTGACCGTGGCTATAGGCTGTTTGTATTCAGTTCATTTACATATATGGTGCACAGCGTAAATAAGTGACCTTAAAGTAAAACCTTTTACCCTTTCTCAGTGATTATAAGGACAATTAGCTGTATTTTTACAAACCAGTTATATTAAACATGTATTTGTACCAACATAAGAGTATGATCACCACCTTGTTTAGGATACGAAAAATAATACATTTTATTCAAATAAGGTGATACAAAAATGATTACACCCTAATGAATATCTTTGGAGAAAAACCTGATAATTACAATTTTTAACAGGAAATCACCAACAGATGAATCTAATCAATCATCGCACAGGTGATCACAGGATAAATGACTATTGAAAGTGGTATTTAAGAGGGAAAAACTAGTTCCACTCAATGCTGACAAAATGGCATCGCATGGAAACGAAATGTCTCAAGAAAAGAAAGAAAATAATTTCTTTGCACAAAAAAGGTCAATGTTATGAGAAAATTTGCAAAAGTCATCCAAAAATTCCAAAAGGATAGACTTCTGAGAAGCTGGCAGAGATGTCCAGGATGCCCATGGAAGTTAACACCTTGTCAAGAGTGTTTTGTGATGAGAGAAGTTGAAGGAATTCGGCATGCAAGTTTAGCACAGTTGGAGAAATCATTAGAAAGTGAAACCTGGGTGAGTGTTTCCTGTGACACCATGCGACACACACTGCACAGGAGTGGCATGCATGGCGATTGTCCACGCAGGAAGCCTCTACTGAGGTCCATGCATGTTTGCCATGTTAACAAAGGTGAAGATTATGAGGACTCTATACTTTGGCGTGACGAGACAAAGATTAATCTTTTTGCCTCTGATGGGTTCCAAATTGTATGGCATCGCAAGGGTGGGGAGTACAATGAAAAATATACGGTACCAACTGTAAAGTGTGGTGGTGGCAATGATCTTGTGTGGGGTTGCATGAGTGCTGCAGGTGTCGGGGAGCTGCATTTCACAAATGGTATCATGCTCATTCAACACGGCAATGATCCAAAACATACATCTATAGTCACTGGATCATTTCTGAGGAAGAACAGGGTTAACATGATTCAGTGGCTGAGCATGTGACCAAACGTCAGCCCAAAGGAACATTTGTAGGCAGTTCTGAAAAGACGAGTGGCATGTCATTCTCTATCCAGCATACTGGATCTGAAAGAGCTCATTCTTCAAGAATGGAGACAAATAGCCATGGCTGTATGTCATAAACTAGTTCATTCAATGTCTAGGAGACTTGCTGCTGTTCTTATAAGTCAAAGAGGCCATACACAATGTTGGATTTAGTAGAATTTGTTTTAGAGTGTAATCATTTTGGCATCACCTTGTTTGAAGCAAAAAAGGTGATGGTACTCAGCTGATACAAATAAATGTTCAATAAAACTGATTTGTAAAAATACAGCTAATTATCCTTATAAACACTGAAAAATGGTTAAATGTTTTAATCGCTTATTTATTCTGAGCACTGTACATATACATTTATTTATTTAGCAGGTGCCTTTATGCAGAGTGACATACAAGCAAGGCAGACGGCACATTTCAAGCATAGAGCTGTCAAGGTGCCAAACAGGTGAAAGGGCAGCTGTGCTGGGTTTCCAATAAATAACCAGTAAGAAGTGCAAGCAAGCAATGGAGCCGCACCCACACAATGCATTACAAAGAACATAGCAATAAGCCATTAAGACAGCCACTCAGGCAAATTTAGAGAAATGCTAAAACATTACAGCACCCAGGATGCACTAGACTGGTCGGATCAGTGGTTGTGGGCTAGTTGAACTGTTCTCAGATCAGATGGGTCTTTGTGGAGCTGTACATGAGAACAGTCGACAGTGGTGGAGGGATTGGCTGGCTGATTGGAAAAAGCTGAGATGCTCTTGGTTCTGAAAGTGAGCACTAAGGCCTTAAACTTGGTGTGAGCGCCTGAAAGGCAGACAGTGGACAGAGATGCAGACGGGCGTAAGCTGACAGCCTTGCGGCTGCCTGAATGGCAGAGGCGCTGCCACACTTTGAATCACCTGCAGCGGGTTGACAGCACAACCTGGTGGCCCTGCCAGTTGCAGTGGCCTACATGGGAGATGAGATGGTCCCGGCTGCACAGGCCAGACAGAATGCAGGCATATAGCTCAAGGTGAAATTTCCGGAAGAGTGAGTCTCAGCACAAAGGCGCAGTCACCGGCCCAGATAGCCCCAGGGCATGGGTCCTATATTATCTCTCGTTGTTTATAAACTCATAAGAATTTAAAAATAGAATTCAATAGAAAGCATTATACTCATAGATAAAGAATTTTAACAGTATATTGAAGATGATTCCTCTCATTTACTGCAGTGTGGGGTAGTTTAATCATTTTATGTTTAAAAGCACGTGGTCAGTCATTACGTTCTTTGGCAAAGGGTCCAGCTTGATTTTGAATGGTGCAAATAAGAATGTAGGGTGATCCGGCTGGAGGGAGAAGCTCACAGAGCAGAGCTTCTAGTCACCTGGCCAGTTCCACGTCGGTACAATAATGAAGAGGAGTATGTGAGAACAGAGCAAACAGGCCAGTCCAGTGATCCCACACCTGAACTAATCCTCAGAGAATGATACCTGCACAGGAAGGAAAGAGACAACGAGGAGCAGAAAGGCAGATCCCCGCTAATCCAGGAGGGGAGAGACAGCCAGGAGCAGAAAGGCAGATCCCCGCTAATCCAGGAGGGGAGAGACAGCCAGGAGCAGAAAGGCAGATCCCCGCTAATCCAGGAGGGGAGAGACAGCCAGGAGCAGAAAGGCAGATCCCC
>JAODJX010000035.1:186505-211049 GCA_026776945.1 Isichthys henryi | reverse complement strand
TATATAAAAAATATCAGAACTTTGTATATGAAGATATGGTCACTAATGGTGATGTAAATTGATAAATCCTATTGATTTTATAGACATGACTGTTACTGTATAAGACATTTATATTGTTCTTCTGTAATGATGTGCATCAATTTCACAGTTAGTGTAGCTGTATTTGTGCAATGAGTTACAGTTGGGTTTACAAACAACCCTTGCATTCGTTTGCTCTGTGTATGGAGCAAATTTTTCTGGAAACTAAATTTGAATTAAAAATGTGTAAGAGTTGTTTTCCTTAAAGACTTAATAATCTAATATTAATCTTATAATACTGTATTAATAACATTATATTAATTTAAAACATTCCCGTAGTTCTAGATTTTGTTTTCAATGTGTTTTAAATTTGTTGGCCTAGCTGAGTAGCTGTTTCTCATAACCAAAGACATGGGTGTTTAGTGTTTCACAAGGTAGCATGCCACCATTTTGTAGAAATGTATGTAAATTTGTATAATTGTTGCAGTTCATTATGTCCCATCTACTTGTCTCGCAGAACAATTTTTGACTGCAGCATAAACTTCTGATTTCTATGGAGTGACATTAGCACCAAAATAAATGAATATGGATCTAAGAATGTTGCATTGGTGTCATGGTTTCTTTTTAACTCTATTTGAAACCATGTACTTATTGGATCCCACCATACTGTACAAAAGCTGGAATGCAATATATAACTGATAACAAACCTTAAATATCACGTGTATGCAGTTCATAGTATAAGAGATGTTTGCATTAATCTGTGATTTATCCTTATTCACTATTTTGCATATTGTCACTTATTAAGCAAAGTAATGTATGTAAGTTAGGGTACAATATTTCTATTTTAGCATGCATAAAATATCAATAACACTTCTTTAGGAATAAAAATATGTGACACCCGCATACTGTGAATTGGTTTGCCATACCGTCAACCTAAAAACCAAAACCAACCAAAAAACCTACAATCGTGGCCAAAAGTTTTGAGACTGACACAAGTATTGGTTTTCACAAAGTTTGCTGCCACAGTGTTTGTAGATCTTTGTCAGATGTTTCTATGGGATTCTGAAGTATAATTACAAGCATTTCATAAATGTCAAAGACTTTTATTGACAATTACATTAAGTTTATGTGAAGAGTCAATATTCGCAGTGTTGGTCCTTCTTTTTCAAGACCTCTGCAATTCACTCTGGCTACTGTCAATCAACTTCTGGGCCAAATCCTGACTGATGGCAGCCCATTCTTGCATTATCAATGCTTGGAGTTAGTCAGAATTTGTGGGTTATGGTTTGTCCACTCACCGCTTGAGGATTGACCACAAATCCTCAATGGGATAAAGGTCTGGGGATGTTTTGTTCCCCGAGCCACTTGGTTATCACTTTTGCTTTATGGCACGGTGCTCCGTCATGCTGGAAAAAGACCTTGTTTGTCACGAAACTGTTCTTGAATGGTTCGGAGAAGTTGCTGTTAGAGGATGTTTTTGTACCATTCTTCATTCATGGCTGTGTTCTTAGGCAAAATTGTGAGTGAGCCCACTCCCTTGGCTGAGAAGCAACCCCACACATAAAAAGGTCTCAGGATGCTTTACTGTTGGAATGACACAGGACTGATGGTAGCGCTCACCTTTGCTCCTCCGGACATTTTTTTTCCAAATGCCCCAAACAATCAGAAAGGGGATTCATCAGAGAAAATGACTTTACCCCAGTCCTCAGCAGTCCAATCCCTGTAACTCAATCAGCATGACAGAGTGATCTCCAGCCTTATCCTCACCAACACTCTCACCTGTGTTAAGGAGAGAATCACTGAAATGATGTCACCCGGTCCTTTTGTGGCAGGGCTGAAATGCAGTGGAAATGGGTTTTTTGGGATTAAGTTCATTTTCATGGCAAAGAGGGACTTTACAATTAATTGCAATTCATCTGACCACTCTTCATGACATTCTGGAGTTTATGCAAATCGCCATCATAAAAACTGATGCAGCAGACTTTTGACCATGGCTGCGCATAGGCTATGTTTTAACCTTGTGGATGGTAAAAATTATGCTTTAAACAAAATATCATCAGAATTCATCATGGTTTTTGGCCCCTGATGATAGTGAAAAGGAGACTAGATGTAACTTTTATCCCTTTATGCTTTTCATACTGATGTCATGAACTTGCTGCTGAGAAATTCCTTCCAAACATGAAAGTGAATGGCAATGACAGTGGGAGCTTGGTTTGGCACAGTGGGCTAAGCCTGTGTGCTTCTAAACACAAAGTCATTGGTTCAAACCCAGCCTCAGCACATTTGCATGTCTTTAACACACCCAGCTCCCTGGGCACCACTATGGGTGGCTGCCCTTTGTGGACAACTTACTCCACAAAGACCAAATTCAGGGAGGTGTAACAATCTTTATTTATTTTTTGTTGATTTTTTTTTTTTTAAATAAAGTAATAAAGTATTGATTATTATTATTATTATTATGTAGATAGTGCTGTGTAAGAATTATATGAAACACCACAATCAATATTCACAAGAATGCAGAAATCTCACGATACCATAATTCAGTAACATTCTCCAACTGCATAAATGAGACGTCCGTTATTTAAGGGCATTTATAAGAACTTACTCTATAGGGGTGACATTTACTCAGGGCTAAATATGTACTGCTCACGTTGATATGCAAGATACAATTTCCAGGGACCGACCATCACTTTTAAAACAAGTCCAAAAACTGTAGCCTTTAACTCTGAATGATATCAATCTCTAAATCATTTAGCCCAAGTCAATTTCCAACAGACATCTTCTCGACTGCCAGCCTTTTTCAAGCTCAAGAACACTACAGAATGTTAATGGAGAAAAGAAGAACGGAATAAGTTTACAGTTCCTGTAAACCACAGTGACTTGGACATTTGACAAGGGCACAAAGTGCTCTGAATTTAATTTACAAGGCTGTTCCAAGCAAGAAGAGTCATCTCCTTCTACCAAGCTAAATACATTCTCTGTAGGCTCTTCAGAGTTTTCTGTCCTAGAAGCAGACAGCTGGAGTACAAGTATGCATAAGATGCCCCCAAGCTTAGGTCAGAGAGTACAGCAAAAGGCGTCCTAAAATCTGTCATAATTAAATATTAATATTAAACAGTAAATTCATTAGTACTATACTGTTTGAACTGCTCGGCCCAGTGGGTAGAGAACTTTGCGCTGCACGTGTATCCTCTGGATACTTGTTTCCCCTGCAGTCCAAGGACACGTACTTTTGTCGGAGTTTTGCTCTTGTGTGTGTGTGTGTGTGTGAACTCGCGTGCATGTATCCGCAAAGTACAAGCATCACAGGAGAAGCTCCAGCCCGCTCCCTGGCAACGACCAGGATTTGCGGTTAGTAAATGTGTGGATTGGTATATGCAGCATATATGTTTATGCAGCTAACTAACTAATGGGATCTCTCATACAGGAAACTAACACGTTTATGACTGTATTTCTCCGCCACGAAAGAACTGGAAACGTCACTGTTTCACGGAAGAAACTATGCGCGTGACGCCAGCGGAAGTGAGGAGGCGTTTCCGCGTGAACAGCTGACCGGAAGTGCGAGCACAGTTCCGATGGCATCCGACTGAATGCAGATTATCTGTGAGTACAGAGACTGACGGCAGCAGGTATGCGGTCGGCTTGTGGAGTTCCAGTTAATGCTGCACACATGTATTAAACGGCACTGGTCGCTAGCCGTTTGCCGAACTATTCGCCTCTTGTCTCCATCAGCGGCGTGGGGAAGGTTGGGTTCGTCGCACGGCTAAGGAGCTGAAACGTCGCTTATGGTTATTTCTTTCAGACGCTCCTGTATTTCAGTATGTCTGCAGTCAGTTGCGTCACTTTTTAGTTCTGTTTCTGAACAACAGCGTTAAGGTGTGTAACCATTTAATTTCATTTCTGATTTACATTTTCGACTGGAGCTGTACTGCGTCCTATAATGTGTTACATCGCCTACATTTAATATTCAAAACACTTCAGACGTAAATATATAGGCAACCTTAAATTTAATGCGTACAATAATGAAATAGACAATGGTAATCGATCTGTTGCACCGTTGAGGATGAAATAGAATCGGAAAGCTAACGTAAGGCACACACTCAGGTTTTTTAATATAGTTTAATACTGCCATTTTACGATCGTAAATTCACCGGTAATTTTTTTGTAAATAATCAATTTCTAGCCGCAGGTGACAACGTGGTTTGTTTGTTTTTGATTTTCCATGATTCGATTAGTTGTGAGTTTATTGCAAACGACGGGATATTTTAATAACAGTGTCGAGTACTCGTGATTTTAACTTTCTATTCTTTCAGCGCCTAGTTTTTCCCATGCTCTGCTGTATGCAGTGCTCAGTTTGTAAATCAGAAGTTGCCTGAACGCGGATGGGTGGGTACAGATTTCATAATGCGTGCAAAACACGGGGCGGAAAACGTGCTAAGTTTTTTTTAAAGAATAAACCTTTTAAAAAGCACGTAAAATTGCGTGAGAATTGGACTGTAAATTTGCTATTACTTTTATTATTTTAGCCAGAGAGCAACCGGATCCGCGAAAGTAGTTGCCGGTGTTTTGGTTGCGATCCTGTTAACTGGTGACAAGCGTATTCCGAGTTATCCTTGCACATCCGTCAGGTTACTTAAAATATATACTTGCAGGTAAAATTTTTTCATAAGGGATTCAATTTCGTACTTATAGCCTGCTACATCACCTTTACATCTGCATGCATGTTTGTCATATTTTACAAACGTGCGTGAGAAGTCATTTTCTTCATTAGTGTAAAATCTTAAATTTTATTTATTTTGCTGTGTGAACGTGATTGTCAGCAGGATCACCATTTAAACCATGACACCGGTGTTACGGTTTAAGTGGTGATACTGTAACTGACACGCCAATGTTTACTTATCCTTGCAGATGTGTGGTGATGGTAGATTCGTCAAATTTGGAAAAGCGAAAAAAAAAGTAAATATTCAGAATTGTCCATGCACATACTTCAGATTACTTGAAATATATACTTGCAGAGCAATCTTTTTCATTGGCTCTCCAAAACTAACGAGTCTGCTTCGTCTTCTGCAAAAATAACTGAATGCATGTTGGGTGGATGTGCTTGTCACCAGTTAACAGGATCACCATAACACTGGCAGACAGTCGAAAACAGAGAGGTCCGGGAATGTTTTCCGCCAGGATCTGGCACAAATTAAACACTGGTCATATGTTCTGTAAATCTGCAATATAGAAAGTTTTGCAGTACTCCACTATGGTTAAACGGATATTGATAATGTTATTCAGCTCTATTTGTGTTACTAAATGTAACTGATCCTGGGAATGTGTGACACAGAACTGCCACCACAAGCTTTATGCAACTCATAGCTGAGAGTATTTCACCAGAATGCTAGGGTGGTCTTTTGTCCAAATTGATAAAGGGAAAGCGTCTGTAAATCCTACCCCAAAGTACTGAAGTACCAAAAAAATACCCCAACTGGTTTGTTTCTTTAGATACTGGTTCTTTAGGTACTGGTAATCGACTGGAAGTCAATGGAAAAGGGAAAGTCCCAAAAGTACCTGCCGTGGTGGACAAACACCCTCAGTAGTTCTGTTGCTATGGTGTGTTACTTACATCTGTAATAGTACTAATTTCCCTTAATTTAATTCAGTCAGATTTGTTCCAAAATTCCAGCAAACTTGTTGGTTACTTTGTTTTTGGTTGGTATTGACTGTCTCAGTTAATCTAGTACCTTATCAGACTAAAAAGTGTCTGTGAAAATACCTTGATTTTCTAGAACTCGTTACAGAAGAATCATAATGGATAGTCGTACAATGAGAATTTGTAATTTTTGCAAACTATGGGTTAAGAACTGGGTTTCAGATACATGTATGATATTCAGATTGTGCTTAAGAATTTACTGACTGATATTTTCTAGTAACATTTCCTTGTATGACTATACCTGTCAATTATGTGTGTTTTTAAGGTCTGGATACTTCAGATGCAAAGTCAGTCTCTGATACTGGATGTTGGCATAACTGTGCCAAAGATGTATCCTTGCGGGTTTTGTTGCTAAAATGGTGGTCACAGGACTAAAGAGAAAGGCAGCAATATGAAGTTCAGTGTTGTCATTGGCTCTGCAGATGGGCGTGGCCGTGCATGCCGCTGCAGTTATTGACGAAAGATGAATGACAAGCTGTGCCTCTGTGAATGGAAAGGGCAGCCGTGGCCGGCAAAGGTGAGTGTCGCTGGCAAACAGCAGGTGCATGCAGCAGAACATGTGATTGTAGTGGATGTAGAGATGGTAACTAAGAGGTTTATGGCGCTAACGTGTGGGTGCCTCTCTGGAGCTGGCGCTTTGTGCATTTTGACTATGCGAAATCGCTGTGGATTGTGATACCAGCACAAGTGTGAAATCCCTAACGTGCCTCATGTGGCTGTCCTACAAAGATTGGAGGTCGTGGAAATGAATTGTAAATAGATGCAGTTTTCATGTTTCTTAAAGGTGCATCCACATGGAATCCTGGGATTCTGTCCTTTTAAATGTTTTGAATTACTGTGCGTGTTTTGACTGGGCAGTCCGTGGATTAGTGAAGATAACAGTAAACCATGTTATTGCCATCTGAAGATAAGTCTGCAAGTGGGTATCGTCCTGTTGAGTGCCTCTTGACTGTATGAAGAGCACTGTGAAGAGAAGGCCGGACCCTTTAAAGGAACTGTGCTGAGCTCACTACCTTCACACAGCTGGGCCTGCACTTGCCGTCCAGCCTACCAGTTTTTGGCCTCAGGAAATGGACCTTACTGCTTGTTCATGTGTTTTTTTTCCTTTAATTCTTATTTGCTTTGTACTCTGAAATGTTTTTAACAAAGAGCTTGTTTGTGTTACCGTACTTTAATGGAGTTTGTGTCTTTTTTTTTCTTCTTCTTCCAAAAGATTCTAAGATGTACCGCCCAGAAATCCAAGGGAAAGAAAGAAATTGAGATTGAAATTCTGGGTGAAAAGGAAAGGTACGTGTAAAAAGGGGCAGCTCACCCAAAAACAAAAAAAGGCACATTTTTCAGATATGCTGTAGTGATATACTCCATATCCAACTAGGCTGTTGTGGTTAATGCTGTCTGGTTTTGGAGATATGTAGAAATGTCAGTCCTCTCTTGAATATAATGGGACTTTCGTGAGCATTCTTTCTGTGGTGATTAAAGTTCCAAAAATACATCTGAAAAATTCAACATCAATGTCTCGTACCAGAAATCATGATGCAGTTATTCAAGATAATCTACAGACTTTGTAGTGAGCAGTTTAATGTAGGAACTATTTTCTTCTGCCAAACTCCAAACACCACTTGTATCCCTGTGCAGAAGATGCTCTTAGTAACAGGACTTGATGTAAACATCAATGATGTCCTCCTTTGCTGAGCTCTAACGTTAGCTGGCTCAATGGTGCAAGGTGAGCTGGCAGTATTGAGCTAATATTAACTAAGTGTTGTTCCTATTTGTTATTGTTGGTGGCTGATAGAGAGTAAAATGTAGAGCTCAGCTGAGGAGGACACAGTTGATGTTTACATTTACTCATGTTGTCAGACACACAAGCGCTCCACACATACTACTTTTCTGGTTATATCCTGGAAGAGGTAAGGCTCCTCAGAGGAACATTCCAGTGTCAGTGAGGGAAAACGATAGCTCACAACATACAACAGGCTGGTCCTGTGTACTGTAAACTGTGCCGAAAACCTGGGCCAACTAAAACTGGAAATACTGTGAGCTTATTTCTTGATTTGAAACTGTCATCCAGTGGAACATCCACAGTGCAAGTGCTTACAGTCACAGGTGGCAGCAGTTGCAGTTTCCATTTTCAATCCGACGAAATATAGGGACAAATCACATCCTGTATTGGTTCAAAACGAGACATTGTTTGTTTTTTTCCATTACAAGTTGGGTGACATGTCTGCAAGCAATGTCAAAACCGTGACCTGGAACGAGAAGCAAGACAATTAGAGAAAACTGTATTATATCGGCTGATGTGAAGAAAAAGATTGCGATAAATTGTTCTGCCATATCGTATAGCCCTAGCGGGAATGAAATATAAGAATGTAAAGCACAGCTAAGCTCTGCCTGCAGGTTGTGGGTCCAGCCGAGTGAAACGGTGCTCCTGACAGAGCAGAGGATTGAGACGATCGCTCAGAAGCTCGGTCAGTGTAATTGTTTTACTGCTCTCTCCCTTCCTTCTTCCTTCCTTTACCGAATCTGCCCACTTGCATGTGTCTATATCGAGACTCCATATCAGCTCCAGTTATTCAGAACTTCTGTGCACAGATGTTACTTTAGTAAGGCTAAATACATTGTACATTAAAGTACAGGATCCCCCAGGATCCCCATGAGTCTTTGAAATGGAAAATAGTAGCTGAGGTGATGCTGTACTGTAGAAGCGTGCAATATCTCTGTGATGAGAAAGGCGTGTGACTATCATGTCATGTTGTCAGGTGACCAAGGTCTTTACATTGATTGGTCCCACCTGGTGCTTGTAACCAAAAAGCATATAATTGGCCTGCTTTTTTCTGCCAAAATATCTTCATTACTTGCTTTTATCCAGTTTAATTCTACTTAATTCAATTCAGTTTATTTTTATATAGCACCTTTGACAACCGAGTTGCCAGCAGGTGCTTTACATGGGTGTGTTGTGGTACATTACATCATTAAGACAGAGTAATACATAACCAGGGAAAAGCGAAGACAAAGAAATAAAAGAAGGAAAACCAGATGACAACAGAGAAGAGGAACCAAAAACTCCCAAGTAGGGAGAAAAAAATGGGTGGCACACGGGTGGCTGCACCCATGATGCTACAGTTAAGTCACTTTTCCGTAGGACTGAACCATAACTGTAGCTCAGATGGCGCTCATGTCGAGAACCATCCGGAAATGTAGGAAGAAGGGCAGAGAGCATGGGTGGTCAGAACATACATTCACACTTTAATGGACAAGAATAGTAGATAAAAATTACATGTACAGCAGCCCAAGCAGCTGTAGGTATGTTGTGTTATGTGTCAAGTTGTGGGTGATAAGCTAAACTGATGTAATGTGTCTTCAGTCAAGATTTAAAGATTGAGACCGATTCAACTCTGAAGTAGAATGTCCTACCAGAAACTGTCACTTTATTTTTATGTGGAATGACAAGGAAACCTATATTCCATGATCTGAGTGGATTGTGTAGCTTGTAGACTTGAAGTAATTCTGTTAGGTTGGTGGGTGCTAGACTGTTAAATCAGTCCTGAACCTAACAGGAAGCCAGTGCAAGGAACAAAGAGCAGAGGTTATGTATTTGTACTTCCTGCTCCTGGTGGCAATTTCATCTGCTACATTTTGAATATGCTGCAAGCTGTTTAATGTGTGATGTGTGCTCCCAGATAACATTGCGCTACTCTAACCTCAGCACGTCTGCAGGTCTTTGAGTAAGGCCCTTAGCCCCCACCTCCATGGGCGCACCAACAGGTGGTGCCCAGGGCCTTGAGCGAGTTGAGGGAGGTGTAAAAAGATAATTTCTCCACGGGGATCAATAAAGTTACAATAATAATTATTATTTAATACTGCGTCCTCTCTTGATTTTATTGAGAGGCTTGTATCTAAGATGACATCTAGGTTACAGGCTGAGTTGCTGAGGGAAAAGTGCAACCCTCTGGAGTGGAGTGCAGAGATTATAGCAATTCCTATCCGCAGACTTGCCGTCCAGTCAGAACTTTGGTTCAGCCCATCCCTGTCCTGCTCTGTCTAATCCTGAGGTATCACTTGATACTGCCCATTGTCCATACTAAAGTGATTCCCCAGACTTAATTTTAATTAGGTGATTAATTATTTTTATAGCATTTGCATAATTTGCGTAATTTATTTAACCTCATATGACGAGAACGTTGCAGATTTTCTCTCTAACTTCATTCTCATCAGAATGACACGTTTCCATGTGCTCTGATATTTCAACACCTAGGTTTCCTTTTCTCTTGCTGCAGATGCCAAATGTGTTCACCAGTGACCAAACTCATGTTAGCTGTTGGGGAATTCATCTGTGCTGATTTGCATATATTTGTGTCCTGTATTATGGGTTCAGCCAATAGAAATGTCTGGTTCAGTTTCATGACAGCTATATTTAGCCTAGACTGCAGCAGTTTTCCCACAGCAAAGCTGAAGCTCTTTCAGGTTTCAGGTTAGATAAGATCCCCTTCAGCGCCTTTTGAAGTGGCTGGTTCTCTGTGACACGCTGTAGGACGCCATGCTGCCAGAGATCCGACGGATGAGCTGAAGTACCGCAAGGCTCTGCGCTTGGCACTGAACATTTTTGCCAAACGTGATGGTCATTGTTCTCCTGAGAAGGAGCCGCTCCAGCTGTCTTCGTCGCTTTGTGCCGTTTCTGCTCAGCCGCCTGAGTGGGAGGGTCCAATTGGTGCTGGCCAGCCGGTGGCTTGCTCTTCGCCCTTGCATCCCACGCCGGTCCCAGCAAAGGCCACAGGGAAACGCAGCAGGAGCGACTGGTTGGACCCGCGTTGTTTACAGCTGCAATCTGATCATGAAACCGAGCTGGCGCCACCTTCGGACCCCCAGCCGCTACCAGAAAAAAGGCCAAGATGCGAGGGGACTTTCAGAGAAGCCTGCACAGCCTCCAGGAGCGTGTCTGCTGAAAATGGCCACGTGGCTCATTGTGGCCCCGCAGTGCGAGCTGGCAGAGGGAGGCGGACGAGGGAGCCGAGCGGGATGAGTGTGGGAGGCAGGGACAGCGAGCGGGACAGAAGGCAACATGGTGATGGTGAGGACGTGACACGGACTGCTGGTGTGGGGCCGCTGAAGGGCCAGGCTGGGGTCAGAGGTGGGGTAACTGTACCCAAAACACACGCTAGAAGGTACAGGGCCTCTGGGAGAAGAGGAACCATGCCCAGGGACCTGTACCTGGCTCCGGCCCGGGGCACACTAGGAAACGAGCTTCTGGATAAGGCTCCCCACCCTGTCCTCGGTCCTCAGGAGACCGTATCCGAGTGTCCGGGTCCCCATCCACCCATTCTGGCTGCCTCTACTCTCCAAGAGGGTTCTGCCTCTGGCTCGCCTGAGCTGGACACTCAGTGGAGAGCAGGGACCCGGGGATGTCGGCGCACCAGATCAGCCGGTGAGGAGCAACAGGTACGGTCCAAAAGCCTCAGTGATAATTAAATTATCCTCCTGATGCTGGCTGAGTCCTTTCTGGTGATTCTCTCATTTTGTTTTAGTGCCTGGGGCCTGGGGGCAGGCCGCGAAAGGCAGTTGCAGAGATGGCGGCTGGAGAGAAAGCCAGGCCTGGGGGCAGGCCGCGAAAGGCAGCTGCAGAGATGGCGGCTGGAGACAAAGCCAGGCCTGGGGGCAGGCCACGAAAGGCAGCTGCAGAGATGGCGGCTGGAGACAAAGCCAGGCCTGGGGGCAGGCCGCAAAAGGTAGCTGAGAAGGTGGCAGGTGGAGTCAAAGCCAGGCCCGGGTGCAGGCTGCGAAAGGCAGTGGCGGTGGCAGCAGCTGGAGACAAAGCTAGGCCGAGGGGCAGGCCGCGAAAGGTAGCCGCAGAGATGACGACTGGAGACAAAGCCAAGCCTGGGTGCTGGCCGCGAACGGCAACTGAGGAGCTGGTGGCTGGAGACAAAACCAGGCTTGGGGGCAGACCGCGAAAGGCAGTGGTGAAGGCAGCGGCTGGAGACAAAGCCGGGCCTGGGTGCAGGCTGCGAAAGGCAGCCGAGGAGCTGGCGGCTGGAGACAAAACCAGGCTTGGGGGCAGGCCACGAAAGGTAGCTGAGAAGGCGGCAGGCGGAGTCAAAGCCAGGCCCGGGGGCAGGCCACAAAAGGCAGTGGCGGTGGCAGTGGCTGGAGACAAAGCTAGGCCTGGGGACAGGCCGCAAAAGGCAATGGCGGTGGCAGTGGCTGGAGACAAAGCTAGGCCTGGCGGCAGGCCGCGAAAGGCAGCTGCACAGATGTCGGCTGGAGACAAAGCCGGGCCTGGGGGCAGGCCGCGAAAGGCGGTGGCAGTGGCTGGAGACAAAGCTAGGCCTGGGGACAGGCCGCAAAAGGCAATGGCGGTGGCAGTGGCTGGAGACAAAGCTAGGCCTGGCGGCAGGCCGCGAAAGGCAATGGCGGTGGCAGTGGCTGGAGACAAAGCTAGGCCTGCGGACAGGCCCCAAAAGGCAGCTGCGGAGGCGGCAGCCATGAACCCAGGAGGAGAAGAGACAGCTCTGCCCAGTCCGGACACTCTGCCAATGATGAGGAGGGTACAGCTGGACAGTGGCTCTGCAGAGCCTCTAGAGGGCGCTGTGGGCTCTCCAGCACCCTCACACAGCGAGGGGCTTGCAGGTATGACAGTTGGAACACATTTTCACGAATTTAGCACCATAGTAATTAGGCATGTAACGATGAATCGCGAATCGGTTAAAAATCGATGTAAATGTATGACGATTTAAACCGGCTGATGTGGGAAATGAATTGCTATTTTAGGAGAACTTCACGGTACTTTAACATGTCTGTCATTCGTACCTTAAATTTGACTTTTATGGTAGTGAAATTCCGTCGGGCCTCAGTAGTTGTGTGTCGCCCTGCAGGTGAGACCTCGTGGATCTCTGACCTGTCTATTGAGCTGAGTCTGCAGGAGGATCCCAGCCCCCTGAAATCCTCCCTGTTGCAGGATGAAGGGGACGAGCAGGAGGACGAGGAGCTGCCCAGCTTTCTGCTGCAGACAGATAAAAGTATGTATAGCATTAAGTGTAATATGCGGGCATTCAAGCTGATTAAAGTTACATGCAAAAGTGCTTTACCTCGATACAAATATGTGGTTCTGTTAACATATAATAATACTGTAAATGCTTTCTTCCAGAACCGAGTACCATCAAAGAGGGAAACTGTGTCTGGTGCAAATACAGATCTTATCCCTACTGGCCAGCAGTAGTAAGTGCCGCATGTCTGTCTGTCCGTCTGTCCTACAGACGTCCATCCTCTAGCCGCTTATCCCAGTCAGGAGACGTGCCGCACGTGTCTGTCTGTCTGTCTGTCTTACAGCTGTCCATGGATGTGTTATTGGATGAATGGGGCATGAGTGTTAACCAGGTTACTGAATGAATGGATCGCTTAGGGCACGAGAGGTAACCAGGTTACTGAATGAATGGATCGCTTAGGGCACGAGAGGTAACCAGGTTACTGAATGAATGGATTGGTCAGGGCGCGAGGGGTAACCAGGTTACTGAATGAATAGATTGGTCAGGGTGCGAGAGGTAACCAGGTTACTGAATGAATGGATTGGTCAGGGTGCGAGAGGTAACCAGGTTACTGAATGAATGGATTGGTCAGGGCGTGAGAGGTAACCAGGTTACTGGATGAACGGGTTGCTTGGGATGGGATTGGTAACCAGTTTTCTAGATGAATGGGCTCAGCCCAGAGTGTGGTGATAGCATTTTCCAGAAAACCTCAAATGAAATAATGGTATCATTTTCCTCTAGCATGGCTTCCAATGCCCGTGGAGATCCAGGCAGAGAGTCTGTAGAGCTTCTATGGTGGCTTGTAGAAGAGGCCCAGAACCCTCAGTGCTGAGGACATACATGGCATCTGCTTCGGCTGACCGTGAAGGTTACTCTGAGCTGTCTGTACTTACATGATACCCCTTTGCCTAACAGGTGAAAGCCGTCAACCGCAAGAGGAAAAAAGCCACCATAATTTTCATCGACCCACTACTGTTTGAGACCCAGAGGGGGTGAGTGCCTGGGTCTCGCCGCTGTGACCGTTCACCACAAACAACATGCCCATGTTGAAGTTGTGTGGCCAAAATGAGGCCTGGCAGGTTTTCCGTTGTTGCTATCATTTATTCTCAAATTATTAGGACTAAAAATGGAATTTCTGTACATTGTAAGAAGTTATGCCCTTTTTCTAATTTTTCTATAGCTTAAGTGTAGGCATGAGAAGTATTAAGCCTTTTGACTGTGAACTAAAAGATCAGTTGGAGGTAAGTGGTGTTTGTTTTTGTTTGAGTCGGTAATGTTAGATGTATAACACCACTGTTTAAGTGCCTGTGATTACACATACAGTTATTTAAATATATTTAAACTACGCTTGGGCAGTAATGTGGTATAGCACAGTATTTTGGACGTACCACGGTATTTTGGGTATACCTCAGTATTTTTGTTTGGCAGATTCATTGTGGGGAACCCACCCGCGTGGCGAAATTTTTCATGGGGATCCCAAAATACTGGAATAGCATTGCTTTTGAAAATGGCATCAACACACCGTTTACCACGATATAATGTGTAGACTGTACAACGGTATGAGATGATCCTGCCCAAGCCTAATATAAACTTGCAAAATCTGTAACCAGCTCAATATTAAATGTGTGTGGTTAAATATTGTACAGTTTTAAAAGATAATGTTGCACACTTAGCATGTGTAAATCTGTTCAAATCAAGAGTGCTTCTTAAATCACCTTCATAGGCTGAAGCCAAAGCGGAATACAGACTCGTCATCAGCTGGTGTCTGGAGCTGATTCAGGACTATCGATTCCGCATAGGTAGGTGCGGGTGAAGCCGCCTTCCTGCGGCTTTTTGTTAGTGACTGTTGTAAGGGTGCAGCTGACTGCTTGACTTGTTTTTCGTTGCGGTTTTTTTTTCTTTATATTGATGTATTGCTGACTTTCAGTTTCAGTATTTGCTGCCTGATGTAAATCTTCTGCACTCCCTTTGCAGCGTGCGGCTCATTTTCAGGTTCTTTTATGGAGTACTTTGCAGATGACATCAGTAAGTGAAGAAAATACTTGTTTTATATACCAACCGTTTTATTTAATCATAAGATCAAGAGCAGTTGGGCAAAAGCCAACCTAGGTGGTGGAGAAACCTCATCCAGTGCGAGCCAACGTTTCGTCGCTGACGTCTCTCCTGTGGCATTCACCAGGCTGCCCCGTTAGGAGGATGTACGCACAGGGGGCCTCTGACGTGGCCTTCCCGAGCAAGCAGATCATGGAAGAGCAAGGCGATCTACTGGACAACGGGAGTGAGGACGGCACTCTGGATCTCCAAAGCGATCACCTTTTCAAGAAACTCCTGCCTGACCGCTCCAAGGCAGCACGCAACCTAGCCAATGAGAAGCTGGTGCAGTTCATTGTGGAGAAGCGTGCTGTGGAGAAACACCTTCAGGTTGGTTAGATGGTGCAGAGCAGGGATGGGCTGCCTTTGGAGGAAAAGCATCTACTGATGGTAACACATGGTCCCTCTTAGGCCATCATCAGTGGTCAGGCAACATCAAAGTGGCTGATGGCCTTGCTGAAAACGAGCAGAACCGTGGACCTATACAAGACCTACTTGGAGGATGAGGACCAGGTTGACCAGGTCTACAGATACCTGCAAGATGTGTACAAAAATGCGTCCCAGACTGCGCCCTGTCTTACGAAGGTGGACAGTGTGCGGTTGATCCTAGATGTTCTCTTCCCAGAGGTTAGCATGAGAATGAAGGGTGCTGCTTAGGATGTAGCAGAACCTGCAGCTGCTTCGTGGTATTTGGCGAAGCTTTTCTTCCTTGCATCCATGGTTTTGGTGGTGATTGGTCACTGAGGGGTGTTTCTGTGTGTGGAGCTGGCATGTTTGTCAGTTTTGCACAGTCCAGCGGGTGGACTGGCACCTCTAAGACGGCCTGAGCATTCGGCATCCTGCCAGAGGAGTACTCTACCTTGTGCTGAGCCTCCTGGGATTGTCTCCAGACATTAGATACGATGGGTGGATGGATGGATGGGTAGGTGGATGGATGGATGGATGGATAGATGGATGGATTTCTCGCATGTGCTTTAGTGGTGCCCTCCATAGAAAGATACAAGCCAACTTATAGTCCCAGGTTCATGTACTGTAATTCGAAATACACGCTTCTTTAATGGCTACACCTCCATTCTGTGATTCATGCTTTTATAAGTATCCTTTATACATGTGGATATAAGCATAAGCAGCAGTTCACATGATCGTGTTGCTTTGTTATCCTCTTTTGTAGGCTGTGGTCCATGCGATCGCGGGAGTTTTCAAGATATCTCTGGAAAAAGCGGAAGACAAGTACCTAAAGGGACCTTCTCTGAGTGAAAGGTTAGACTTTGTGTGTCCTGCTGTATGTGTGAGGATTTCTAGGCAAAGCTACTTGATTTCATTTAATGTATTTCAGTTAACATAAATTCACTCAGTTAACTTGATTTCGATAAACATAAATAAATTTTCTAATTCATTAGGTGAGAGATGTTGGAGAGATGTGAATATTCTGTCTGCTGTCCTTACAGAGAAAGAGAAGCTTTTGACAGGGACATAGAGGAGCAGATGACAACACAGTCAGTCACTCAGTGCCCTGCGTGATGAGGATTGAGAGAAAAAGACTGCTTTCGGTTTTTGCGGTTATTCAGTGGGACCTCTCAGAATAACTCTAAATAGGAACCATGATGTCGCTTTCTTAGACTGCTCAACAATACATTTATTCTGTGTAATAATTTTTGTTTTGATACAGGATTTGCTGTAAATTTGTTTTTCTTCAAAATATGAAACAGGCTGATGTATCTTGAATGTGTAAAAAGCTTTTGGTTTGAAATAATCATGAACCACAAGTCACTGTTTTGTGGTGTGTGTGTGTGTGTGTGTGTGTGTGTGTGTGTGTGTGTGTGTGTGTGTGTGCGCGTGCGCGCGTTAGTCTAATTTGCAAGGCTTATGCATTTTACACATTCGTTAACCAATTCATATGATTTGATTGTTACTAGAAAGTTATGGGTAAACTCCCATATGATATGTGTGAGGACCCGGAGATGCTCAGTTGCACATTTCTGTGCTTTAAAACTACACAAAGCAGTTAATGTGTACGATTGGCCAACATTAGCTTCAGTGCTTGGTTTTAAAGCCAGTGATTAAACCAGGCACACTGGAAAGGACCTTGTTAAAAGCCTGAATTGTAAAGCTGCTGAATCAGCTGTGAATGTCTGGACTTTAATTCCTCCCTTTTGTATGTTGGAGGATACAGCATTCAGCTATGTGCCAATTTACCTTCAGTTTAATAAGGTAACATGGATTCATTTCAGCCATCCACAGGTCTTTGTTTTTCCTGTTTCGCCGCAGATTTTGCCCATTTACAGGCGTGATTACGACTGACATGTTACTGAATCCTGAAAGAATCAAGTACTTTGTTTTATTTCTTATTAATTCTGTGTATATGACTCCACAAGCCTGTAAGCAGTGTGAGGGTGGATGATTGTGTTTTTAAGTTGGCATTTAAGAACTTATCAAGTGCCTGATTTTACTAATGTAATCAGTGTCTCCTGATTAAAAATCTTTCATTTGGCATTGAAACACCATGTATGTATATAAGAAACAATAAAATATTCTTACACTATAAGTTTTAAAAGATTTTTTTGTCATTGAAGTTGAACCACTTGGGTGTGAATCTCTACTTTTAATGAAGGTAACATTTAATTGCCTATTTGATGCTTTAATGGAAAGTCATTTGTCATTCAGCCAAATTATACAGCTGAATTATTCGCTGACAGAACCTTGCAGTATAGGCTGCAGCCCAGCCTTCAGCAAGCAAGGCTGTGGTCCACGCAGCCTGTTTTATTAATCCCTGTTGCCATAAATTGTGACAATGGATTAACTGTAGGGGCAGAATGTCTATAGGCATCCCAGTGAGAAAACAAGCCCTAAAGTAACCGCACAACATATCTGTGAATATCTTTCCCAGGGTAACTGCTTAAAAAGAATTAATTTTAATCTTTGAATCTTTATGACAAGTGTAGATACACTCATCCCAATGTGCAAATCAACTATACTACATCAACAAAGGGCTTATTTTAAGGACTCGGTGACCCAGAACGCATCGCGGCAGTCAGGCTCATGACGACACCGCGCGCGTCTTCCCCGCTCGAAGTCGAAGCCAACATGGCGGCGCCCATGGAGGTCGTGGTTTGTGCAGATTCTGCCGGCCAGCTGTGGAACTGTGCGGTGTTTGAGTTGCACTCTGGTACCAACCTTTTGTCTTATAGGGGTGGTAACTCCTCGCCCCGGTCCTTGACCCTCCTCAACGGTGAATTTATTCTTGGAGCCCAGCTTGGCAAGAACTTTATTAACGTGTGGGAGATACAAAGAAAGGTACTTAACTCTGAATACCTTGAACGGGGAACTACGTGCATGGGGTATATCGTCTCTTCTCATTAATGCAGTTTCCCCACCAGAAATTAAAATGAATAACCTGCTACTCGCTAAAATATCTAGGAACGGAGTTAGCTCAATAACACCAATGTTTCTTTTTTCTCCGTTTTTTATTGAACCAAATTAATGTGCTTTCAGCCCGTTGTTCATTTTTTTTTTGCTTGTTGTCCGTAATTGTAGTTGCAAAATGTCTGAAATAACGGCATGTTTTGTGTTGTCCAGGAAAGATTTTTGATTCTTTCGGTCATGCTTTACATATGAAAAGGACCGGCTTCGGCTATATTTTAAATGTAAATGAATTTTCAAATTGCAACAGTCACAGAAAATTATGTTTAATTGATTATGTTGGTATAAAACTATGACATTATGCCTGTCGCAGTATGTCAACTTAGCCATTTCAAAATATCTCTTAACACAGTATTTGCAGCAACCGTATTTTTTGACTCGACCACTACCCCACCTGGTTTGGCTAATCAAGTTAATTAATTGATTGAGCTGGCAGAATAATTTAACAAAAACGTAGAATACCTGAGGTGCCCCTAAGGAGAGGTTTGGAACCAAAGCGGAGGTTAAGTAGCCACCTACCAAGTTATCAGTCACTTTGTGGAGAGCTGAAGAAATTCTTGTAAATTTTTATTGTTTTGCCATTAATTTGCGTATGGTATACTGTAAAATAGTTTTCTTTCTGAGCAAATATGCACATACTACCAAGATAAATACCCATAAACATTTTCTTGAACTGCCTAAGACTTGCACAATGCTGTATTTTACACCTCTTTTACACATTTAATGTATAGTCTTAGCAAGCACGTCTATGTGCTAAACCATGCTTTAGATGTTACACATGTTACATAACTCTTCTAAAATATTTTATGTACAGCTTACAACTAATTATTTGAAGATGTTGCTGTATAAACTGCAAACAAAGTCTTCTATATGATTCACAGGACCAACTTCAGCAAAAAATTGTGTGTCCTGGCATTGTGAGCTGCCTGACTGCTTCGCCCAATGGCCTCTACCTGTTGGCGGGGATTGCTGAAGCCATTTACGTGTGGGAGGTAGGCTCAGTGAAAGGTGCCTGTTTCATCTGTATCAGAAACAGAGCGTTACCGTGATGCATACTGTTGCCAGGGGTGAACTGATTTCTCTGGGGTCTCTAGGCTGACACGGGCAGGGGTTCCATACGTTGGCCGTTTAAACTAAAATAGAAACGAGAGGGAATTAAAAACGATGGAACAGCGGATATATGCTAATCAAAGATGCCAGTGATGGAACTTACTGATCAGGGTGGGGGAGGGAATGCTATCGCTAAAATTCCCCGTTCGGAGGGAGAGGGTTATTGCGCCGGCGATATTTAACGAATTTAATGGTTCCCTCTTTTGCTAATTTAGCCCTTTAATTTTACTGTCTCCACATGTGCTCACAGTTTGTCTGTCACCTTAGCGGGTCAAAGACTCAAAGACCTGGGAGACGTAATGTTAGGTTTGTGCCTCCGAGCCGTTTGCTTCTTCTGTTAGGCTATTTTATGCCGGTTCTCTTGGCTGCGAAACACCAGTAGCCTCCAGTGTTAAAGGAGAGCTGTTGCTAAAAATGCGACTAAGTCATGTTGCTATCATTTAAATGAACATATTATGTTCTACCATTAAATGTAACTTCTGAATAGTTTTCGTGGTGCCCCTAGTTGTCAGGGGTGCAGGCGGTTGCCTACCGTACTTAATGGGAAAGTCTGCCTCTGATTGTGGCATCCTTCCGTCCATCCATCCATCCATCCATACACCTCCAAACCATTATTGGGTCATGGGGGGGTTGAGATTCTCAGGCAGCATAGGTCACAAGGCACCCTGCATTAGAGGCATGTTGTGCCAGAAAATTACTAATTTTTAATTTATCTGACAATATCAATTCTTCTGTAAATGCAAGAGTGCTTCTGATTGGCTTCTTAAAATGAATGAATAAATTATGGTTTGTCTGTCTGTCCTCAGACATCCCCTGTAGTGTTCTTTGGGTTATGGTGCCAGTCCTGCATTGTTCTCTGCGCTTTTCAGGTTTCCACGGGCAACTTGCTGGCCATCTTGACCCGGCATTACCAGGACTTGACCTGCCTCCGCTTCACCGATGACAGCAGCCACTTTATCTCCGGGGGCAAAGACAGCCTGGCTCTGGTGTGGAGCGTTACAAAGTAAGCTGTGTAACAGCATCACTTCATAAAGAAGCCACCTAATTCAAGTAATCAGTGGCCCTGTCTGTATCTCTGATGCCTCACACCTACTTATTCCCTGACCACCATAAGCATTTGATGGATGGATGGATGGACAGATATAAAATTTATAGTGTTAGAAGGTGGTGTCATGGTGACTCAGTGACCACAGAAACAATCTGCCTCCAGCCACAAACCAGCGGCACAACAGTACTGGTCTGTTTTCTGTTTGCAGAAACCTCAGAAGTGCTTAAGGATCCAGGCCATCCTTCATAATTAATGTTAATGAGACAGCCTCACGTCCTGAAGGTTGTGGGTTCGATTCCTACACCTGGGTCTGTGTGTGTGTTTCAATGTTGTGCCGTGTTAAAATGGGTGTTCTTCCATAGTTAAGTGACATGCGGTTAGGTGAACTGATGTAACTAAATTGTCTGTAGTGTGATTTGCATGGATAAGTGTGACCTCACTGTTAATGAAAGTTTAGTGGATGAATTTGAAGTTAGTAACCTTTTAGATTGCTTTTTGGTTGCTTTTGGTTTGGGATTTTGGTCCTCATTGACAGATTTACATAACAATTTATGTTCAATTATAAACTTTACACAGTTAATTGCTGTTTGTACAGAATGTTAATGTATTTTAATTATGTTTTGCCAAAACTGGCAAGGCGCCCCTTTCTCATCTTGCCAGTAGGTGGCAGTGTTACTTAGTGTTTCGGGAGTAAAGCAAAGGGCAAATGTGTTGGAGTGGAGTGTCAGTTTTCAGCTATGGTGAAAGCGAGGATTTTCAGCGGCTGCTGATGCTTTATCTCTGTCCTCACCGACGCGCTGGTACCTGGGTCTCTCCCGCCTGTGCTCCGGGACAGACAGGATGGGCCTGCAAAGCCGCTGTTCAGACAGCCTGGAGCCCTTTCTCTTGCCTGCAGGAAGCTGCACAGAGTGTGTTACTGCCATGGCTCTTCCATTTTTCATTTATTTTTTTTGTCAGTGCCGTAGTGCTGCTAAAGCCTGCCAGGATGTCGGAGCAGCATGTCTACTCTGCTAGAAATGACATTGAGGTGTTTTTTATTTTTTGCAAAGGCAGAAAGGCTTTTTTGTTGAAGCTTTTAGATGTTGCATTGGCTCCAGTAGAAATGCTGCTGTGCCTGTGTGTGCATTCATCTACCCTAACGCGCTGTCCGAGGGTGGGGCCGTGCTTCTGAGTCAGTGGCGGGGTGCCCGTATTCCAGCACCTGCTTACCTTAGTGCAGAGCAGTTAATCTTTACCTGTTATCATGGTTTAATAGCTTGTATAGCTCAGTAAACTGGATGTCCTTATGTCACTGGTTGTTATGCTGCACACGGTACTAGAACACTGGGTGCGGAGCAAATCGCCCACAGCGACAATGTGGAAAGTCAGGAAAGTCTTAATGGTGCAGAATCGATGTGGGTGGAAAGTGAAATGGCAACATCATGTTTCTTTGGAAAGGAGTGCAATTAGAAAGATGGATGAAGTTGCGTGTGAAACTTCAGTTAGCTATTTGACGTCTTCTGTGGCATGGTCATGTGACCAAATCGCACACAGAATGTAAGGAGAGCGAAGCCTGTGCCGTGTGCTGCTGCTGTGGTTATCCCTGTATCGCATCCTTCCAGCATCGTGTGTGTGTGTGTTTGTGGGAAATAGATGAAAACTATTATTGTGGGTTAAAGACTTTTCTTGGGACTTTTTAATTTGTGGAGGACAGCTATTTAGTTTCCTGCAAAACAAGCTTTTATTGAAATATTAATATATAATACTGTAAGATTTGCCCTGGGCACGATGGAAGAACTGTGTGAGTTTGGTGTGGAATAGCAGGCTCCTTGCAGACGGGTGTCTGGTGCCAGGCTTTAGGGGGATTGGGCTGGGAGAGGATCAAAACAGCGCTTATAGAAAGGATAAAAAATGAAAGGAGCCATTTGCTGGGTGAGAGAAGGAGGTGAGAAGATCCTCTAAGCTCTTCTGTGTGCTGGGCGGGGAGGAAGGAGACCTGGGCTGGGCTGGGCTGGGGACCCATCAGGACACTCTGATTTATGGGGTCGGTGAGGGACAGCCGCTGACCCTCCAACATGCTCTTGGTGTGCACCCCCCTCTTGGCTATGTGTGGGTCGATCTTACCGACACTTGGTCCATTAGCCATCTGAGAGGGTGGTCATTCTCACATCCCTGTGTAATGTAATTTTGCTAGAGGGCGTAATCACCTCTCGTCCTCCGTCTCAGACCGTGAGATTTTAGCTTAACAGGCACCTTCTCCTCCTGGCTGAGCCGAGCCCTTTATCTCCTGCTTCTTGCTGTGTTTTTGGTCCACAGATGAACCCTTTCTGCAGGACTTTCCCTTGTCTGAAAGTGCTGAAAGATTCAAAGTAAAGTAAAGCAAAGCTTCGGATCTCAAATCCAAGAGCGTGATCAATTTGGAGGGTCAAGCAGACCTCTTGGTCTGTGGAGAGCTTAATGCATACAGCTCCTGATGGCTGGGGGATGGCCGGGTTTCAGCAGTCAGACTCACTGCTGGCGTCCTGTGATTTGTGCCGAGGCACTCAGACATGGTTAGGCTGCTTCCCAGCTTAACACCTCTACTATTCTCTGGGCTCGTGGCTTTGCCCGATCATCGTGTGAAGTGCGTACCCTGAGGCTCCAAGTCAAACGCGCCTTTAGCCTGATGCATATTTAAGTGCCTTAAAGCAATTTTCTGGGATGTTTGGAATGATGTATTGCCTTCAGGTAATGATCCTTCATGTGACCTTCAGCAAACCATTTTTGCCCGCCAGTGTCTCTCAGCATCCTGAATCTGCAGAACCTGAAACCTTTCTAAGACTCGTCGTCTGACGTCTCTGAGTCCATGTCACTCTTTGTCTAGTGACCTTGAAGGGGAGAAAGCAGTGCATTCCTCTAGAATCAGGTACTGAATGAGGACAACAGCTACACAGGTTATCCTCTGCTTTCCTCTGTCCTTTACATTACTTACCAGGGAGATGCGTGTTTTCGGTACCATGAAGGCAAATTTCAGCCAGATGAAAAGCAGAATTCGTTGAATGTATAAACCAGCCATTTATTCGTATTAATCCTGCTAGGTGGCCTGCATTTTAATGTGGAGGTTTCCTAACCTCTGTCAAGGTAGGGAGTGGGGTGGCTTTTCGCTGCTCTGTGGCTTAATGCTCTCAGATAGCGGACACTTTGATTTTTGCAAGCGCTCTTTGTTTGACAATGAGAGTAATTTAGGTCTGTAGGGAGGGTGCCTTCCTTTTTTTTTTTTTTGCAAGCCTGTTGTTTACTTATGCCCAATATTGAATGCTAAGCAGTCACATGTTTTATTCAGTGGAATCTGAAGATTTTTAAGGTAATCGAGATTTAAGCCTTTGGAAAAACAAAAAAATCGATTAGTGACACCCCCTTAAAGCTGGCAGGCTACAGCTTAACAGCTCGAGTGTGAAGCGTTTTATTGCTTGAAGCAAGCAGCGCTTTGCTGGGGTTCTGGCTCTCAGACCGAGCCGAGGGGTCGGGCGGCGGGTCCTGGGGATCTCTGGGAAGGTCAGGCCCCTCGTTCATTAGTGGAATTCCCCCATGTGGCGTTTGATGGCGTTGGCTGGGCTGCATCTCGCTCCCTTCTCCCTCGGTGTGTTTCTGCGACACTGAGACCCATGGCACGCGTGGTGTGACTGACGGAATGGGGCCAGGTGTTTCCCAGATCCGCTTATCACGAGCGTGAAGAACAGAAAAGCAGCCCCGCCCATCCCATCTGCCTTATCTTTCCAATCCCCCCCCCCCTCCTCCCGACTTCCTCTGAACTCGCACTTTGTCTTTCTGCGCACGTCTCGGCTCTTAAGAGCTGTAACGAGGGTCCTAAGCCTGTGCTTTTTGGTCAGTATGAAACACGTTCCCGCTACGCTGGTCACTTCCCAGAGCAGCTCATCATCGCAGCTGTCATTTCCTAGGCAGGACGAGATGAAGCCTCATTCTTATGCGGCTCTCGCCTGCCTGCTACATTCCTCCTTTAATGAAATGAGTAGATCATTCAGCTGGTAGCTCATGGTCCTGAGGAGAGCCATGAACACACCTGGAAGCTGATGATATTTTCACTTGAAGTTGTTCCTTCACGTCCTTCCTCTGCCGGCTCCCCATGTTCCGCGTGCTGCCTCCCCGCCGGCTCCCCATGTTCCG
>JAODJX010000035.1:127634-148651 GCA_026776945.1 Isichthys henryi | reverse complement strand
TATCTCTCTGCTCTACACTTCCTTCCTCCAATTCTCTCGCTCTGTTTCACATCGTTCGTTGTCATTGGTGCTTGATCACATTTCCACGGTGCGGGCTGAGGTGCTTCTGGGAAGAGTGTAAAGCTCTCCGCAACATGGTCTACGCTGCTTTCAGAAAACCATATTTTTAATGCAAAATATTTAATCAAATTCAGTCCTTACGTTTCCTTTTCTAAAAGACAGTATTCCTATCTACAGCTGTTTTCCAGTATGTTTTGATTCAAGGAACTGATTCCTTTAACTTTTAAATGTATATGGGCCCTCAGTTCCATCAGCTCACTAAGATAAATAGAATTTTGCGTTCCACTGCAATGTCAAATATAAAAAAAACCCCATTGCACGTTGCTAACTGCAGTAGAATTTCTTTAGCCATACAATCATTCTCTCTGAAAGCAGGACAGCTTCAACAGATGCGACAAGGTCAAATTTCTGTGGCTGTGATGCTGTAGCCTTGCATTGTTCAGTAATACACTTTATCATACAGCCGCAGAACGATTAAGAGACGTGTTTTCCTTCTTACACTAACATGCGGTGCGTTGGATTAAGAGCATGGCTGTACGACCTGACTCCAGCTTCACGGGTCGTTCTTTCCATCCAGCCTTGGACACGTTTCACAATGCATTTTGTCCAATTAATGTGATGAGAACTGATGATCTCAACTGCATCACACTAAATCCTAACCCTCTGAAATAGAAAAAGCTTGGAAATCACTGGTAGTCAATCAGTTCCTGATCTATTGTATTTTGTTTTGCTGGTCATGGTCTTCGGCATAAAGTGACTTTAAAACTGAAATACGCGTGGAATAATAAATAAATAGATATGATTTATTTCTGCCAAGATTTATTTATTAATTTATGTTGAATATACATAAGATTTCAGTCATGTTTCGTCCTCCATATTTGCACATGCATAACAATGCAACTCGTTTGCATGAGCTTTGGCTTTCAGGCTCAAGGAGATACATTAATATATGGTTTGAATAGTTCAGTTGCTAAAATCTGATTGACTTTAGAAAAAAGAAACGGCAGAGTGCGCGAGCTGGCTCACGTTTTTGGGGCTTTCACCTAAAGCATCACTGTTTAGAGCATACTCGTTCATGTGAATGTATTAGAATGTGTTCGCGAGAACTTGGAAAGTTAATAATAATTGATACTTTATTGATCCCCGTGGGGAAATTGTTTACGCCTCCCTCAACTTGCGCTGTGTAGAGTATGTTGTCCGCGAGGGGCAGCTGCCCGTAGCGGCGCCCAGGGAGCTGGGGGTTAAGGGCCTTGCTCAAGGACCCGCAGACGTGCTGAGGCTGGGTTTGAACCAGCGACCTTCTGGTTACAGGCACCCCGGCTCAGCCCACTGAGCCACACGCTGCCCCCTTAACTACGTATCACCAAAACATACTTAGTATAAGAGAGACAAAAAACTGCTGTAGTCAGGAGAATGTGAGTTTGGTCATCGCCAGTGTGGGGAAATGGCTGCATTTTATTGGCTAGTGGTGATGGAGGCTGAACCCCGTGATGAACACCAGCCTTCCTCTCAGTAGGCCTCCAGCCAGTACTATGGAAAGTGATCTTTGGAGTGGGGGGGGGGCACAAACTTGCATTTAAAAAAAAAAAAAAAAAACAATTCATATCATTCTTTCGAGCAACAATGGGCAACATAAATCCCCAAGTAACATATGGTGGTGTGTGCAGTGGGGGGGGGCTCGGCTCGGTCAGGAATGCTCATGCCAATGAGCACGTTGGCTTCTGTACTGGGCTCGGTCTGAGTAAACTTGTAGCAGGGAATCGATAAGGAGAGTAATATATATGTATTTTACGTGCATCCTCAGATTATCTTGCTGAAATATTGAGCGCTGATGGAGACTGGGAACTTTGTCTGGGGCCCCTGCGCCCCGTGCTGCTGTGCTCGCTATCTCTCTGTGGGGGTATAATTTACTTGGGTATTTGACCCTGCATACAGCTGGCGTAGAGGAAAAAATAACATGCTTTGCTGAGCAGGGGAGACAAACATGAATAAATCATGGCAGATCTTCAAAAGCTTTCGGAAGGAATCAATCTTTTAAAGAAAAAAATCTTAAAAAATGCACACACCTGTCACTGGGGGACACCGAGGCCTTCTGGCTTGAATTAACATTGAGCTTTTTTGATATAAAGTCCAGTTATGAGAGCTGGCCGCCCTCTGCTCTGCGTGTGATTTGAACCACACGCTGCTCCTCATCTCACTGCTGCAGGACATGCACCAGACCGCATCTGTGGCCCCATGCACTACTGCAGGGCATGCGCTGGACCGCACCTGTGACCCCATGCGCTACTGCAGGGTATTACCGGACTGCATCTGTGGCCTCATGTGCTGCTGCAGTGGCTGAATCCCTGTGATGGGACCCCAGCATCCCTGGGTCCACTTCCTTGTCCCGCTCTCTTCCACTGCGTCTCCCCCATTTTAATGGCAGGTCATGGGGGCCCCCATATGTCTTGTGTCCTGAAATACATTGACTGTTTGTCTGGGGGATCTGCTCTCTACGGGGGGCAAAAAAGGACAAACAGCAGAGATGTATGTTTTGAAGATGTGCCATATAAAGCTGTAGAATTACTGTTATGATGATGCTTGCTGACAAAGCAGTTTTAATTCAGATGCACCCTGCCAAAACGGCATTTTTGGAGAGATTGAGCTACTAACTTTAATGAAGATGATGATGATGATCTGTAATAATATAATAATATCTAATCCTACCACAGAAGGTCAGTGCATGTATTATGGAGATTAGTCATACGTAGTATTTGACTCTGGTGAAGGGTTGAAGGGGCAGAAATGAAATAACTCACCCTCCAAGATACCTCTCCCTTTCCAATCTAACTGTAAAAATGCCCCCCCCCTTCCTTTCTGATCTAACTGTGTAAATGGTTCCCCACCCTTTCTGATCCAACTGTATAAAAGGTCCCCACCCCCTTTCCCCCAAACCCCAGGAGTACTGAGTGGTCTGTGGGACCTCCCTACTGCCAGCCTTGATCTTCGCACGCTGGAGCGCTCTGATGCGATGCTGCTAAACGTGCTCCGAAACAGGCTTGTGATGGACCTGCTGACTGGAGCCCCGAGTTGGGCTGCTGCTCTTTGTGGTTTTTCGGTTAAAGGAGTTTGACCCTCCAGCCATAACACAAGCCTCCTTTGGCTTCGTTGTTCTCTGCCTCGCTGGATCATGGTGAATAATTGGCGCTTTCACATGGGGGTTAGGGTTAGGGTTTAGGTTAGCCTAACCCTAACCCTTTCACATGGGGGTTAACAGCTACTCTGCCTCGTTCCTGCTTTACAGCGACCCTGTGGGATTTAACAGCAAAGATCGGCGTGATCTGAATCAGATTCCTCCAAGGAATGTCTTTGATTAGATGCACGTAGTCATGCAGTGGCGATGTACCACAGGGTGTCTGTCAAAACCCTGTCAGCTGACTGCTCTCTGCTCCTGTCCCAGTGAATCTCATCTAATGTAAACTTAAAACCTGTCAGTGTTTCTCGTTTTTCCGCAGCACGTATCTGAGAATTGCACCATCGGCAAATGAAGGACATAGACGCCTCATATGAACTGCCCCCCGTTCTGTCCCCCGCGCTGCCCTCGCCCCTCCCCATGTGAAGCAGCACCCCCTCTAATGCATGGCAGGGGAGGACAGTGGCTAAATGATTTGTGAAGATGTCCTTTTCTGAAGGAGGGTGCCCAATGTACCTGAACCCATCGGTGGAAATCACTCTGCTGGCCCCCTGCCGGTGCTCAAATCGCAGCATTAATCTCTCTCATTACCTGATGCTGCGTGTGAATCATGGCGCCTCCCTAGATGTGGCAGGATACGGTATCTCTTATAACGAAAAACTGGGCAAAATTTTATTTCATCATGGCGGCAGCAATATGCTGCCGTACAGAGCAGCTCTTCCGCATTTTAGATGTGTTAGCTGAGTGCTAACACTGCCATACCCAGCAACTCTCACATTTTTCACGTGTTCGGGCCATATATGTGTTGTTACTATGCAAACGTTGTTGCCACTCATACTCATACTTTTAATCATAAGGATTAAAAGTTCTGTCCACCAGAGGGCAGTGCGAGAGAACCGTCTTGGTCGGTTCCATAGTGTTTGGTCTTTCTTGTTTGTATGAGGTTGTGGCATGAAATATTTGATACTCGTTGCCTCTGTAGCTGATTCTGTAGCTCTGCTGCAGCATTCTCTCTCTATATTGTTGAACAGATGCAGACAAATGTTTTGTTACATGAGCAGTTAACACAGACATTTTTGGTACAAATGGCAACCCATATATATATATATGTATGGTATAAAGATCTGATAGCATTAGTAACATGAACACCAGCTAGCATTTATCCTCCAAGCAAGACCAAGACAATGGAGCGCAGATCAGCAAAGTCCCCCTGGGCAGTAGTGCTTTAGAAAAATGGTTAGGGCTACGTTTAAGGTTAGGGTTACTATTATTTACATACGGATGAATTAAAGAAAATCTTTGGAATAATAAAACAACTCAAATATTTTTCTATGAATCTTTGGAATGGAAAAATTTATGTTTCTATTGCTTTATTTATGATTGTCACATTCTGTCCTCCATATATAAACACTCAGTCTTGAGACAAAAGGTGACCGTACTGCTCCCAGGATTTTTAGTGGTCCTGCATATCATGCACACGTAGCATTAATTCCACGCGTTGGTGCACAAATTACATGTGGAATGAATGCAGAATGTGTGTGGCGGCCATGATGCAGACACAGATGGGTTGCGAGCCTTGAGTATAAACTGGCCCTTAGTTGAACACTAATGCTGCCACACAGTGGGTGCAAGTCTAGTGACTTTTGCCTCCTGTGATGGCATGTATATCCTCTCTACACTCAGCGTGCCTGAGGGTCTGGTGAAGGAGCTCAGTAACCCTAACCCTGACCCTCCTCTAGGACCCGTCACCAACGCCTTCATCGTGCCGGCCCCCGCCAACATGTTCCTGCCGGACAGCCGCCCCGGTGTGGCCCTGCCGCGATTCAGCCGACACCTGAACCCCTCCGAGCAGGCCGAGGGCTCCGAGAGTGGTGGCATGTGCCTGCGTCTGCAGCCCGGTCCGCAGGTCAGGGCCGCCCTGGGTGCCTGCCCTGCCGCACGGGGGAGGGGTGTGCTGATTTAAAAGCTACATAATCATGCTCACTAATGTAAAGTACAGCAGTCTCACAGTTTCAGACTGAATGACGTAATTAACTGGGAATTACTGGGAAGAGCCCGTTTTCCCCAAACCGAAGCTGCGTTAGATTTTAGTGGCGATTTTTAATGCCAGAACTCGCACACTCTGTCAGCAGAGACCTTGCATGTGGCTGTCCATTTTATTTGCCCATTTTATTTGCCCATTTCACAAGCTGAAATATGTCCCCCACATCATTGCAGCCTGGCTGTCTGGAGTCTGTCTGCAGATCCTCTGGAGTCAGAATCAATTACAGGGCTTTAAATTAAATGTTGATTTGCAGTGTTTTAACAGTCCGCCACCTGCTCCGTGCTCCCGCCGCTCCCTCCGCTCCCTCCTGCTCTCTCCTCTCCAGTTCCCCTCACCGCTGATCTCCTCCTCGCCAGCAGGGGCCGCTCTTCTACAAAAATAAATAAATATCATAAACAGAGGAGAACTCTCACACAATGCTGATGCCTGTCACAGGGTGCCTGTAGCAGCATGGGCCCTGGGGAGGGTCCTTTAATGCCAGATTGATGTTTTTTCTTAAGAATAACATGAGCATGGCAGCGATGCATGCTCTCAGCCCATGATGCTAGGTCCTCTGTCGGCGAAATCTGCCCATTTCATCAAGGCAGCAGGAAGGGGTACCAGGCACACCACTCTGGCAGGGAGCCTCTGAACACTCAGTCTCCCTGTGCCCTGCTTTCAGGGTGTAGGTGGAGTGGCGGGCCAAGCCTGCCACAGGAGGACAGCAGGTTCATCCACCACAGCATCCCATCAGGCGAGCTTGCAGGCGAGGCATGCTCCTGTCATTTAGGTAATGCGGCATGATGTGGGACATGGCTGATTTGTAACTGGGACGACGGCAGTCTGTCAGCCGCTGCTCAGCCCTGTGCCACAGCTTTTAGGCCGTAAGCAGAAGCACCCATATTCTAAATGTCAGGCTGGCTTCCCCATGAACGCAGATGCTGCCCCTGTTATTGCTGCCCACACTGGTCCGTAAACACGCAGGATCCCCCGTTATTGCCGCCTTGCAGATCAGCCCCGCAAACGCCGCCCCCCGTTATTGCCGCCTCGCAGATCAGCCCCGCAAACGCCGCCCCCGTTATTGCCGCCTCGCAGATCAGCCCCGCAAACGCCGCCCCCGTTATTGCCGCCTCGCAGATCAGCCCCGCAAACGCCGCCCCCGTTATTGCCGCCTTGTAGATTGCTGCAAACGGTGATAGGAGCTGGTCACCCTGCTGAATGCCCCATGTGACCCCTGAAATCCCTCCAGAGGTGCAAACCTACCCTGGGACCAATGAAATTAATTGCTCTTTCTCTCCCCCTCTTGCGTAACTGTAGGTTTCAGAGGAGACCTACTTGGAGAAAGCAGAAAAGCTCTATTCCCTGATGTGTGCCGTCACGGACAAGGTGAGTGGCTTGCGGGGTGGGGACCGGGCCCTGAACTGCGAACCGAATTTGCCCTGCCACTCGTTCCATCCCAAGCATTTTGGATGGGATATCAGACAGTGTTACGTGGGGAAGCTCCAGCAGTGTCACTGTCGGCAGGGACAGACATTTAATGGGCTTCTGGGTAGATGGGCAAGACCTTCAGGCAGAGGTCAGAGATCTGGGTCCTACCAGCAGGCAAAGCTGAGGACGAGCATCTTCCAACCGGCCGCAACAGGCACTGCGGGAGGGGCTCAGCCCTGTTGTTCTTCACCACAGAGCCACCAAAAGTTACTTGAACAAAATTAACAGTACGGGGAGCCGACAACAAGGCGAGTGAAGGATGACAGGCAGCGGCGGTGGCTGCTGACATAAGGCTTAGGTGCCCCTGAGAATTACAGTGCTCCCAGTGCCGCTTGGGGCTGCTTTGGACAATATTGTCACGCTGCTATTTTCTAATTACTTTAAAATTCAGTTTTCTCAGTATCCTCTGTTGCAGTAGAGAAGTTTTTGTGTTGTGGTGTTTCTTGTCTGTCATGGTCACGGATATTTTAGACCATTACCGAGGTCGGTTCACGTAAAACCTCTGAGGATAATCGCTGCCGTTAAATCAGGAAAGCACTGGGTTGAGTGGCTTCCCTGGGGGCTCACGACCCCCATTGGGGGGCCTGTCAGCTGAAGAAATTGAAAGTTGTGCTATATTCTCGTCGTGCGGATGCTTTTGGGCTGCGTTGTGTGTGAACCATGGATATGGGTCCTAATCTGTCGTGTATGTGTGTAATGGCTGGACTGGTATGAAGCCCCCTTTTGAGGTATGGTGTTGCATGGACATGGTTGCATGGGTTGCTATGATACCTTGTCTTCTCAGTCCTGAATAGTAACTCTGCCTTTTCATGTAGCCTTTGCTGGTGTTCAGTGAAGGTGTGCATCATGTTCACTGGCCCATAACTCTTATTGTCAAGTTGGGGGCTGTTGCTGTTGACATTAAGCCTCTGACGCCGATCTCTGTCTGCGTGACTCGTTTCATGTCAGACCTCAGCATTGGTGTTTTTGATGAACCTAAGCGCATGGAACATAAAGCGCTTTGACCTTGGCTCATATCTGCATTCCTTGGGTATCCTCACTGCTTTTATTCATTTAAAATGGGCCAAATAATTTCTCAGATAGCGGCTGTGTAGCATAATCCCAATCTCCAAGCAACGCTGTTCCATTGGCTGTGGTTCATTTGCATTCCCCTTCTGATTGGCTGAAACTGTCACGTGCTCTTTTCCAAGCATTAGGAAGGCAGGAAGACTGTCCTTTTAAAATTAAAGTTGGTTGAGACCAGAATTTTCTGTCCACAATGCGAGGCAGCAGGGCTGAATAGGAGCAAACCGTGGCAAAGTTTCGTTGAAATTCCTGAAATTATCTCCCATTTTGGCACACGGGGGAAAAATGAATTTGTACGTGAGTCGCTCCTGCATTTCCAAGGCGATTTGCTGGCTCCTGGCGTGGGAGCCATCAGTTGGGCTCAGGCTCGCATCAGCAGCTCCCTCTTCCACATTACGACTGTCCTCTTGCGGGAGGGAGGCCGGATTAGCTGTGCAGATGGCCTGGGTCACCGGCATCACCGTAGCAGGCCGCTGACGGCGGGCTTGTGAACCTGGCACTATAGGCAGAATTTGACACACCACTAAATGGATTACTCACATTCAGGAAAAAAGCAGTCCGTCACTCCACAAACCTTATGTACCCATTTGCAATGGGTAAGAAAATAAATAACGTGTGGAGATGATTCTTCGCAGTAATCTGTGGGAAATGTGCATCGCTGTCATCCTGCAGTGCCTGCTCTGGATCCCTGTCCCAATCCCTACAATAGGACTGTCTGTCTCCCTGGAAGATTAGGGCTGTTATAGAATGGGATCTCATGACCTTGCCAAGATTCCACATGGAGGCCAAATTGCACTTTTTAAAGTATTTATACCAATACTATCTGAATACAGTTTGCGATTTAGGTGTTTTGGGCACACAGCTAAAATTTAAGTCCTTAACCTCATTTCCCAGCACTTATGCTTTCCCCAGTAATCATGCGGCGTGTCTTTCCTAATAATAATCATGTCCCCGTAATGTTTGTTGCACGCTTGATGCAGTAAATATGGTACACTGACATCCTGCTTCCCGATATAGAAGATGGATTCAGACGGCAATGCTTTATATTAGAGCTTTACCATAAAGTGTGTCGTTCTGTCGCCCCTATGAAACATCCCTGGCTTCACATCGTGGCCCTGACAGCACTCCCCTTCTCTCTCCTGCCGTGCAGAGTGTGTTTGGCGACGGCGAGAACACCAAGGTGCGCGTCTCGGAACTGGAGGAGGAGGTGAAGACCTTAAAGAAGATAAACAAGGATCTGTACGATTTCTCCACGCAACTATTGACCAAGCCGTCTTAGGCCAGGATTCCTCTGAGGCTGGGGGGGGGGAGGGATGCTTGATTATTTGTGGTGTCATGAGTTACTGTTACAGAAAGGAAAATGTTGACGGAGTAGATCAGGCGTGGGGAATGTTCTACGGAGGACCGCTGTGGGTGCGGGTTTTTGGGATGATCTCTCAATCAACCAATAATAAAACTGTGGTTCTCAACTCCAGTCCTTGAGGACCCACTGTTATTGGCTGATTGAGAGACCATCCCAAAAACCTGCACCCACAGCAGCCCTCCATGGATCAGGTTCCCTATCCCTGGTGTAGATTGACAGGGAACGCGAGTGATTGGTTGTTTTGTATTATGTGACTCAGAGATCACAGGAGACATTCCATGTTCTCTAAATATTCCCTTTTTAAATGTACCCCATTCCCTACCCCCACACACATCTGTGCCAGAATTTCAGCTCCAGAATCAATGGTGACCAAGTTGGTAGTTGCGACTTGTTCCCTTCCCTTTGGTAATAAACAAATTTCTGATGGGCATTTCATCAATTTTTTGCGGAGATGTCCTTGGAATGTTTTAGTAGGCTGTTTAGTAATAAAATGGTGATATTTTTCTGGTCATCTCTTGTATTTGATGAGTAAATTGCTTCCAGTGCTGTGAAGTTTTCATGAAGGAGTTTCTTTGAGAATCATCTGGAAGGAGGAGACAGCACAACTCAGCGAGAAGGTACTGCAGCTTTGAAATCTCTCTCTCTCTCTCACTCACATATCACTATTAATTTACGACCCTCTGCAATCCAGAGACGTGGAAACAGCTGTTGATTTAATCTAATTTTCTCGCTTGGTTTGTGATGGAGATTTGAGAGGTAGGAGACACCACCAGTGCCAGCAGGGATGGATGGCAGGACCCCAGTGTCCTGACCGGACATTCGCTGCCCATGTTCCTGGTGGGGGGTGCCAGTCCTGCATTTTCAAACTCCACTTAATGCTGTGCTACAGGAATGGGCTTCTAGCTGTGCTGACATCACGGTAAACTGAAAGACTTTTTATTATTAAAGCCCTGTGAAAGTGTTTATTAACAAATGGCAAAATGTTACTCTTCTTAAAAACTCACTGTAATGTAAAATAAATACAAAAAGAATAACACTGAAAACACACGTTAAAAGTAAATCTTCGTCCAGCTTTGCTTTCAGTTGCTATAATAGTTGTATGGTACGTTTTCTCTTAGATGAAAAGGAAAGCTTTCCACTTAATTAAACGAAGGTGTTGGCTGAACATTCCCTTGAATTATACCGAAGACCCTATTAATGCTTATCTGTCGTTCAGCTCCCGTTTAACAAAAACAGGCCAGCAAGAGATTAAAAATAATGTGAATGTCGCCTTTCCCAGTCCACCTGGTTACCAGCTGTGGCCTAAAATGGCCGCCACACCTTGCTAACACGGAGCAATTCCTGTCACAGCTGAGACAGAAACACTTTGATTCAATTCTATTAAATGGAAAAACAGCGACTTGGATAGAATTTGCCCATCTGCTCTTATTAGGGGGAGCGACGCCTTTCCTGAATTGCTGTAACCCATTTGCATGGTGACCTCATGCAGGGGACACAACTCATGCAGAGCGGGCGTTTGTGGCAGGATACTGCCCCGTCCTGGGAACCTCATCCCGGTGAAACCGATTACCGTTAAATCTGTGGTCTGAAGTTAACACGCAGCCTTTCACCGGCTCTGCAGAAATAACTCTCTCCATTTTCTCATTTCCCAATCTCCACAAGATCTGAAGCAGACATTTTTCATCGCTTCGCTGATTTGCTCTGTTAAAAAAAATGAAAGAAAGAAAAAGGTGGCTTTCTCTCTCAGCAATGCTTTGATTTCTCTGTTTGCACATAAGATACAGTGATAAAGTCCACAGCTTTCGGGGCCAATTTGACCCCTTTAGGTGGAACAATGAGGCTGTTCCCTTCCACTTTGGGTGGGTGCGACGACAGAGACTGCAGTCTCAGAGCCCCTCTCCGTCACTGTCACACTTTACTGCTCTCTTCCCAGTCTGTCCCCTCGTGTCACCTGATAAACAGACTGTCATAACTGATTATCTCCTGAACAGAAAGAGCCAGGCTCTGAAAGATTTAATCCCTGCATTCTCCTGCCAGTGGATCAAGACAAAGCAGCAAAGTGATGCTGCATATTTTGCTTGTCTGTGAAATTATAATTCTCTCCTTGATTTCTGCTAAGTGGGTGAAATGGATTGTGGGTAAAGTTGCACAGGATTGCAGCTACACGTGTTTTATTTACACCACACTGCTCATAGTAATGGCAAATGAGCTTAATTATTCTGTTAATTAGATGCAGCCTGGGCTAACTCACACCCAGATGACCAGGGGAGCCAACATTAATGCTTGCCTGGGAAGAAACAAGCTGCTCAGCCCACATGGGGAAAGGCAGCCCAGTGGAGGGTCCCAGACAGGAAGCGGCCGAGGTCGGAATCATCTCATCCTGTGAAGTTTGTCGTCCTCCTCCATCTATTTTCAATACCTACCTAATGCAACGCCTGTCCTCACTGGGATAGGGCAGGATATTCCCTGGGCAGCAGAGTCCAAAAGGTACCTACACCCCCCATGGCACTGATGGTAAAAAAAAATGTTTATTTTGGTGGGTTTCTGGTCAGCAACACTATCCAATGATCCACAGGGGAAGAATTCATAAAATCAGGAATATTACTGTCCATCTCCGTCAAAAACGTTAACTATGTGCATGAATGGGTGTGTGAATGGGTGAAAGTGAGGCATAAAATGTGAAGCGCTTTGAGTACTCGTAGGAGTAGAAAAGCACTATATAAATGCAGACCATTTACCATTTAACTTTTCTTCACTCAGTGTTAACTCTTCAGGACTGTCTTAGTAACGGCTTCCATTATTCCTTAATATTTTAACCCTCTTCCCGCTTAATGTGGCTTATCAGGCTTTTGTTTGTGAAAGCAGAATGTCAGTGTATCGAGTAAAAGGGTAGAGTGCAAACAAAACAGGCTTCTGCAAGGATGGCCTTCCACAGTTTGACCCGGGCTACCAGGACCCCACCGCATTGCTTTCCAAAAGGAGTTTATGTGCCCCTTGGCTGACAGGGCGACCTGTGGCCTGATGCACAGAGGTCCTGGTACTGCAGGCTCTTTGAAGTGTCTCAGGGACGACGTAAATAAAAGCCTAATCGAAAAGTTCACGGCAATGCAGCGGTTTGACCTGCACGGGCCGGCAGTAATTAAGCTTGTTTGTGAAAGCTGCCCACGTTGGGGATTAGAGGCTCTTGTCTGTTTAGGGAGGGTAAGGAAACCCTTCAGGATTAATTACCCAAATGTTAGTGCTTTATGCTCAAGCTCGATAAAGCACCTTTTGAACGTGGAGTCCCTCTCTGATGTGTGGAGCCGTGAAATACAGTAAAAGTTGTAAAGTGAAATATATTTAAGCGCAGAAATAAAACTCAGTCATTTGTAATGAAGCTTAATTCTCTTGAATCCTTATCAGATGAGACACCTGTGGCATTTACCATTCTGCTATTTATCTGTGAGATTCTGTTTGTAGGTATTAATTAAATTCTGTGTGGGCTTTAACTGCCTGGTGTTTTAAAGGATTGATAGAGGAATCAATCTTCTTACTGGTTTTCCTGGTCAGGGGGCCAGTTAACCTTGGACCCCCAGACATTTTGGGGTTTGTTCTCCTCCTTTTATGGCTTTTATTCAACACACATTTATGGTCCTGTTACCTTAAGCTCTTCTGTGTCACTAAGTTAGATTTCTTTTTTTTTTTTTTTTGGGAATCGCTTTGGGGCAACTATGTTGGGAAGGATGCGATATAAAATAAATGGAATTTGTCACCAAAATGATGATCTCCTGACAGTAAAGGTTTCCTCCAAGTCACAGCTCTGAAGATGGGCATGAATGAGCATTTGTGACAGAGATTTGACTCACACAGGATTTCTCTGTAAGTCTCAGAGACACCAAAAAAAAAAACAATTGCTGTATTCTGTTTTTGGGTGCAGGTGTCAGGTTATCTGTGATCATCCGTGCCCTGCTGAGCAGGGCCGGAGAAGGCAGTGTGGCTACAGGGGCACATGGGGCCGTGTATATAATGAGACTGAACATGGGATGCAGATTCTATGCTGTTGTGAAGGTTTTGTCATTCAGCACAAGGAGAGACAGGTAAGAGTAACATCCTTGGAAAGGAGGAAGGTGATGATGGGACTCATTTCATTCTAGTGTATGTAAGGTGTCACGGTGCTATTACCTAAAGTGGTCCTCAGAATCACGGTAAGGGAAATGTACAATGATGTAAACTATATGAAAGCCTTGTATGAGTAGGATGAAGAACTTTGCAATGGGAAGGAAGATGCTCCAGGGTATGAGGCTATCATAACAGGAATGACCTTTGACTGCCGCCATTATTCTGTATTTGCCTGCTAAGATACCCTGAAGTTCAGTAGTAATGATTTTAAGCCAAACAGAATTTTGAATAAAGTAGCAGCATATGGTGCATAAATGTTAATTTTAAAAAGATATAAATGTTCTAATATGAAAGGCAGATGTCAGCAATGTGGTTTATATGCCTTCGTTTGTAAATTTAGACAGTCTGACTTTAATGAGGGAAGAAAATCAGCATGTCTTTGTGAAATCCTCCTGTGTCACTTGAGGGTACCTGCTTCTGAGCTCAAAAGCCGGTTTTAAAAGTGACAGAGAGAGAAATGAAAATTCCACGTGTGCCAGTGTAATGGCAGCAGAGTCGTGCTAAGGCGTTGGCTAATCTCACCTGCGGACATGTCGAGGATGCAGTGTTATGGCAAAGCCAGTATGCTGTGCGCTTGGCTGGCACGCTGGTGCTCAGCTACATGGTGCCACACTGCTGCGGAAGGCGCTCGTGTGACCCTGAGAACTGCTGCCAGATAATGGAGTGTCTATGGATGCCTGTCCTCTGCTCACAAGCTTGTATCACAGGTGATCAAGTTATATCTGCGTATTTGGAATGTTAGCTGTTCACTTTTTTTCCTCCTTCCAGAAAGTCTTACCAAAAAGTCTTCTCACGAGAACTTTCTCGGAATGATGATGGCCATCAAATCAGAATCCTTCATTCTCGCAGGCAAATACAAATCATAAGATGTTCTTCAATTTTCTGCAAGACAGTATCAAAATTAAGGAAACAAGAAAACAACTGAACCTAAATGTGGTCTTTTAAGATCCCGGTCCATGATTTTTTTCTGTGTGAGAGATTGCAGCAGGGAATCTCACCACTCTTTCTTGCGAAGCTCTTCTATTTTGCATTAAATGTACATGGAAATGGTCAAACCAACTCCGCTCTGACACCTATAATAATTTAGTGACATTTACAGTGCCATCGTCTGAGGCCAGCTATGTCTGTTTTGGATGGAAATCCTATTCTTTTGCTCCAGGATAGTGATTTACATGCTTTGAGAAGAATTCTAAGCAGTTCCTCTTACCCTCTTGCTACATTTCATGCACTGTGGATGTACAGGGAATGTTAAACCACCCCTGACATTTTAAAGCAAAGACTCTCCTTGCAGTTTGTATTCTTAAAAGAAATGATTGCCTTTGTGTAGTATATCACTGCACTTGGTGGTTGTGAGGGCACAGCAGTTCACTCAGTATGCTTCACACACAAGGTCTGCAGTGGGTAATTGGTTAACTGTGAGGCAGAGGGTGTGTTTTGTGGGTGTTACTGGTCGATTAATATTGTGTCCTCTTCAGAGAGCTTATTCTAGATAAACTGGCCTCCCATCCAAGGTGTCTCCTGCCCTGTGCTCCCTAGGGCAGCTTCCAGGGGTCCATCATGACCCCGCATTGGCAAAGAGGCTGGCAGATGGAAAGGATGGGTACCATAGCTAAAGCAGCCTGACTCATTTCTGGCTTTTGCTTCAGATTAGCCATTTAAAATATGCAGGACAGAAGGGTGTGCACCTGTTTGATTCATGGTGACATAATGTGGAAATAATGAAAAATGAACATGGGCTATACAGTGGGTGGATAAAATAAGTAAAGGCAAGTGAACGGAACTTTGAAGTGAATGAATCGCGATTAGAAACGCAGATGCAGAGGAGAGTGATATTCAGTTGGATGCTGATTAGCAGCCATTTCAGAGGTGACAGTCGACACATTGATGACTCGAGCGTCCAAAATGTCAGAACTGCAGCTACGTTGACCACAAAGACTTTGAGATTACTGAATCAAGGGGAGTCTCGAAAATCACCACAGCGTGTGCCAAACAGATACATACTCCCAGAATGAGATCTGGGTGGGTTTTTGTTTGGGAAACGCCAAAGGGTGCTCCTGACTCTCAATGTCTGTTGCTAGAGGCAGCCGTCTTCGGAGATTATATGATATGTAAAGTTATATGATGGTTAAAGAGCATGTGGTCACTTTTTGGATCCCAGTTCAGCCAAACTGCCCATGTGGATAAATGCAATTTTCAATGCCTCAACAAGCAGAGAGTGGCACTTAAAGGGTAACTGATACAAGTCAGTCTGTGTATAGTAACACAGAAGGCGGCAGTGCAGTAAACTGGAGCCCAGGGACCCAGATCAATACATGTGAACAGGAAGAGCTCCATTTAAAGAGGAAAACTGGCCTTCTGAGAGGGAGGTAGTTCTCATGGCTCCTGGTGTCCGTTCTGGTTTCAGTGTGGTCACACGGAGGTCGCATTCAGATCCTCGTTATGCATTCAATTGGAGTGACACTGATTGGGCAAACAGGATTTAATGGCTGCATGGTCCTGCAATGTCACTTTGAGGAATTTTCCATGTTTGTTCTGCAGAGAAATGCTGACCGCTCTCTCTCTCTCGGGATGCTTTTGGGTGAAGGGCACAAGGTTGACCTCCTGTGATGCAGGTCCTGAAAATGACAGTACTGCGAATGGTCACCGCATGCTTAACGTAAGAGCACAAGGGGAAAGCTTAGCATCAGGAGCCAGCGAGTGAAGACAGAATGAGTAAATCCTCTCCCTTCATCCATGATAAATATCACCAGACTGAAGGAAATGTGCATATATGGTGTTCTGATAATTCTCAGCAAGGGCAGGAAGTCTTTGCTACATCATGGTTCACATTAATATTACCCTCCTGTGCTTCACAACATGCAGCTAATTCTAAGCTGTGGCTCATTGTTTATTGCATACAAAATTTTGAAGAAGGCTTAATTACTTCATGAATTTATTCTGTGTTTATTATCCATTCACATTCCAGAGGATTTATCCAGCACAGGGTCACAGAAATCCTGGAGCTGATCCCAGGCAGTGCAGGGCATGAGGCTGGGAATGCATGGGGTGATGGGAAGGAATGCCGATCCATGGTAGGGAAATAGGTAAGGTACGCCCTGCCTGGCATTCCGGTCCATGGTGGGGCACTGAGCAGTGGACGCCCCGCATGGGATGGGATGGATCTATATATCAATGCATTTGATGATAGAAGAATTGCAGTAATGTAATACTATATATTGCTTATCCAGGTATTTGTATTTTGACACTCCATTTCAACCATGAATTTTCTTTACATTCCTAAGACGTGTTGACGATTTTGTTACTTTGCTATAATTTCGTTCATTTTCAATTTATTAAACCATTAGATCAAATACTTTTGTAATTTTACAGCTTCACATGGCTTGCTATGTCATTTTTACACAACGACTTTTTTTCTGAAAATCTGCATACTAATGACAGGTGAGATGGCGAATAAAACTTTACACATAGCGAAAGAAAATCTGAATATCTTGCACGTATTGTACTCGTGTATTATTGTAGTCGTTTTCCATGGCAGTGAAATCTGTTAAAATTGAGTCCGTCCTTTGCTCATGGTTTATTGAAAATCTTTGCTGTATTTTTCAGCGATCTTATCAGTTGTCTTAACAGAAAACTGATTTGTCAAGTAACAGGACACTGATGAGAAGATGTAAGATTTTAGACAAATGCTGTTTGAGATAAATGGGACAGATAGTCCAGAATTATACGTTAATACTGCGTGTGTGTGTTTTCATCATAGCTGCGCGCTGTCTCCCACCCGTTTCAGGTTCAAATTAGGAATTAGGAGTCCAGTCAATCACTGAAACAATGCATTAAATATCTACACTTAATGGATTAATGACTGGGACTCCTCATTTCACCTAAATTCGCCACATTAATATCTTTATGACAACTGAATTCAAAATCGCCTGAAAGAGTGCAGAGTTAGACTGGTCAGCCTTCTCGAGGTACTATTAAGATGTAATTAAGATAAGAGCCCATTTAGTGAAAAGCACAAGCCAGCGCTGGGGGCTAAAACACATTTAATTCCGAGTTTGCACAGAGACATCCCCATCGGAAAGTCACTTCACTTAGGCGTGTATTATTAAGATCGCAGTAATGATACAGCTATAGCAATCAAGGGAAAACCACAGTAATAAACCGTATTAAATGCAAATAGCTTATTTTTCTTTGCTTCGGATATTATTGCAATTGTTTTATGAAGTTCAGAAAATGTATATTTTGTGTTGTATTTTTCCACCCATCGATATATAGCCGGTATGTTGACGGGCAGTTTTGATACGCGGTAATAGTTAATGATACCTGTGTACTAATGTAGGCTATGACACGCATACGCGCATGCACATTTGCATACCGGCATCTGATTAATCTTCTTTCTTATTTGGTAAGTTGAAACCATCAAAAGCGACAGCAAAAGCAGCAGTGCAGTTGTCAAAATGCCCGCCTCACGCCTGCTTTCGTCGCCGTTAAAGGAGAACGACAGCCGGTCGGCATCTCCGCCTCCCCGTGCTGCACCCCTCCCCTTCTCTACTGTATCCACACATTCGCACCAAAACTCCATCTATGGATCGGCACTCGTATCACCGTCAACAAAAACAGGAATTAAGGACGTAAAAGAAAGGAAAGGGGCAAAGTAATAAGACAAGCAATGCTATCTTCTGACAATACCTCAATCCGACTGAGACCGAAGCAGGATGAATTTAATCTTTTCAAGATTCTTGGCATACTTTTATTTCGGGTTACAAGTCCTTCTCCATTCCTTCATCGGTCCCTGTTACCCCCATCCCCAGCCCTGCCACATACTGGCGCAGATAGGACACACAGTGCGCCTGGGTGCCCTGCTGCCTACCCGCCAGCCGTCCCGGGTACAAGCCGCTCTGAACCGCGCCCTTGCCAGTCTCGCCCAAACTGGGAACAACTTCCTTCCTTACAACCTGAGCTTGGAAATGGTACCGAGAAAACCCCCGACTGGGGACCCCGAGTCCCTTTTCAGGTGCGTGTGTCAGGCGATCGTTGTTCAGGGGGTCTCCGCGGTGCTCGCCTTCCCCCAGAGCCAAGAAGAGCTCGTACAAGTGGAATTTATGGCTACTTTTTTGGAAATCCCTTTCATCAGCATCATTGAGCAAGGCGAGCCCCTGAAAACACAGGTAAGAAATAAAAAGCCTGAGTGTGAGGTCCCCGCGGTTTGCGTTTTCACGGTGTGTGAAATGTTAATGAATTATGAAGTTACAGGTGATGAACTTATCTAATTGAGCGCGTTTTCTTAAAACTCTGCTCCTCTTGGCGGAAAACAACAACAGAAAAACATTACGGGTTTTGTGTTATAAAGCATTTTCAAATTCTTGTTTAAAACAAACTATCGAAATCCACGACGTCGCTTCAGCTTGTTTGCAAGATTTTCTCATCTGTTTTACTGACCTATATTCCTAGCGAAGTACATTGTCTCCACTGGTAAGAAGGAAGCTGTTCTTCCGCTCTCCTAGATCAGCTAGACAGTTATTTTCCTGTTCGCACAATCCTGCTTAAACATTTTGATGTACCCATCCCCCCGAATAAATGTATTAGGAGACGTGCGTGACTGTAGCCTAAAATAACGCAGATGGAAATGTGTAGTTAGGCACCGCATCTGAGCCATTTATCCAAAAATACGTCGCTTTTCTTAGAGCTGCTGTTTTAAGATTTAATGAACATTTACCAGTATATGGTTTTGCAGTCCGCCAAGGTGCCTTAGTGTTGCCTTGTAAATACATTTTAAGATGCCATTATGATTGAGGTGAGTTTATTGATTTGAGCTTCCTTTGAGGTTTATGTAAAACGATTTAGAAACCCATCAGTCCAGAAAGCAATTTTCTTCAGGAAATTAGTCGAATCCCCATTGCAGGGAATCCCCACGCATCGATTATTATATTAGAGATCAGTAGTTTAATATTTTTTTCTCGCTTCATTTCTATTGAAATTTGACCCAAATTGGCGAAACAGTACGTGTGTTTTAATAGTGGCTTAAGGACTGGATAAAACCCAGTAACTTCGGTTAAGAAAAGGTCTTCTACCTAAATGATGTAACTCACTATCATGTGTTTATCTGGTCATATGAGGACCTTATCATTCCCGACAGCTGATTTAGACGAAAACGTGTAGACGCGGTGGACCAATGAATTACTGAAATATCGTTGGCTCTGCTGGATTTAAAGATTCAAACTTAATGTACTGTTTTTGCGGTGTTGTTTGCGGCATTGTTTGACACTATGATGCTTTAAAATACTAGGTCAAATGAAGTTGTGGTACTTTTGTCACTTATGAGGGAAACAGGCGTGTGACGAGCCTCCGAAGATGTTTATTGCGGAGGAACCCCGAATTCCTGTACGTTGCTGCGGGTCTGTACCTCTGGCTGCCAAACGCGGCGTAGTAGATGCATTCAATCAATGTACGTTTACTGTGAAGGCTTCACTTTCTATCGTGAGTCAATGCCTGTGTTTTCACATTTAGTTGCCGTTAATTAAATTTTTTGTTATTCTTCACCATGCCGGAGCACTCATAAATATTAGGTTTTAAAATTTATGTTCCGACTAAAGGTTGCTTTTTGCAGGGTTAAAAGGTCCCGGCATTTCGGTGGCATAGTAAAGATGGCTGCCTTTCAGTGGTGCTTATTTTTCTAATAAGCGGTCTGACCGGGATATCTAAAGTTAAGTGAGAAATCACGTACAAGCTGTGCTCTGGAAGTTACCATCAGTTCTAAAGTCTTTATGGTTAGATGTACATGAAATAGTTTTATTTTTATGGCACATTAAGTATATGCAACCTGTGCAATATTTTGCGTGGTTAACAGCCGCTATATTAGTATTACATCGAGCTGATTGTTTAATGAGCTGTTTGCCAAACTTTCAAGGTTAAAAGATAAATAACAAAGTCAAGATATGTTTATAGCCTAGCTGTAAAATAACAAGAATTAAATCTGTAAACGAACCAGCGTCATACTAAAGTTTACATAAGCCTACTGTACATTTGATAAAGTATATCAGTTAACATTGTTAGATCAGTATATCAGTATTTTGACATGTAGTTTGCATCCTTGTTACTTTTTGAAATGACTCTGTAAAATGTGAATATCTGAAATGGTAATTACGCAAGTAAATTTTGACATCTGCATTATTTTTCTGTTTCATGTCTCGTAATTCGTATGGTATGAAGTTCTCTTTGTTGAGATTTACCTTCATTTAGGAAAAACAGTGACTACAATCTAATAGGAACCAGAAATAGTGTTGAAGTAGTGATGTTGGTGTTTTGGGTCTAATGATACCCGTGCAAGCCCTATGAGAGGGACGTTGTTTGGGAAGCCTGTAGTGGGAGCACGTTCCAGCCAAAATCTGATATTCTGCTAGAGCTGCCGGCCCGAGCCGCTGGCCCGAGCCGCCGCGGTCGTGCATGTCCACAGGTCTGAATGCGTGGGAACGTTTCGGATGGTTTTTCTTGCGGCTGCAGGCGCTCAGTCATGAGTGGTTGCTGTGTGTCTCCTCCTGGATACTGAACCTCCATGGCTGTCAGGATCTCTGCAGGAAGGAGGAACCTGCCGATGATGGCACATGGAACACTGTGGAATATCACTAGAAAATGACTTACTGTGAAGAAAACACCTCAGGTTTGCTTGGAATGATGACTTCTTCCTAACATGA